>CM077247.1:18100586-18340586 GCA_039654775.1 Spinibarbus caldwelli | reverse complement strand
TAATATATTTAATACATTTTATATTTTAAAAATAAATTCATTTTAAATTATTAAATAAAGACCTTTTTTATAAAGTGGTTAGTAGTAAAATCTGCCAAAATTGCACACTTTTATTTTTTTGTAAGATGCATTTTGTTAGATAAATTAATTTTATTTATTTAATTTTTTTATGTAAATTTGGCAAAATTTGGCTTTTTTTTCTTTGTAACATACCCAATTCCCCATTTTTTTTTTTAAACAAAAGTGGCCTATTCAGTCAAAAAGCTCTTGTGATAGGCCATTACTTGTACTACTTACATTAGTTTTATAATCATCTCTAATCAAAGCCAATTCTCTCTCTCTCTCTCTTTTTTTATGTCTGTGGTGGCTAATTACCTGTTGAGTCCCTGCACGTAACCGATGGTGGGGTTTTGCCATGAGAACGCCTGCAGAACTCTCTCCAGCTTCTGAATCAAGCGGCTTGAAGGAGGGGAAAAGTATTGATTGGAGGTCAGCGTACGATCCAGGTCCAGCTGGATCTGTCTGGGCACCAGGTGAGGCGAGGTTCTGCTCTTCTCACACAGTTCTTGATAGCGGTTGGGGATGACGCTCTTTTAGAGATTTGGTCCTAGTCTGTATCATAAAAACGCCAAACCCTTGCACGGTATTCTCGCGGTAATCCCGTCCGGAGTAGATTCTTCAATTCTGTGGACGAAGACAGTTCTCCTTCAGGGCGTCCCAAATAGGAGCTGAGCGCAACGAGCCAACAATGGCCCGTCACATTCCTCCTGGTTCAGCAGGGTTTGGGATCGGAATCTCCAGGGCCTGGATCTTAGCAAGGAGCTTCAGGTCCTCAACTCTGTAGTCCATTGCAATCTTAAATCCATATTCATCATAATCCCTGTGGAATGTAGGGAACTGTGAGTTCCAATGTAAAAAGAACTTTGACAAATGTTTATATGGGAAAATGTATGTGACAGCAAGGCTCCACAGATGAAAACAACAGGGTGAATAACTGATGACAGAATTTGTATTTGTTTACCTGATTGAGTTTAGTTTGATGGCAGTGCTCAGGTCTGCCCGAACTGCATCCTTAACCACCTTCTTGACCGCTTCCTTCTGCTCCGGATTTAATTCCTTACTCTCCTGGAGTTTCTGGAGGATTTCCAGGTATCTGCTTTCCATCTGACAGCTATTGGCCTCCAGAACAGCACACTGGCACACACACACAGTAAACAACACTAAATCCAATTTTCTTGATGTTTACTATCTCACATTACCATCGCAAATGGCTCTGAACAATTTTAAAGTGCTTATATTATAAAAATTTAGTTTTCTCTTGATCTTTTGATATGGAAGTGAACATACTCCTAACTTTCAAAACTCAAATCCTCTCAGTTCATAAAGAGCCATTTAGTGTTTAGATTAGCCAATCAGTACAAAGGGTAAAGACAGTAGCAAAAAAATGTATCTGTTTTTGGTGCAAGAAACCTTGACTGAAACATAATTTACCTTTACTATCAGACTTTGCTCCTGTTCACAACTTTTTCTCCAAAGAGTTGTCAGATGGTAGATCTCAGAGTTTAGGTACTGGTTTTGAGTTTTATATGCCTTCAAATCATCCTGAAATAGAGATATAATCACAGTTGGGTTTAGAGTAAAGCTGTAATTGTGCTTGGTGCAGTCATTTTAGAATCAGCATAAAATTTAGATAAACTGTTCACAAATAATGCACATTTAAATTATTAGTTATATACACCACCATTCAAAAGTTTGAGGTTGGCAAGTTTTTTTTTTTTTTTGTATGTTTATGGTCACCAAGGCTGCATTTATATGATCAAAAAATTCAGTAAAAACAGTAATATTGTGAAATATTATTACATTTTTTATATAACTGTTTTCTATTTTAATATATTTTAAAATGTCATTTATTTCTGTGATGGCAAAACTGAATTTTCAGTGTATTTTTAAAGTAGAAAACAGCTGTACTGTTAAACCATACTAACATTTTTGTGGAAACTGAGTAGAATGTTTTTCAGATTTCTTTGATGAATAGAAAGTTCAGAAGAACAGCATTTATCAGAATAGTTTATTATATAAATATGTAATATTTGAATATTATATTATAATGAAATATTTTATATATATTATAATATAAAAAAATATATTTTTTAATTAATATAGTAAGATATAACATTTATATTATATAGTAAAAAAAATTTTTTTATGTAAAAATGCTTTATTTTCTCACTTTCAAATTCTCATTTTCGATTGTTAGTTGTTTTAAGGCCTCAGACTGCAGCCCATTGGTGCACTGCTGGTCTTCCCCACAGACTGCTAACTTCTCAGACAGCTTCACTATCACTTCCTGTTTGGCCTGATTCTTGTGCATCAGGAGCCGGACACTCTCCTGGAGTTCAGTGATATGGGCGTCTCTCTGGTTCAGATCCCTCCGTAGGTTCTCGTTCTCTTGCTGCAGGGACTCCAGATGGTCTCGCAGTTCGGCTGCACGTCGCTCGCCGTGTCTGAGGATCTCCAAGCGCTCCTGCTCCCCCTCAGCAGCTAGAAACTGTGCACAGGTGCGCTTCTCCAGCTGAGCAGCTTCCAGCACTTTATGTAACAGCAACACCAACTCCTGACAACACACACATATGTGGGTTTCAGTTAATTCATCTTATATGAGAATCTGAAGTTGTTAAGAACGTCCTCACTGTACCTTCTGTGCTTTGACCTCTTCTGCCAGGGAAAGTTTTTCATGTTTAATTTGAGACGTGTCCTTGAGCTCCAGCGATTTGGACTTTTCTTTGCTATTCTTTCTGATTGGTGAAATGGTGGAGAGATCTTGCTCAGACTTGGCATGAGCAGGGGATTCTGGGCTTTGAGAAGAACTGGGTGTGGGAACCGCTAAAGCTAAGGAGGACAGTGTACATGAGCATTTAAACTGTAAACAATTGTTTATTATTTTTCTAGTGAGAAAGCTGTGGTTCTTACTGGATGTCTTAGATGAGGGTGTTTTTTGGGTGTCAGTTGGGTCGTCAATATGGAAAACACTTTGTCTAATTTCCTGTGAGTGCCGGTTGCGGAAACTGTGCATTGTGTTCCTGTAAATCAAACACAGAGAATCCTCTTAAGAAATTATTCACAATAAAAACTACATTTTTGGAAGAAAAAGGCCAGTACAAAACTTGTTGCATAATGCTAAGTGTGTAGTCTCTAGACATGGCTTGGTCTATCTAATTTAAGTCTGTAGGGTTTAATTGCGCCTCTTATTAACCATCAGGTGAATGTCTAATCACCTAACCCTTTAAAGCCTACTGGATCATATCTGATATGCAAATTTCTAAGGCCTCTAAATTATTGACATGATCAAACTTTGCTGCAAAACCTGTTGTAAACAATCTACTACATACCTTCTGTTATCTGATTGATGTCTTCTAGTATAATTCTGTCTTTTTGCTTTTAAATCTATACTGATTTTTATCCTTATATCACTTTTTAGAAAAATCATGCTAAAATGTGAGTATCAGATATAGTACAGGTTTTTGAGGAATGTTTATTAACGTTTATTAATGTTTATTAATCGATATAGAGTGACAATTTATATTTATATGCATTTTATTTATATGCACAGTCTGCTATACTGTTTCACTGATTTAAATTACAAGCTATCATAATTTATAATGTCAGCATCAGCACAAATTGCATATTTTCGCTCAGTTTGGATCTCTTTTTTTTCCTCTATGAATAAGAGCTCTATATTCTCCTATATCATACTGCATGAGTAATAAAAACCTGATGTTTTGAATATAATACTGAAAAAAAGAAAAAAAAAACTAACTCTTTTTTTTTTTCTTTTTAAGATTTTGTCTAAAGGTTCAATAAACTGGTCCATTTAAAAAAATCGGACTATTATTTTATATATTAAGCTTTAGATAGTTAAAAGTAATAGCACAAACCTAATTATATTTATCATGTCCACAGCACAGCTGATGCAAGACAAGTGCTGAAGTTTAAAACTTATGATTGGTTAGTTTCAATCTCAAACATAAATATCAGTAATAGCAATAGCGATGCTTGCCTAAGAATTTATTCTGATTTTTTAACACTTTTTTTTTTTAAACAGGCTCATTTGTATGTTTATGTAATCAGTTTAATAATTTTTGACATTGCAGATGATGATGAAATAGTGTTTGTGATGATGTGTTTTATTTACTAAATAAAGCAACTTCCCACTTTCTCATTGAGACAGATGTGAAACTAATATTACTTTCTAATCATATATTAGAAAGACTATATGGTACAATACACACATTATTCATACCAAACAAGCCCATTTTTCTTGGTTTATTTGTAAAATGAGTATTGACTTTTATTATAACAATAATATTTAAAAGACTTTTTTTCATATACTATGTTTAACTCCCCTTAATTTTTTATGGTGTATTGTTATGTTTCTTTTCATATCCATTTTTTTGTTTGTTTGTTTTTTTGTTTTTTGCATTACTGTTTTCCCTTATCTGATGTTGTCTAGTGTGAGAACCCTTCATATGACAGCTTGACCACTCATATAATAAAATCCCAGGAAATGGCGTAAATGCTTATTTTCCCTAAAATAATAATTCTAGAGAAATTCCAAGAATTACAACACAGACTGTCAGCATGAGCCATTTTTCATTTTACCCTAGAAATATCCTATAACACCAGAATCTATTCTGTGAGAACAAACAGAGTAAACATCCTAAGCACATGTACTCACTGCAGCTCAATTAATGGATGTTTGATTGACATGTTGAGTGGGCTGTTTAACCCTGGTGCGGGCAGACTGGCAGCTTCTTCACCCACCAGGCCAGACGGCGTCTTCACTATGGGCAAGAAGTCAGCTGTGTAAGAAAAGGCAGAAAGTATGTTCAGCAAACCCACTGTGTTAAACACATATGATAGACCAGTATAACACAATGCAATGAGATTTACTTGGTTTAGATTTTATGTTATTGAAAGAAATCTTTTATGCGTAGGGCTGCATTTATTTGATAAAAATATGGTGAATTTTTTTGTGGAAACCACGATACATTTATTTTCATTAATTTATGATGAATATAAGAAAACACATTTATTAGAAATATTTTTTTGTATCTTTGTAGTCACTTGTGATCCATTTAATGAATCCTTGCAGAATAAAAAGAATAATCTTATTAAAGAAAAAGAATAAAAGAAAAAAAATCTTACTGACCTCAAACTTTTTAATGGTAAAAATGCTTATAAAGAAAAATAAAGCTTATGCCAGTACAATATTAATTTGTATTCTTCTCTATCTTGCTCTGCCTATCTCTTTTCTAATGACAGAATGAAACAATGTTGTTTAGCACAGGGTGAGGTACATGTCCCAGCATGCCTGGAATTTCTAATAACCACATAAGTGCTGTTTAAAAGATCCATATGCTAACCATGAGCTAGCACTGAGTAAAACAAATAAATATCCATACTGTCTCTGAGATTTTTTTATCTTATGTTTGTCTGGTGATGCAATATTCCAGATTTTCTACAAATCCAGCTACTCAGACATTCACTTCTTCATTTTCTGCATTTGACTCATTCAACAGCTGTTTCTTAATGCCTGGATACCACAGCTTGAGGTTGGAAGGGGATGGCTGTGAATGTAAGTAATGAATGAATGGGCTTTTAGCACGAGAAGCCCAACCCTACTTGGATTCCTGGAAATGATGCATTTATGCACTGTAAATTAGAAGAGACAGGGAGCAACTTGCAATTAATTAATTAGGTTAATCCAGTTGTATATAGCATATACATATACACTTGAAAGCAATGAGTATCAAAGTACTGCTGCCACATTTTCACTATAATTGCCAAAAGCTTTGGGTGCCTCCTTACTTTAAATTACATTTCAGATTTCATAATTTTAGTGACCAGAATTTCTTTTTACCTAATGTAACTTTACAATTAAGCATAGAGTTGTTTTGGCCTCTTACATTTTCAAAAGCTATTTGAGGAAAATGTGCAGTTAGTTTGTGACACTTTTGCTGTCTTATTTTAGTATTATTTATGTACTATTATATGAATACTTTGAACTGAAATTAAAACTGAAAATATGAAAATAAAAGTTAATTTTAGATTTAATGATTTAGTGATAAAAATAGCTTTTTTCATTTTTATTAGTTTTTGTGAGATGTAGTGGATAATAGCTTTAAGTCTAGTCATTTTAACAGAGGAACTGAGCTCAGCAGTCAATTTGTGTTCACTTCAAACCCCAGATTGTTAGCTATAAGTGCTATGCAGCAATGATACGAACTGCAAACCAGTGTTAAGTGACATAAATGACCTGCAACATAATGAAAAAGAAAAGATGCATATCAATATCCATCCCAGCCTTTTTCCTGAATTGCTAAACATTTACTTGAAGTTTGCGGATGATGACAAGTCCTGACATTTCCTGTCTACACACCCTTCTGCTAAGACAGATAACAGAATGAGGTTAGACAACACATGCACAAACTGGCTGGAAACCGTATGAGTCCTGATGATCTATCTACAAACAAAATATCAGACTGTGCTTTTGCAACCTCCTCCTGGGGATATAGACCATGGATGACTAAACTATAAAAATGAGGCAGACTGACGTGGCATCTGACTGGTCAATCTCAGCAGCTAATCTGCTGCTTTCCTCCCTGTGTCCTGGGCTTTGCTTCCTGTCTCTGTCCTGTGCTCATATCCAGAGCCTATATGGTTTAGTAACATTGTTGAGTAACAATGGCCTCTATTTTGGGAAATTATTATTTTATTTTGAACACCAGATGTAGGTGACCAGTTTTGGGTGTAACACCCAGTCAGATTATTGAAAGAAGAATTTATAAAAGTTTGAACTTTGAAGGTGAATTAACTCTTGCAATAAAAAAGGTGTTTATACATAGTATCTGCTGTATTGCCTTCAATTTATGCCCATTTAATTAATTAAATTGCATTATAATAGTTTTTAAAGAGAATCACCTCTGACGATAATGGGATTTACAAAAAACTACAAACTTATATGTCTTTATATGTATTTTAGTAGTCTGTACATACCATTATAGTATTTATTACAATTTCAGTTAATTGTTAAGTGCTTTTGACACTTTTAGTTTTTCATTTGAATTTATTTTTAGTTTTAGTCATTTTAATTTTTAGTCATTTTATTTTTATCTTAGCAATTTGAAGGTGAAGTAACTCCTCTGGCAATAGAAACAGTCAGTCAAACATTATTTTAGTGCACAGCTTCCAAGCATTCTGAAATAATCCTCAAGATCTGACTGGGTCTGTTGATCTTTCATGTTCTTTTAACCTAGTATCACATGACTGGCCAAACAACTGAAATTTACTTCAAAAACAAAAGTGCATTACCCCCTCAGATCATATTTCATAAACAGTGTAATTCCCATAATGCTGTAAATGCCTTTCAGTTTTCATGTAAGCAATGTCGGGTTTCATTATTACTAAGATATAGGCTCTTACCACGGCAGTTGTTTGCTGATGGGGTGCTTTCCATTTTGTGGTTGTCTGGTCTGGGTATGGACTTATGTTCAGCATGCTGCTCCCAGTATAATGTACGTTTCAACTGCAGCTGCTGCAACCAGTACATTTGGGTATCCCTGTTAGCTGCCTAAAAATCAAAATCATTTTTGAAGACTTGAGAGGAAAGTATTGTTGTCTTACTCAAGATGCTTGACTGTTATTCCTCCATTCTTAACTCTAATACCTATGTTTCTCTATGTGTAACAGTCAAAAAAAAACAGAACTTTACACTTTATCGATATGTGTAAAACCAGCAGCCTTTTCTCTCTGACCTAATTTCAGTACTGTTGATGCTCAAGTATGCGGTGCATGTAATATGAAGTGCAGTCATGTGATCACTGTGCCATTTTAAAGGCTGTCTGACCCCAGTGATAACAACAAGCTCTTTGGAAACAAGAAAGAAAGAAAGAAAGAAAGAAAGAAAGAAAGAATAAGACCCCCCATTTATACCCTAGAATGAATCTCGCTTTTGAAAATCAGCTGACCTTTAGAATCGTTAAATCAGTAATTGTCATAAAAAGAAAAAAAATCATAAAACTTCCTTTCACTTTTTTTCCCCTGGATATTCCCAGGTCATTATCCTAACAATATTTCATATTCAACAGAAAGTCACATTGGCATTTATTCAGTATTTTCACAGTGAAGCACATATTCCTTCCAATTCCCATTACTGTGGTGCAGTAAACAAATAAATAGTTGTGTTTTTACATAATGACAGTATTTGATGTATTGTCTTCAATGCACAGTATGCTCATTTAAAGGGATAGTTCACCCAAAAATGAAAATTCTGTCATTAATTACTATTTTAACTGGGGTCAGAAAGCTCTCGGATTTCATCAAAAATATCTTAATTTGTGTTCCAAAGATGAACAAAGGTCTTATGGGTTTGGAACGACATGTGGGTGAGTAATTAATGACAAAATTTTTATTTTTGGGTGAACTAGACCTTTAAGTAATACAATTAAAAGTAGTTTTTAATGAGAATCACCTTTCAGGATAATGAGACTTACAAAAACTACAAAGTTAAATGCACAGACACATTCTGACAATAAACATTTGTGCTTAAATTTGTCATTTTTTTTAGTTTTTCTACAATTTTATATTTAATTTTAATTAATTTTCAGCTTAGTTTATTTTTTCAGTAAGTAACAAAGACAACATTTCTAATTTTCACTTAAGTTTTATCTAATGTTTAAATTTTATTTTACCTTTATTTCAGTTAAATCAAATACTTTTTAACAGTTTTAGTTAACAATAACAGAACTTAAATACACTTACGTTTCTTCATATAAAGAAATCATGTAAATTAATGCATAGTTGCCATGTTCACCTCAGTGATTTTGTCACAATTACTGTACCAACCCATCCCAAGCAACTTGTCGCCCTTTGTTGTTTCACAATTTTATTAAAATCTTATATTTCAAACTATGTGATAACATTACCTTGAGAATGACAGTGCGTTCTGGTGTCTGTATATGAAAGGTTCCCTCCTCTCCCTGCAGCGGGTAACTGAACATGGCACGTGACAGATCCACATTACCCAGAGGATTAATATCCTGTGCCATGCGGTAGTAAAACAGCTGACAGCTTTTCTCCTCATAAACAAACCAGCGGGACTTCCAGGCTTTGAGAGGTCCACCCTGCTTGTTGAGGTAGCCACAAAGTTTAATGCTGGAAGAAGTGGGTGTCCCTCTGAGGGTGGCAGAGGTCCCATCAGGCAAAGCAGCATGGATCTGGGTGTCATTCTTATCCTGACCCCCATCTGACCGACCCAAACTCTGTTGTTGGGTCTCCTCAGAGCCGACACACTCATCTGCAGGAGATACATGCACGTCCGGTGGAGGTGGATTGCTGGAGCTTCCCTCGCTCTCCATTTGGTTATCTCAACAAAGAGAATAAGTACCATCAGACAAAATGTTTTTCAAGTAATCAAATGATGTCTATCAGCATAGCCACACCACAAGAATATGGTCATTTAGAGATTCAGTAAAAGTGAAAAACCATCAGTATGTCCATCTTATCACACTATACATACTTATTGATATTGATATTTTCTCTGTCATTAATGTATAATAATAAATCATCTGCCCTATTTAAATTTCTTTTATGACAGTTTAGTTGAATAAGTGAATAACTAATGACACACAAAGCACAATCTCGGTAAAAGAGATTAATCTGAACAGTACATTTATTCTATGACTTATATAGCATATTCATATATACATGAATGGGCTGGGCCAACAGCTGGGCCACACAGTACTGCGAACGGGAAAAAGTGTGCACGCTGGACTTTGAGATTCTAACGATCTCTTTTAGACCATTTTATCTCCCGCGGGAGTTTGGCCAGATTACTGTTATATTCACTTACGTACCCGGACCGAATGTTGATACTGCAGGGGAGAGAATAGCGTAAAGTTTTAACGACAGTTTAAGGAGACAGTTGAGGGGGGAAATTCTCAAAGCAAAATTTGATTTTAAAACGAAAATTGAGGGTAATTTTTTAACAGGTAATGTCAGACAGGCTTGGGAGGGACTAAATACACTAATGGGCAGATCAAATAAAAAAGATAATAGTTTGGTCAGAAACTGTATAATTTTTATTGTAGATTCTATACAGTGGAAGGTATAAGACAGAATGCGATGAGATATGTAAAAATCTTAGTGTAGAGGAATCTATAGTTATTAAGGAGTTATTAACGATGTTATTGCAAGTCTTAGAAAACTAAGGTCGAATAAGACCACTGGCCCGGATGGTCTTAAAGCCCGTCTTCTTAAAGACTGTGCTCTTCAATTAAAGGGAGTTTTTACAAGGCTATTTCAATTTCTCTTGGATAAAAGTGCAGTGCCAAAACTGTAGAAATATTCAGTGATTCAACCTGTGGCAAAAAAGCCAGGTGCAAGTATGCCAAATGATTACCGGCCTACTGCAATAACTTCTATATTATGCAAAACTATGGAGCAAGTTTTAGCTAGTTATTTAACTTCAAGTGTGGCCTCTAAGCAAGATCCACTTCAGTTTGCATATAAGAGTAATAGAGGCACAGATGATGCTGTACTGACTCTTCTTAATACAGTTACTAAACATCTTACAAATCATAAAGGATATGCTACGATTCTATTCGTAGATTTTAGTTCAGCTTTTAATTCAATGAAGACACATCTTCTTTTAAAAAGGCTAGTGGATCTTAATATTAATCAAGGGCTCGTCCTTTGGATTAGAAATGTTCTTTCTTGTCGTCCACAAAGAGTCTGTGTTAGAGGGGTGATGTCTGATGTGTTCACTGTGAGCAATGGTTGCCCACAAGGTTGTGTTCTCTCCCCTGTGCTGTTTTCCATTTTTACTAATGAATTTACAATTAATGAGTAAAATTTCAGACTATTAAAATATGCTGATGATATGGCCCTGGTTGGCCTGTTGGACAAAACAAACCATACATATGATCTGGCCTACCTGACCCACATTAAGGCTCTTGAAACTTGGTGTTGCTCTAGCCGATTAGAAATTAATGTTGCCAAGACTAAAGAATTAATTATGTGTACAAAACGAGATGTGATATGTGACCCGATTTCACTTGAGAGTCAACAAATTGAAATTGTGGAACATTTTAAGTATATTGGATCAATTTTGGATTCTCAGTTGAGTTTTGCTGATAATTCAGAGTACATTTTTAAAAGATGCTCTCAGTGACTTTTTCTTCTCAGACAGCTTAGTGGTCTTGGTGTTAGTAAGCACATCTTGGAACTTGTGTATGAATCCATTGTTGAAAGTGTTTTAACCTTTCATCTTTCTGTCTGGTATGAGCATTTAAATTGCAGACTCAAGAACAAACTTTCCAGAATTGTATCCTCGGCAAATAAAATAATTGGCAGGCCTCAGAATCAATTAACACAACTTTATGTAGAAAGGAGAAGAAGGCGAGAGTTATTCTTGCAGATGGCTCTCATCCTCTTTTCAGCCAGTTTGAGCTCTTGAAGTCAGGTAGACGTTATAGAGTTCCTCTAGCAAATAAAAATGTGTTTAAGAGGTCCTTCATCCCCAATGAGAGTTGTCATGATCAAAAACTGCAAACTTTCACTGATGCTCAAGGCAACATATTAAGATTTTTCTTTACAGCGGGCAGAACAAGACTGCACAGGACAAAAATGGGACGTATCATAAAAACAAATCATAAAAACAGTCTGGATCATCAGGTAATGAAAATAAAGCGCAAGTAAACTTTTAAACTGCTTAATTTGTGTAAATTACATTTACATTACATTTACATTTATGCATTTAGCAGATGCTTTTATCCAAAGCGACTTACAGTGCATTCAGGCTATACATATTTTTTTATCAGTATGTAAATGCATATATGGACTATATGTAAACACCTGTTATGTGAAAAAGCTTATTCAGGGCGTGACTACGTGATGAAGTCTGGCTAAACTAACTTTGTGCGCTTACACATTTAAAGCTAGAGTGCCTTCTTTCACTGCATGATTCAGTCTATTGATATGCATAAGAATGATCACATAATTCAAGATAAGGGTGCAGTAAATGTATATATTTATATCATTTCATTTTGTTAATAAATATCACACGAAGAGTGCAGTTTTTTTTCTTTAAAATTCAGCATGGTTACAAATGTGATATTGATTTTATACAACTGTTCAATAAATAATAGGTTAATATCAAGAGACTTACGTTTTAGACACCATATTGGCTGTTCTTGCTCTATTTCGCCAACAAAAAACATACACAGCCACAGCACTTTTTGAGTCTCTGAGCAACATGATGGTGTGTTGTTCCTGAATGAATCAACCATTTAAATGATTCGGTTCAATCGCAGTGAATCACTTGTTAACAGTGATTTGCTGCCACCTACTGGCGGTTTTAATTTCACATTTTGATTTTTCCCCGATTTTTTTTTTCATGTTTTAAATCATTTCAATTAATAGTATTTAATGTTTTATGTATAATATATCAAAACGTTATTTATGCATTTGTAATTGCAGTTAAATGCATTCATGTCTTGCATTAAACAGTGTGTAAATATATCTAAAATGCCATTTCAGATCCAGCTTCTGTGTTGATTTCATTTGCTTGGTAACAGCCCAAATGTCTT
Organism: Spinibarbus caldwelli; assembly: GCA_039654775.1. Taxonomy (NCBI): domain Eukaryota; kingdom Metazoa; phylum Chordata; class Actinopteri; order Cypriniformes; family Cyprinidae; genus Spinibarbus; species Spinibarbus caldwelli. The sequence continues at coordinate 18,327,939 of CM077247.1, read as the reverse complement.
ATTATTCTAATTCATTGATTAAATGTAAGAATTTGACTCAAAAGATAATGGACACTTTTAGAAAAAAAAAAAAAAAAAATGGCTTCATAAAGGTAAAAATGCCCATAAAATGTAAAAATCAGTTTAAACTTATTGGAAAAGATTAATTTCTGTTAGTGTGAATTAAAAATACAAAAAATAATATTCATGTTTAATCATTTTAGACACTTGATTTTACTGAAGGCTACCAGGATAATTATAACTTGAGTTTATTAAATTCATAAACATAAACAAACTATATCTTCTCTATTTACAGTGGATCATTCATTGCAACATTTAATCTGATTCTCATGTTTAAGAATCTGTTATCTTGAAAAATAATTTATGCTACTACTGCCCACTGACTTGGTTTTAAACCTATATTATTATCCAATTTATGAGCCTTAAAACATCTTAAAATGCACACATGTAAGTCAGGAAAATAAAAATTTTCTCGGGGGAGCATGCCCCCGAACCCTCCTACCAGTCTCCATTTTGGGACCACTGTATTTATAAAAACCTGCGTACGGCCCTGTATGCCAGTGTTTATCTTTTTATGCTACTCCCTTAAGAAATCTAATATAAATACAGTAAATGTACTTCTGTTGGCCTCATGTATTCACTTAAGAAAACTGAAGCCCATATTTAAATTGGATTGTTGGAGATCCTTGATCCGCAGTTAGACAACCCCAACATTCAATTTAAGCACATTTGTCAGCTAAACATTAGGGTTAGTTCACCCAAATGGGTAATGGGCAACAACATTTGGGCTAAGCCCCGAATGTTTATAATGTCTGGATCCGCCTCTGATGTAAATGTTCTTTGCTCGTTGTATTTGTTTGTTGTTTGAATAACTGGACATGCGGAGTTATAATTATAAACTTAAAATGTGTTTTTATTATACCCTTGATCAGGCTAAATACAAATTCAGACTTATTAAAATATTTTATGACATAGTATGGTACTTGTCTAAAAAGAGGTTTGTGTTAATAGATTACAGGCTACAGTGTGTTTAGTGGCCGTCTTGAGAAGCGAGAAAGCTTTGGAAAACGGCTCATAAAAAGAACGAGGACGTGAATGTTTTTTACAAGTCGGAATCTAAAATTACGGTAATATGGCTTGAACATTTCATATGAAATTCTGTCAGTGTGGGGGAGCTAGAACGCGCTATAAAGAAATTTAGGCTACAACTGCGCTATATCTCTGGTCATTTTAATATGTAACTAATTTAATGTTTAATTTTTTAAGAATCTGGATATATTCTGTTGCATACAAATTCCACTTTCAGAAACATTGCACAATATATGCACAGATAGCTATTACCTAATTTCAGTTTCCACATAGGAATATTTCACAATTAAATATCAACAGCATGTATGTACAACTCCAGGTAATTCTTTAAAATAAATTTTATTAATAATTAATTAGCAAACATTATCTGATGCTTCGCATCAAGAAAATTATTAATTCAAATAGTAAATAAAATATATTTTCAATAAAGTTGCATGACATTTTAAATTATTTAATGTACATTAATGGACTTTCAAGAATTATATAGTATGTTAATGTCATTATATGAAATATACGCTGTATCGTAAGTCATTCTTAGTCAACACCTGTACTTACACACTCGCATTGTTCATTGTTATCTATGATAAATAAACTGAAATAAACACACTATTTACAGCACAGTAGTTGATAATAATCACATACCTTCTCTGTTGAAATCTCAAAGGTTCTTTACTCCATGTGTCTGTCCAGAGCACAGATCTAAACAACTTGCACACAGCTGCACTTCCTTCATGAATGACTCATTTTTCTTTCAGCAAGTCCTAGCATAAAGAGGAAATATTACACATCAGGACTATGTAACACATAGTCACCATATTCTAATTTGTTGAGATAGTGAATTGGTGGGTTTTTGTTAAATGTGAGCCAAAATCATCACAATTAAAAGAACCAAAGACTTAAACTACTTCAGTCTGTGTGCACTGAATTTATTTAATACACGAGTTTCACAATTTGAGTTGAATTACTGAAATAAATGAACTTTTCCACGACATTCTAATTTATTGAGATGCACGTGTATATACGGGAGACTGGCGGTTTGAACACTAAATACAGTCGTGTGTTTTGTACATGAAATAAACTATATGTCATTTCGACGTGATGGAATCATTTGAACCAGTTCGCAAAACCGGTCTGAATGCTTCGTTCTTAAATCGGACTGAACAATTCGTGATTTGGAAGAATCGTTGGCTGAATTGGTCAGATGTGCATTTCACAAAAGCATCGTTACCCAACTGTAGTGGTAAGTGCCGTTGAACTCTGTTGGTAATGACGGAACTTGCGACAATAACTGCTTTTGGGAAACGCTGATGATTTATTTAAGCCAGAACCGTCTATTTCGGACCTATCCGATTCATTATGAACCGGGTTAACAACCCGAGGTGAACCACTGAACCGAGAACCATTTCTGTCAAACGTGTCCGATTCCCAGTGATTCTTTTGATCCGTCTTATGTCTGATATTTGATCAACTCTCTCTCTCTCTCACACACACACACACACTTTGTTTTGAAACGTACAGAAGACCTATTCTAGAAGATCTAATCTAGAAGATCTGTTATTTATTGAGCAGAATTAACAACAGAATTAACTAGAATTGACTGACCTAAGAAACCTGAATTTACACCTTTATTTATGACATTTAATAAAAAACAAAAACAAAAGAAAAACAAACATATGTGAACATAACTTTAGTAAGGTTTTCGGAACCTGAAACATTTGAAGCATGAATCGCAGTCTTGATATTTCAACCGATTCTTTGAAGAGACCAGTTCAAAAGAACCGATTCACAAAAATGAATCAGCCGTCCCCGCTGTTTCCTCCACGACGGCAGAGTGCGCACTTGCGCGCGTCACCACACACTGCCATTTTTTTCTACGATGTCAGAGTTCAGGCTCACTGACGACAACGTGCGTGTGTTGTGAATGTGTATGTCGCAAATGATAATTTACCTCATATAAAAAGGACAAAAAACCAACAAGGTGAGTATTACTGATGGTTGTGTCTTTATATAAAAACAACTAGATTTGCCGCGTACATCTTTCAGACATACACTGTCTTGATTTGTGCCAGTTTCCTTTCCATTTTGTAATCATAAGGATTATTCTGATGTTGAAAGCATTCTGTTAAACATTCATATTTGTACAAACTCGCTAACATAAAATTCCACGATACTACCATGTTTTATAAGCACAAGGTCAATAACGTGTTGTTTTGGACATGTATCATAGTATTTTTGGTATTACGTTTTAGTACTACTATGTAAATACCATGAAAATCACTCAGTACCATGGCATAGACACACTTGACTACATTTGTTGCTGATAATCTATTAAACTTTTTGACGTAACTTATACATTTACTTACAAAACTATGATAAATCCTAGAGTGGATAATGCAGGGAAAGCAACCAGTAAATGTCCAGCATACATAGTTGTTTAAAAAGCATCCCAGGATGCATGTTGTGCAGCTGAAGTTGACAGATGTCTTATTTTAATGATCGCCATCAAATCAATCAGTCTAACTAAAACTGCAAAACTGTTTCAGATCTCATCTTGTTGAAAGCATCTACCCAAAATGAGAAATCTCAGTCTGCTGCAGCGCTTCAGGTGTGTGGATCTTTCTCTCCCGGGGTCCCCGCAGTGTTTCACCATCAGGAGCGAGACTGGAACCGTGCTGGTGGCCTCTGAGCTTGCCATCACAGAGTTTGACCCTCGGACTGAAGAGGTGATTCTAGAATAAATTAAGGTTTTTTTCATAAGGGTGAAAAAGTTTTTACATCAAATCCCAGAAATGGCAATTTATGGAGGTTTTAACCCCACATTGTTGCAGGGGGGATTGTCTCTATTGTAAGGTTGACTTTTAAGTTGGTTAAAAGTGTTTAGTACCAAAGAGCTATATATTAATCTTGCTGTATAATGTGCTTTTATAGGTTTATAAAGAGGTTTCTTTGACGGCAGAGGACTATCTCCCGGAGGACGGTGGTGGGGTTGTGGTGGCGATACAAGATCTGCCCGATCAGGAGTCAGTGTGTGTTGCCACTGCCAGTGGTGATGTTATTCTCTACAACCTCAACACCAGTCAGGTGATCATTCATTTGTTCTAAATGCTTTAAAGATTATATTAAATGATTCTGTAAAATATGTGTGCTCTTGTTTTACTTTCTATTTAACAATATTAATTTCTCTCTCACAGTTAGAATGTGTTGGCAGTGTGGAAAGCGGTCTAACTGGCATGACCTGGAGCCCAGATCAAGAGTTGGTCACTCTAACCACAGGTCTATATCACTAGCAGTGTTATTTTAATATCCTTGAGATATTATTATACATTTTATTAATATTTTGATTTAGTTTTTATTTATATATTTTTCATTTTCATTTCAGTTAAAGATTTAGTACTTTTATGTGTTTTTGTCAGTTTTATTCGTTTTTTTAATATTTTTTATGTATGAATTATTTATTATTTATTTTATTTTAGGACATTAAGTTAACCTAAATAAAAAAGTAAAGTAAATAATAGTAAATTAAAAGTTACTATCTAAAATAAAATAAGTTTATTTTTATATTTTATTTTAAGTTAACAATGTTTTTTTTTTTATTGCTTTAGTTTGAGTTAACTATAACAACACTGCCACTCAGCATATCTGTATCACTCAGTTTCATCTGTTTAGAAGTGCATTTCTCATTGTGTCCGTTTGTGTTTTAAATGGCATGTCAGGTCAGGAGACAATTATCATGATGACCAAGGACTTTGAGCCAATAACTGAGGTTGCAATCAATCAGGATGACTTTGGCGAAGGTATAATTCATTAAAGTCTTCATTTACCTATGAATGTGATGCTTTCACGCAGGCGACTTGTGTTCACTGCATATGAGCAGTATAGTGTCTGATTGGTCAATTTTTTCTTTTTTTTTTTTCTATGCATCAGGAAAATTCATCACTGTTGGTTGGGGGAAGAAGGAGACTCAGTTTCATGGTTCTGAGGGCAAGCAGGCCGCCCAGCGGGAAGCAGTGGTAAGATTTTGTTCTGTTTAGCATCATTCTGCTTTACCAAATCAACCCACTGCAGCTAGGAAGTATGATACTGACCTGAGGACAATCAGGAAATCATTGGCATTTCAACCTAGTTTGAATATGATCCTTTTCTCACCTAGTTCTCATCCACTTTCACAGGAAGTGCAGCCTGCCCTGCCATGGGACGACAGGAAGCCAAGAATCACTTGGCGTGGCGATGGGCAGTTATTTGCTGTCAGCGCTGTTTGTCCTCAGACTGGTGAGAATCTCCCTTTTTGCTATTGTTATTATATGAAAAGTTGTCACTGTTAATATTATTCATCATTCCTGTAGTCAAACAGTAGTGCTAACAACACCAAGGTCATGTGTTCGATTGTCAAAGAATGCATGAACTGATAAAGTGTGTGTCTTGAAAGTCACTTTGAATAAAAGTGCCTCCCAGATGCATTAATGTGAATGTAAAATATAGCTGCTGTTTGTTTCAGGTGCTCGAAAGGTTCGAATCTGGAACCGAGAATGTGTCCTGCAGGCCACCAGCGAGGTTGTTAACGGTCTGGAACAGCCTCTCTCCTGGAAGTAAGATATTCTGAATGTCTTTTAACTTAGTTTTTAACTTTTGTTTTCTTTTGACTTAGTGCTGGGTCTGACAGATCTGATGTGAACTGACACAAATGGATTTTTTTTCTAGACCCTCTGGCAGCCTGATTGCATCCACACAGCGGCACCCTAATAAACACATTGTGGTGTTTATGGAAAAGAACGGTCTGTTGCATGGAGATTTTACTCTGCCTTTTGGAAAGGATCAGGTCAAGGTAGATCTCAGCTGCTCTATATATGTTATTTTCAAAGATCTGAAATATAAGTCATGGTGCATGAAATACTGATGATTTGGATTTTTTTCTCAGATAAAGGAGCTGTTATGGAACAGTGACTCTACTGTTCTGGCTGTTTGGATGGAGGACTTGAAGCCCAGAGAGAATGACCATCCCAACACATACAGTAAGATGCAAATCAGACTGCTTTGCATATTCAGTGATGGGATCCAGTAGTGATCAGTGTTGCTAATTAGGGCTGCACGATGGTTTAATGCGATTATCAAATCACAAAGGCTGCAATTGAATTACATAAATATGTGCTCAGTAAATGCTCTTCCACATGAACTCCATCTCTGCCTCTGCTCTGATGTTATATCGCTTTATTGTGCATATGAATCCATCACCCATCTTCCCATTTTTGTAATGAAAAACATCAACAAAAGAGCTTGTAATGAAAAGCGTTCATCAACAAAAACTTTGAGCTCCCTGCAGTTTTCAGTCAAAATAAATGTTTGATGATTTTAAACATTTAAACAACAGAAATTAAGACAGCCATAATTTACAATTGTAATGTAAGATAAAATTATTAAATAAGTACTTGATTTTTTTATTTTACAGTGAAATATTACAATATAAATATTTAATTTGTTTTTAGATTTTTTTTGTAAAAAAATAATAATACTAATTTATTATTTTTACTTATTATTATTATTATTATTATTATTATTATTATTGTTTTATAGCCATATTGATATATAATCACAAATTTCGAGGGAAATTGTGCAGCCCTACAAACAAGCACAGCAAACCTGCAATTTTTTATTGCAATTTTATCATCTGACCTCTTTCTTTCACAGTCCAGCTGTGGACAGTTGGGAATTATCACTGGTATCTAAAGCAGAGTTTGCATTTTGGCAATGAGCCCCTCAGGGCTCCGGCGTGTGTGTGTTGGGATCCAGAGAAGCCCTTGCGTCTCCACCTCCTGACTCGAGGATGGGCCAGCTACACCTATGACTGGGGCTGGAGCACAGAGCGCAGTCATGGCACAGATTGCCATGATAACGCCAATGTGGCAGTGATTGATGGAGGTAGGTGTGGCCATTGTCTAACTTTTGAATAATTGATTAATCACTCTACTTTAATACATTGTAGACAACACACTGTTTCTCAGATTTAGTTTTAGATAATTTGTTGAGTAAATAAGGCGTTTGAGTACAGTCCTTGAATGATTTCAGTTTGTTTAACTAACGTGTTTTGCAGATAAAATCCTGGTGACAACATTCCGCCAGTGTGTGATCCCTCCACCTATGTGTGCTTTTGAACTTCAACTTCCTGTTCCTGTCAACTTGGTCACCTTCCATTCTCAAGCTCAGAGGACCAATGAGCTCGCTGCCCTCACAGCTGATGGACATATTTATGTATACGGTCAAGGTGAGTCACGTAATTTGATACTTGATTCAAACATTGTTGTTTAGGATTTCTCACGTACATATCCTATATTCAGGTGGTGGAGTTGAAAATGGAGGTGTATCTGGGGTACCTGGCTTTAAAGTCATCTCAGCACCATTAGTCTTAAGAAAGACTTACAGGTACAGATGATTTTGAGTTTGACTGTTGACTGTGCTTTACTTTTGTTCATGTTTCTCCAATCTTTATTTAACAAGGTGTCACTAAATAATTAACTTTTTTTTTTAATAGTAGTGTAACTGTAAAAGTTTGGGGTAGGTAAGATTTTCAGATGTTTTTGAAAGTGTCTTGTGCTCACCAAAGCTCTATTTATTTACATAAAAATACCGAAAATATTAATATTGTGAAATATTATTAACAATTTAAAATAATTGCTTTCTATTTTTTTTTTTTTTTCTATTTTTATTTTTTTTCTTCATTTTGTTTTTTATTTGAGGTTTATTCTTATTATGGCAAAGCTGAACTTTTAGCATCATTGCTTCAGTCTTCAGTGTCGCACGATCCTTCAGAAATCATTCTAATATGCTGATTTGCTGCTCAAGAAACATTTCTTATTATTATCAATGTTGACAATAGTTGTGCTGCTTAATATTTTTGTGAAAACCAATGATTTTTAAAATGTCACTGTTGATCAGTTGAATGCATTATTTGCTGAATAAAAGTATTTATTAAAAAAAATCTTATTGATATCAAACTTTTGAACAGTAGTCTACATGCAGAATATTACATGCAGCTGTCTTTTTTTTTTTTGACAAATTTCCACTGTTTTTCAGTTTTTTTCCCCCCACTGTTTTCTCAATTTTATTTATTTATTTATTTATTTTTTGCTCATTTCTTCTCTGTCACTTTCTCATTCAGGCAAGCATATCTATTCAGATTGGCACTACTGTGCAATTATGACATGCAGTGTGTATTCTGATGCAGATGTTCTCTCTGTGTCTGCAGGATTGTCATGGATCAGGACGAACCTCTGACGCTGCGCTTGCTGCTGTGGTTGAGTGAGGATTTGTTTTTGGCTGTGGCCCACGGAAAATGCTTTACCCGCCTGCTGAAACTCACCCCATCAGACAGCCAGGACCCCAAGGACACGCTGGAGATCAGGTACTGCTGCTAATATAACTAACTCCTCCAGTCTTGTCCACATTTATATTCAGTGTAGCTCACGCAAAGACAGACTGATCTAACGAGCGTAGACATGAGCTCAGGGGCTGGGAATTGTTAAAACTTTTGAATTTTTTAAACACTGCACTTTATGCAGTGTCTCTTTTTCTTAAATTATTGGTGTTGGTCATTTCTCAGGTCAGACGTTCCAGTGGATGGTTTTGTGATCAGCTTGTGTCACAGCCTCAGAAATGGCACTGTGGCCCTGCAGCTTGATGACGGACAGATCCGTAAAGTTCACATGGGTCAGTCAGTCCACTAATTATAACAGGAACTGGATTTGGCTACTACACAGTTTCTGTTATATCACTTGTCTTGTGTTTATTTTTCTTCCTAATGCAATTTGAAAAGGAATAATTTAATCACACATATAAAGTCTTCTGTTAATGCTAGAATATTCCATACAGACTCTTCAGAGCTCAGTTTAACAGAATGGAAGGATTCTACAGGCAATACTATCAACTTTCCCCGGACCTGTGTTCAGACGGCACTATGTACCCTCAGCGGAGAGGTGAATATATATAGTCTCCATCCATCATGCTTTGCCCTTCAGTATCAATAAACGCTTCATATATATTTGTCTTTTAATAGGAACATTTGATAGGCCTCACAGAGAGATCACACCTCTACATCGGTGACTCACTGGTAGGTGTGAGGACCTCAAAAATGATATAACAAGGATATAAATTATGTTTAGTGTGTTAGTACCAAAATCTTGGCAGTTATGCTCAATGGAGTGTTTCTTCCACAGGTGGCCTCCAATATCTCTTCGTTTGTAGTTTATGATGACTTCCTCCTGCTCACCACACACTCTCACATGTGCCACTGTCTCAACCTCAGCACGCTCTCTATCAAAGGTACATGTGAATGCGTCAAAGAGATAAAATAAGTGTGCGTGTGTGTGTATGTATATATATATATATAAGTTATATTATTCGCTACTGTTCAAAAGATTGGGGTAAATAGTTTTTTAAAAGAAATTAATACTTTTATTCAGTAAGGAATCGATCATTAAATTTATCAAAAGTGACTTGAACATTTATAATGTTACAAATAAATGCTGTTTATTCAAACTTTCTGTTCATCAAAGAATCCTGAAAAAATGCACAAGTTTCCAAAAAAAGCAACAAAACTGTTTTCCACATTAATAGTAAGAATTTTTTTTGAGCAACAAATCAGAATATTAGAATGATTTCTGAAGGATCATGTGACACTGTGCTGAAAGACTGTGCTGAAAATTCACCACAAGGATAAATTGCATTTTTAAATATTTCTATTAATATAGAAAACAGGTTTTTAAAGTTACTCTTTTTTACTGTATTTTTTATTTACAAAATGCAGCTTTGGTAAACAAGACCTATCAAAAACATAAAATACCGTACCAACCCCAAACTTTTAAAAAGTAGTGTATTATAATACAATATAAATACAATATATATTCCTTAAATATAGAAATATTTAAATGTAAATATACATGTATTATGTATGTTATTGGTGTCCTGTGCAGGTCTGCAGTCAGCTCTGAGCTCAGAGGCTAATCAGAATGATGAGACTGTACGAAAAGTGGAACGAGGCTCTCGTATCCTTTCTGTGGTTCCCCAGGACACCAGACTCATCCTACAGGTGAACAGAACAATGGATCTTCTTGCATGTCCATATGATTGTTTTTATTTTTTTTTTTGATGAAAAATTTCAGATGTTGATTTGTTTTGTTTTTGTTTTCAGATGCCACGAGGGAATCTGGAAACCATCCATCATCGAGCTCTTGTACTTGCTCAGCTCAGAAAGTGGCTTGATAGGTATTTTACATTTAGAAAAACTTCAGACAGTGCTACATATACAAACAAACCTAAAAATAAAGTAAACATAATGAAATATAAAATAAAATGTATTTTCCAAAACGAAAAATACATTTTATTTTATATTACATTGTATGTTTACTTAAAAATGTAAAAATATAATATCTGATAAATTTGATTTGAATCATTTTGCTGTGTTGTTTGTTTCAGTCTCAGATTTAAAGATGCTTTCGAGTGCATGAGGAAGTTGAGGATCAACCTCAACCTCATTTATGACCACAATCCAACTGTGAGTGACCTCACTCTGTTGTCATTTCCTTTTTACAATGACATCTAAACACATGAATTGCATTACTTTTCAGAGAATAGCACTAAATGCTTAACATCTACCCCTGTCCCATGATTCCTCTCACAGGTGTTTCTTGCCAACATTGAGATGTTCCTGAAACAGATTGACTCCATCAACTACATCAACCTGTTCCTCACTGAACTCAAGTAAGCCTTTAATGCAAAGGCATTGATTAAATCTCTTTTGATGCTTTTTTCCCTCCTTAATTTATCTTTTAATATAAATATTTTTCATTCTCAGAGAGGAAGACACCACTACAACAATGTACCCATGTCCTTCACACTCCAGTTCTACCTCAGGTAGAGGAGGAAAGAAGGTGGACATCGTCTGTGATGCTTTACGGTCAACAATGGAGACTCTCGACCCGCAAAAGTCAGTTCCTCGGTTATAAATGTTACTTATGTTTCATAAATTGCAGGAAGTATAGTACAGCCCTTCTGCTTCTCTCTCAATATGAGATAAGATTACATTTCACACATGATGTACATCAAACCCTGATCTTCCTCCTCTGAGATGCTTTCATCTATACACAGGTATTGTTTATGTATTCTGACATCACACGTGAGAAAAACTACACCAGAACTGGAAATCGCTCTACAGAAGGTCCACGAGTTACGAGGTGAGTCTCAATTCACTCAAGCCCAATAAAAATATGTATATATATATATATTTATTTATTTATTTTATTTTTTTTTAATTAATGAATTAATATATATTTAATATATATTATATATGTATGTATGTGTATATATATATATATATATATATATATATATATATATATATATATATATATATATATATGTGTGTGTGTGTGTGTGTGTGTGTGTGTGTGTGTGTGTGTATATAAATATTTATTTATTTATTTATTTTTTAATTAATTAATTAATTAATATATATTATATATATATTTAATATATTTGATTATGTGTCTGCTACATCTGTGTGTTTTTGTGGTTAGTGAACCCACCCAGTGGCAGCAACAGTGTGAGGGCAGAGGAAGCCCTGAAGTATCTTCTCTTCCTCGTCAATGTGAATGAGCTGTATGAACACTCCCTCGGCACCTACGATTTTGACCTAGTGCTCATGGTGGCTGAAAAATCTCAGAAGGTCAGTCAGAAGATTCCAACTCTGATGCATCTTAACTGTTAGTTTTTATAGCATTATATTATATTATATGATATTATATTATATTATATATTTTTTTATAAATATTAAATTAATAAAATTCATCTTTTTCCATATGAGCTGCCATTTCTAATATTCGTATTGCTGTATTATATTATTTTATATTAGACGAGCAAATACAATTCAATAAATGCATAATAAATTTAATTTAGAATTTCACATATAATCAGCCATTTTGCATGTGAAACTTATATTATTATATTATATTATTAATATGACTAATAAAATTCAGTAAACACAATATCATAATTTCACATATTAAATTAAATTAAATTAAATTAAATTAAATTCATCATTTCACATATAAAGTTTGTATTTGTATACAAAATTAACAAATACAATATTAATAATAATAATTGAATAATATTCAATAAACACATCATAAAGAAAATTCATTATTTCTCACACAAGCAGCCATTGCACATATGTTTTATTGTATTAAAATATATTAAAAATATTATATTTTAAAACTATAAAAATACAGTTTAATAAATGCGTAATTAATAAATCTTGTTAACATATAAGCAGCCATTTCACATATTTGTATTACTACAATATATTATTAGGTTACACTTTATTTTAAGGTGTCCTTGTTAAAGTGTAATTATACATTTAAGTACTGAGTAATATTAATTAACTACATGTACTTACTATATGGTTAGGGTTAGGAGTAGGGTTTGACTTAGGGTTACTTGCATGTAATTATACATAATTTATTGTTATTATAATAGCAAGCACATGTAATGTGTAAAAAGGACACTTTAAAATAAAGTGTTACCTATTATCATTATATATTATATTATCTTATATTGCAATTACATTATTTCATATTATAAAATGAATGTACAACACATTGAAAATAGAAATTGGCCATTAGTTGACGGACGTTGCATTGTAACACACTACAACAGCCATTTCCTGTGTAGACTTTGTAACTTTTCTGATAGTGAAATTAATCTAGTTTTAGGACACATCTGTTGTAGACACTGTTTTGTAGTGGTTTGTTTTTTCCCCCCAAACTTGTAGGATCCTAAAGAGTACCTGCCATTTCTGAACATGCTGAAAACCCTGGAGCTGAACTACCAGCGCTACACCATCGATAAACACCTCAAGAGATACAAGAAGGCCTTACATCACCTCAGCAAGTGTGGTAAGAGCCTTGTTAAAAAATCCATGAGCAATCCAACAGCAGATTTCTCTGTTTTTATTAACTCCCTTCCACCATCTATATCCCTGTTTGGTTCTCCTGTTCTGCCTCATGTTTTTCAGGTGACGAACACTTCACAGAGTTGTTAAACTTGGTGAAGGATCAGAGACTGTACAGTGATGCTCTTGAGCTCTATTCTTCAGACAGTGAGCAATACAAGGCAAGTTTTATTTTATAAACTCCACTTACCTATAAAGCCACAGCAGAACTGACTTAAATATTTAGCTTGTGTGGTAATGTTTTAACTGTAGCAGTGATTATCTTGACCTTTGACCCCTGTGATGTCATCAGACCCTGAGCGTGGCCTATGCAGAGCATCTCGTGGAGCAGCAGCAGGCGGAGCAGGCAGGACTGTTATTGTGGAGATGTGGAGAGAACGCCCGTGCCCTGCAGGCCTTCATCAGCTGTACGAGCTGGAGAAACGCCCTCGCTGTGGCCACACACATCCCATTACCACCTGAACAGCTGGCACTGCTCGCCCGAGACCTGGCAGGTAGAGATCTCTGTCATTTATGCATGTTTCCTACTGAGATTATGAATATCCTTAATCCATGTTGTGTGTCTGATGTTTTCAGAGAAACTTCTGGAGGCCAGGAGGCACACGGAAGCCGCCCTGTGTTTGGAGCAGTATGCAAAGGTACACTATATATTTCATAGTCATCATTGTCTCAAAGACTGTTGTCTGCTGTGTCGTGTGCTCATGCTTTTGTGTTGTCAGGATTGCGAGGAGGCCATCTCTGCTCTGATACAGGGAGCTGCATGGGAAGAAGCACTTAGATTGGTAAGTCTGTTCTTTCATCTCTGTCCTCCTTTACCAATTATTATTAGCAGGTATAAATGTTTTATTATTATAATACAGGATTTCTTGATTGGAATTGCAGCATTTTTGCTAAACTGTATTAAAAAAAACTAGTCTCAGGTAACTGATTTTCTATGTAACTGTAATTGCAACATGCTGTATATCAACAAATATTAAAATAATAATATAATAAAAACAAAAATAGTAAACGCGTATATATATATATATATATATATATATATATATATATATATATATATATGTGTGTGTGTGTGTGTGTGTGTGTGTGTGTGTGTGTGTGTGTGTGTGTATTAGGGATGCACCGATGTATCGGCCGCCAATATTTATTGGCCGATTTTTGATTAATTTAGAGCCATTGGCATATCAGAAATAGCATGAAAAGGGCCGATACCGATGGTTTATTAATTAACTGCATGGAGACAATGAGTTGCATGTCTGTTGCAAAATCCAATGGTTTTCTCTGGGCAGGATAATTAAATACTTGCCAAAACAAAATAAAATCTGTATAAAATATATGTGAAGTGACCGAGCTCAACTGTAAATTAATCATAGGTAAGTCGCAATGGTGATTCACCATTATGCGTTAGTATGCGTCTATGAACGGACAAAAGACAATAAAATAGGCTACATAAAAAAGGAATAGGCCTACACACGAAATATATTTTGTTTCATTAATAGATTAATATGTAACATCAACCTTCACATAGGCTACATCAGTAATAATAATACGATGTGCGATTTGACATTATCGAGTATATTGCAAAAATCAAAAGACACAGAGTGCATGCATACATTACGTAAAGAATCTAGTAGGTTAGACTAGTGCACCTGCGAGTGCATTCTTTCACTACATGATTCAGTATTAAAATGCATGAAGAATGATCAGAAAATTCAAGATATGGGGGCAGAAAATGTATATATTTATATAGTTTCATATAGTTAAACAATATCACACGAGAACAATATCATGATTACAAATGTGATTTTATAACAGTTCAATAAACAAAATGTTAATATTAAGAGACTTGCGTTTTAGACACCATATTGCCTGTTTTTGCTCTATTTCGCCAACAGAAATAATTCCAACACAGCCACAGCACTGTTTTGCGTCTCTGAGCAACATGATGGTGTTTTGTTCCTGAATGAATCAACCATTTAAATGATTTGGTTCAATCACAATGACTCACTCATTAACAGTGACTTGATGCCACCTACTGGTGGTTTTAATTTCACATTTACAGTATTTTGTATTTTTTTAAATAATGTCAAATATCAGTATTCAATGTTTTATGTATCAAAACATTATTTATTCATTTGTAACTGCGGGTTAAAGCATTCCATGTCCCTCAGAGCTGCATTAAACAGTGGGTAAATATATTGCAAAGATGAATTTTGTTGATACTGATTTCATTTGTTTGGTAACAGCCCAAATGTCTTATTATACTAATTGACTGAATAAATGTAAGAATTTGACTCAAAAGGTGATGCACACTTTTAGAAAAAAAAAGGCTTTATAAAGATAAAAATGCCCATAAAAGGTAAAAATCAATTTAAACTTGTTAAATTAAAATTAATTTCTATCACTGCTGTGAACTGACCACCACACAGAATATGAAAAATATCAAAAACTTTAGGAGTCAGCTGTCCATGGTAGTCCTTAAGATGTCACCACAATAACAGACTCAGCAAAATATCGTCTAATTATCATTTTCAAAAAAATCCCGGAAAATATCGAGATATCTTTTTTGTCAATATTGCACACCCCTAGCAAGGACAGATATGTTCAAATATGATTCTGCCTGGAGAGAACCAGTCGATTATTATTTTTTTTCCCCGTTTTTAAGCCCTGCTTTATGCAACTGACCAATATCGGTATTGGAATCGGCAAATAGTTTTTTGTTAAAATCGGTATCGCATCGGTCAAAAAAATCCTATCGGTGCATCCCTAAAAAATATATATATATATATATATATATATATATATATATATATATTAATTAGAGGTGTAACAGTACACGTATCGAACCGAAACGGTTCACGGGGCAAATTCCAAATGAAAGTGATCATCCCTATCCCCTTGGAGTGGGGACTTTGGAGTGAACAGGGCACGTGCGTACCATTATGTAGTCATTTGGAATACACTTGGCAAAGGGAGCGACGTAATTTCCTCATTATCTGCAGCTGGCATGTTCCCGTGACAACGCAGCACTGTGTCCGTCAGCGAATCGGCATTAAAAAATATACATTTTATATTTTAAAAAGTTTTATACATATTAGTTTTTATATATTATATAGCAAAAAACTTTAAAAACGTTTTAAAATATAAAATGTATGTTCATTTGCAACAGTTATGCTAACAACAATAAAAAGACATTTATGCCATTAAAACAGCGAAATCTGCTGATGGACACCGTGCTGCGTTGTCATGGGAACGTGCCAGCTGCAGATAATGTGGAAATTACGTTGCTCCCTTTGCCAAGTGCATTCCAAACGACTACATAATGGCACACATATGCCCTGTTCACTCCAAAGTCCCCACTCTAAGGGGATAGGGATGATCACTTTCATTTGGAATTTGCCCCGTGAACCGTTTCGGTTCAATACACGTACTGTTACACCCCTAATAATAATAATATTTTAATAATTTATAATCTATATATAATTTATAATATAATAATAAAAAAACAAATATAATATAATAATTATAATAATAAAAAAAAAATAATAATAGTGTGTGTGTGTATGTGTGTATATATATAATAAAAAAAATTATATATATATATATATATATAATTTTTTTTTATTATTAATAGTTTTATTCAGAAGGGAAGCATTAATTTGATCAAAAGTGGCAGAAAAAAAACATTTATGTTACAAAAGATTTTTATTTCAAATAAATGCTGTTCTTTCGAACATTTCTATTCATCAAAGAATTTTGGAAAAAATATATCACGGTTTCCAAAATATATTTAAGTAACATAATGGGTTTCAGTAGTGATAATTCAGCTTTGCATTACAGGAATAAATTACATTTTAAAACATAAAAGAGAAAAAAAGTTATTTTAAGTTGTAACAGTAACAATATTTCACTATTTCTGTTTTTGCTATATTTTTATCAAGTAAATTAAACCTTGGTGAGCATAAGAGACTTAAAAAAAAAAAAAGAAGAAAATATTGACCCTAGACGCTGGAACTGTATTGGGGTAAAAGAAAAAGAAAGGGGATATATATATATAGCTTTATAAAACTTAAAATTTAAAGTATTAAAATTTTAATTTCTTTTATTTCTCATTTCAGATTTATTTGTACAACAGACAGGACATCATTGAGACTGATTTGAAGTCTGCTCTTCTAGATGGTAAACCATCATATTTTTATTTCTTTTGTCATTGACCTGTTTATGTTGTATTTATTTTGTGCTGTATCTTAATTGTATATTTGGTTGCCTGTAGCTCAAAGTAATCAGATGTCTTTCCTGGAGTCCCAGAAGGCTTTGTTCATCCGTCACAAAAACCGCCTTGCTGTGGTCCGAGAACTCAAAGCCAAGGCCAGACTGGAGTTATTTGGTAAACGGAGTATTAATCAGACACATTTATATCATTTATTTTTTCTGAAGACAATGTGTGCGTCCTTTAGAAAAATGATTGCATAGATAAAATATTTAATCTTAAATATTTATTATTTAAAAAATTTAATGCTTTAAAGTTAGTATACATTTATTCTGATACTGAATCACATGAAATGTTCCTTAGTACACTTAGTAGTCTCTTTGTGTTTCAGATGAGGACGGCCCTGACTGTGCGGATGCTGAGCTCTACTCAGAGGCCAGCAGCGTCTTGACCGGTAGCCATCTTGGCTCAAAATACTCCCGCAGCAACTCTCGCATTTCATCGTGAGTGACATCACTGCTAACACAAATACACAAACACTTCACTGTTTTAGTGTCTTATGCTCAAATGTCGAGGTTGAAGTTTGCTAACTGATCTTCAGGAGGTCGTCTAAGAATCGTAGGAAAGCAGAGGGAAAGAAACACAGTCTGAAGGAGGGAAGCCCATTCGAGGACATCGCCCTCCTGAACGCACTTATTCAAATCATCACCATTGTTGATAAGATGAGAGGTGAGCTGAGGACACAACAGAAACAAAAACATAATACTAATATAAACCTGAATATATAAATGTACATATAGAAATATTTAATGTTCCTGATTTCAAGTGAATCAACAAATGTGCAGTCTAACAGTTTAGTGCTAAGTTTGAGCTCCATGTTACTTTAAAGCTTTACAGAATTGACATGAATGTGATCAGTTTCCTTATGAAGCTGTATTCTGTATGTGTATGTACAACATGAGATTCACACTGATGATTGTTCTTGTCTGACCCTGCAGAGGAAGTTCACAGCCTGCTGAAGGCTCTGGTGCTCTTCCAGTTTGACGGTGTGGCCAGCAGCCTGCAGAGAGACTACAGTGAGCTGCTCCAGCTCATGGAGACGGCCCTTCCAGAGATCTGGACTGACAACCTGCAGCAGGGCCAAACTCCAGTGAGTCATACACAGGCATTGACTGTTTCAGCAAGTTTAGGGTTATATTGTTTTTTTTTTTTCCTTAATAGTTGAGTATTCTTTGAGATTAATGGAACTGATATTCAGATAAGAAATGTGTATTATACATTTGTATTATTGTTTTTATTAACGTGTTACACTTTTGGATTATAATTGTTACATTTTCAAATATATTTACCATGTTGGTCAAGGTTTCTTGCAAATTAGTTTTACATGCTCATTTGTGTTTTTTGCAAATTTTTGTGTGTTCATTCATTTCCCAAAGCCCCTTTTTTAATCTAATTTAATGCTTGGCACTTGTTTATTTTGCTGACAATTAAATGTTACTGCTGGCTAACCTCTTTCCATGTGAAAAAAAAAATATATATATATAATAAAATTTATATGAATTCTAAGACAGTAAATTATGTATATTTAAAGTGTTAAATATTTAAACTATTTCTTCTCTCTCCAGCTCACAGGTCCAAACTCAACAGCCAATAGCATTATGGCATCATTTCAGCAGCAGAGACCCGCTGTGCCTCAGCAAGGTGAGTACTTTCAGTGAGGATGTTTTCATTCATGTGATCCGTTTTGAATTTACAATGACCCTGTTCACTCCTCAGACACAGAAGCCTTGACTGCTCCAAAGATGAGGAACACCGTCAAGTGGAAACTCAGCATTCTCAAATAGTTTGCATGTGTCTTTAGGCTTTAAAAAATAATAATTTTATGCAAATAAAGTGTCTGTATTTTATGGGATATTATGGAAGAATTAAATATGAAACGCTTATTGTCTTCTGAGCTTCAATTGATAGCTGTAGTTATCATTTAGCCTAATTATTCACTGTTCACAATCATATTTGGTCTTCGTTTCAGAGCGATGTATAAGAATGTAATGTAAATGTGTTTTTTTTTTTTTTTTTTACCATTAAGACAAATCTTAAAAAAAATAAACAACTGAAATGGTAGACCCATAATCCATGTTCCTCTAATTGTTAGGTTAAAATAAATTTGATCCGGTTTTTTTTTTTTTTTTAATAGGGTTAGGGAGAATAACGAACATCTACCATAATTATTTGCAGATTTATCTCATAATTTGCAGTTTAGGGGCTTGGCATCCAATTATATGGTTATGCTGATTTACTAATTTCATTCCTAGAAACTGACGATAAAAACTCATCAGTACTAGGCTTCTTTATAATATAAATCATACCATTAATTACATCTTTAAAACATTTACATTTTTATGATTTTTATTATAATGTCAGGTGTGACTAATTGATTACATATTTGTTTTTAATCAACACCTCTAGCTTTTCAATGTACAACACAAACTTGTGGTCAAATGCTTTAATTATGAGACATAACGGGAGAGAATGACAAGAAAGAAACTGAAGATTATCTAATGTTGGGTCAAAAAGAACAAAACTTGTTACCATAAATTACAGATGCCTCCATTTGCAATTTATCTCTGTGAAAAAAGTGAAAAACTTATCCACTACACTTAAAAAAAACAGGTATGTACAAAAAAGGTTTAAAAAGTAGGCAACATATTCTAATTGTATTCTCCTGCCCGCCCCAACCAATCCAAATCCCCATATTTCATCACATCTATGTGGTTATGGCTTCCAGAGTTTGAGGAGCCCATCTTCACTGTATGTGCCGATCAAATTCTGGTGTGGGTGGTGAGCGATACCAATGACATCCTTCTCATGAACCTGTGGGGGAAAAAATACATGCTTTTTAATACATTCAAAATACACATATACATACATAAATTATAGTTTTTACATTAAATGCAAGTAAAGGTTGTCTACTTTAGTGTTTCAAATAACTTCTGTGAAAATATGGGTGAAATAATGTTCCATCATTCAGCATAACAGATATGTTAAAATGAAAACATATTTATTCTGACCTGTACTTACTAAAATATATAAAATAAGTGATCATACCAAACTGTATTATATTTTAAATGATTAAAAACTTCTTGCTGACAAATGGGTAAAACATAGTGGTTTTGAAAGACTGTGGCAAAAATTGGTAAAGATTTAAAATGACAGTTAATTAGTTTTTAGGAGCTGCACTGTGATAATTAAATACAGTCTTTTAATGTAATCTAATGATCCTTGTTTTAAATACGCCTGGTATACAAACTATTGTTACACTGAATGATATTTTTATGCAAATCATGGATGGAGAGAGGGCTTACGGTCAGGGTTCTCTCTAGTTTGCCTGTGACTGTGCTGAAACAGTAAAGCACAAAGTCCTCGCCGACACAGTAGATCCACTCGCCACGTGGAGACAGAGTACAGCACACAAAATCACCACCCTCTCTCTTACCAGAGCTGAAACTCCTCACAATCTGCAACAGGAAAAACCATGAGAACACTTCTAAGAGATTCATAAAGCACAGACTGACCCAAATCAGTTCAATATTCTCATCTCCTTTTTCATTAACAACACATTTGAGTGCCTCACCTGGCCCTGCATGTTCATGATGACAACAGTGTTAGATCGGTTACACACAACAAAATGCTCAGGGTTTTTAGGAAGAAGAATCACGTTGTTAACAGTGATGTCGGTTCCTGCAGACGTGCCCAAAGATTTGAATGTGTTGGTGCATTCTGTAGTCTTCACGTTCCAGATCTGGGAGAAAGATGATGTAAAACAAAAACACAAGTTACATTTTATGAGACTTTAGAGAGTCAAGATTTAACATTAGAAGTTGATTGTGAGAGTGCATTAACATTTATACCTTCACAGTTCCATCAGATGAGGCACTAATGATGTGATGACCGTCAGGAGTAAGTGTAGCATCATTCACAAATGAAGAATGACCTCTGAACTCCTTCAAAGACTTGCCTGATTTTAATCCATGAATCCTGATGGAAAAACAAGCATAAGTGAAATGTGCTGTGGTTTTTGTGGACGCTGAGGATGTTAAGAGACACTCACTTAATGGTCTGATCGAAGGATGCAGAGAGAATCTGACTGCTGTCTTTACTGAAGCTGATACAGGTGACGCCTTTACTGTGAGCACGCTCATATCGCCGCAGACACTGACCACTCTGGATCTTCCACACCTGAAAAAAACAACACAACCCATCCATCAATCCTTACAAATAATATATCAGGCTTCCTACTGTAAAAATAAAATATAGCATAAATGCCAAGTAACCCTCAGCTCTGCCATTCAAAACAAACTGTTTGTATCACTTTTTTTTTTTTTAATGTATAAAAAATGTATTGAAAATATTTTTTAACAGGTTATGTAAATGCATTAAATAACCCTAACCCAAATAAAATACAAAAATTCTCATTTTTAGTTTAACTAAAACAACAACAAAAGAGAATACTGTATTGGCATGTTTAAAAAAAAACTAATATACACAACAAAAACTTTCAAAACTTGAATTAAAATGAAAACAGAAAATATAACTAAAAACTAATTCAAAATACTAATAAAAACACTAAATATAAAACATTAATAATATAAAAATATTATTAATAATGTTATTAATATAAAATTAGTAATAATACTGTATCTCCAACTGTATTATTATTTTTTATATTTACATATTTTTTTAGATTTATATCTGATCACTTCGATTCTCTATGTTTTAATACAAAATCAGAAATAATAATCAGAAATTAAGATATGTTGACTTGACATGCTGGGCCAAATTAAAGGACATTACGGGCCAACTTTTGCCTGTTTTGGGCATCTCTGTGTTAAATAAATCATCAATGAGAACTTCCGAAGGTTTTATTAATTGGTCCAATTTTAATAAAGTATGAGACCTTAATCTTGCCGTCCTGGGCTCCTGTGGCCATCATCTCAGTGTCCCTACTGAAAGACATGCACAGCACTGCGTCATCCATCATCATGAAGTTATCCTGAGCCTGATACTTCAGATCCTGTCCAAGACACACGATCGATGAATAAACATACATAAACAATAAATAAACTACAAGTGCAGATGCATAAGTCACAGTGCAGATTCACAGACCTTTCTGATTTTTCCGGTAGTGAAGTTCCACACTTCAATAAATCCATCCACAGATCCAGTAACCAGATACTGACCATCAGGAGAGAAGCGTGAGCACTCGACGTGAGACTTCTGACCAAACTACAATGAAAAACACACAGAGATGAGTAACAAAACTTAACTGCATCTCACGTTCCTGTGGAGGACAGATGCTGGTTGCAGTACCTTGATGTGTCTGGCCAGCTGAGTGGGGAATCGCTCCTCCTCGACGTCTTTAACAGCTGCTTTACCTCTGAACAAATCAATGGTCATACCAGGAGGCAGAAGACCTTGATGCTGCTGCCACTTCAGAGACTTTAGAGACACAGACAGATCATCAACTACAGTAATGTGATGTGTAATTCTGAGATCGGTGTACAATGTCTAATGCGTTACTGCACTAACATCCTGTTGCAAGGGAAGTTTTGCTCACCTGTCCAAGCAGAGCCATCAGACGTGACGGTGGTACCACACTGACCTCACCAGCAAGAGCCTGAGCTATAGCTGCTCTACGCTTCTCCTTACTGCTGCCATCAGGATAGGCCTAAAAATAAACATACCAGCTCAGAATTCATCCACAATGGACATGTAACTGTTTGTGAAAATTCAAGTAGATATACATAAACCAATGTTTACCATTAATTACCGGCCACAATCTAATCTGTCCTGCCACAGTTTCATAATGAACCGAAAATATTTTTATAGTTCTCATAGCATAAAAGATCTCTAATGTGGTGTTTTGCACCATTACTTTGGCAATCAAACTAAAATCAAAATAATGTGTGCTTACTGAAACACAAAATGCTGTGACTTAATTAGAAAAAGCATACAGACATTCTCTGCATGTTACAGAACAAAGTGCGACACCAGAGTTTTCATC
This sequence comes from Spinibarbus caldwelli, assembly GCA_039654775.1. Classification (NCBI taxonomy): domain Eukaryota; kingdom Metazoa; phylum Chordata; class Actinopteri; order Cypriniformes; family Cyprinidae; genus Spinibarbus; species Spinibarbus caldwelli. The sequence goes on along the minus strand of CM077247.1, from coordinate 18,304,584 downwards.
GTCTCAGATCACAGTAAATGCTGCAAACTCCATATCTGCACATGCTGTGAGTTTAATGTGCATTTGGGAACTCAATGTGCACCTGTTATGCTTTATTTTCACATTTGCATAACACATTTGTAAACCTGTTTTAGTTTTCTGCCAAAAATAGCAAAGTATTTAACAAGTGAAGAAATTACTAGGACAGTCCACCAAAAAATAAAAATTGTGTCACCATTTACTCTCTCTCATGTCATTCCAAAACTGTTTGACTTTTTATTCTGTGTAAAATGGGTTGGAGCTCTTAATTTCACTTTCAAAATGCAGCAGGTTGAAGCATTTAACTTTAAAATGTACAAAATGTTACTAAACCCCCTAGATATAGTCTCACAAAACCTTGTAGGAAACACTGCATGACCTATTAGATAGATGTATTTCTACTTCATATGCAGTATGTTTAAAATATGTTAAAAACTGCAAGGTTTTTGTGAAGTGCATTGTTTTAGATCCCTCACCTCTCTGGGGTCAAAGTAAGAGCGCGCTAGAAGATTCTCCAGGTGGATGTACCGCTCAGGTTGGGTTTGTTTCAGCATGATCATGGGGTCTGTCTGCCTCAACAAAGATCTGGCAGCTCCCAACTCTCGAAGCTCAATCAGCTCAAGAACAACCTGCAGAAATACCACAAAACTAGTTATGACGTGTCCAGGTATTCACAAATCAATCAATGTTCAAAATGAGCCATGCCATAACAGCCCACTTTTAAAAATCAGCCCTTTCACCTGTTCGTAAAGGTCAATGAGGGTCTTGTCAGGGAGTTTGAGGGACTGTATAGCCTGAAGCACAGTGTCCCAGTGACCGCTGTTGATATCTGCCACAAAACTCTCAATACTGTCCACTGTGTTGAGAGACACTGTCGTCTCCTCCTGGAGCGTTGCTAAAGTCCGCTGCAAGTTGTTTTCCTTCAGATACTGCATGATCAGACGAATAACGCTGGAAAAACATGACAAAAGAAGACATTTTAGTACTCTGAATGACTGTGGAGAGCAAATACATAACAAGAGAGTTTAATTAAATAACTGTCTGTACAGTTATAAGTAATGCTTACAAATTGATGTGTGAAAGGGATTTTTTTCGCCAAATAAATAAATAAACAGCAATGTCTAGAAATCTTGGATTGTGATACAGCACACATATACACAAAATTGTTCTTCTAAAAACATGTTTATAAATAAATATAAACATACGGAGGAATCGCGTGCTGCCTTTGCTACTAAAACCAGGGAAAATACTAACCAGACAATATATTAAATACAAAAAATATAAAAGAGAAAAACTCAATTTAATGTGCAAAACAAGCTCCTGATAATGCTAACACAGTTAGCTACAGAAACAACCCAAAGACCTAAACAGCGCAAAAAACAGCCTGTAAAATGGACGTGCTCGTTTAAATCACACAATTATGCATGTATGTGATGTTTGAAAACACACAATTTAATTCACTTACTCTGCAGACTCTATTTCAATAGACATTATTGAAAAATGATAATAGTGATATGCAGAGAGAAGCTTAACACACACCGCGACAGGAACAACACGCGCGTCTTCTTCTACGGCTCTGAATACATCTGAACTAAACACAACAACGACATCTAGCGGCTATTACAACCATCGCTAGTTATTCTACAGACAATGACAAACCGTTCGCATTGAAATGATCTAAATTATAATACAACTCAATTTTATTTTCACAAACGTTAATCTGGTAATGGTAAAAATATGTTTTATTGTACTATTTAGTAAAACAAAGCAGTGCTTTAACACCACAAGAGACTCGTAGAATGAACAAAAACACCCCGGTAATTTGTTTTTAATATATATATATATATATATATATATATATATATATATACACAGAGCTGGGTAGATTACTTACAAATTGTAATCCGTTACTGATTCTAAATTACACAACAAAAATTGTAGTCAGTAACGTAATCTATTACATTACACATTTTAGGTAATATAATCAGATTACTTATAGATTACTTTTGGATTACTTTTGACCTCTTTTGAACTCGTTTATCATATTGATTTAAATAGCATTATCTTGTACCATAATGACGTAAAAATACAAAGAGTGAGAAAATATATTCCTTTCATTGTAATTAACAACATGAAGTGCATTAAACATTATATTACTTCAAGGTTTCCCAAACTGGGGTTCGTAAAGGAACTGCAGGGGGTTTGTGAGTTTAATGAAAGGCAAAAAATGTAATTAAATCATAAAAATTTAAAATTAAAATAAATAATTTTAAAATAACAATCAAAATTCAAAATAATTCAATTTACCTGCACGCCATAGGACCATTAATCAATGTCAGAGAACCGTGAACATGCAAATGTGATACTTAATTATTAAAATATTTATTTTAAAATCTCAGGGGTACTTAAAGGGGTCATTGATTACGATTTTACTTTTTTAACTTTAGTTAGTGTGTAATGTTGCTGTTTGAGCAAAAACAACATCTGCAAAGTTAAGATGCTCAAAGTTCAATGCAAAGGGAGATATTGTCTTTTACAGAATTGCTGATTGACAACCCTTTTACAGTAAATATATCAGGTGAAAGAGATTCAGATGACAAAAAGTTTGAGAATGTCTGCAAATAAGAAATAGCGATAATTTGTGCATTTTAATGAGTTTGAAAGACAAACGCCTTTCAATAATACATCATAATACACGGTTAAATAACATACTGAGTGATAAATCAAATAAAAATGAATGTGTTCATCAGTAGTTGATGCAATGTTGAAATACTTCTTAAACCTGAAATGATTTTTGTAAATCCATTGGTCAAATGCTGTGTTGCACCTGACTAATGACTGATCTCTGTGTGAATGTCCACAAAACTGGACTTTCTGAGTGTTTATAAGCGCTAGACTATTTTAGAAAGGAAAATTTAAAAGATTAAAAAGAGGAATTAGAGAGAATCAATAAATGATGAATAATTTATTGCTATTGTGTGAATAATATGCAATCATGTAATCAATAAAAAAGTAAATGTAGAGTATTTTAAAATGTAACTTACTCTAATTACAAGTACTTAATTTTTGGAATCTGATTACGTAATCCAGATTACATGTAATCAGTTACTACCCAGCTCTGTGTATATATATATATATATATATATATATATATATATATATCTCAGTTTGTCCTTTTCATATATTACATGGTTAAATGGTAATTATGATGATGTCTCATCAATCCAAGCCATGCCATTTAATCTTTCCTCCAAGCTAGTCTATAAATTAGTCTGGAGTATGAGTCCTCTATCTGAACATGGACTCTAATGATCATAAGCACTTGAAAAATCCTGCTGTGATTGCATGTTTTGTATTCCAAGCTCTGTCTAGGGCCGGTGTGCCATTATCATAATCTCCACGCATCATTTCTGATTGTTCACGTAATTACTAGCAGTTCCGCGTTTGTCTGTAGGGGGCGCCAAAAAGACGCTTTTATTCCAGCGCGCCCTGCAAGTGAAGGTCTCTCAAGGTTAAAGCGTTTATTGCTGTTTCAGTCTCACATGCTGGTCTGTTATGAGGGCACAACGCCATGGGCATTTAACTGCCCAGAAAACGCAGCTCACTACTGCAAATCTAATTGCCCACCACGAAATAACACTTACTTTTTCATCTTTATTTATGTGCCAAATCTGGGCCTACCACAGAAAACAGACCTGTGTGATTTGCACCCGAGTGTGTATTTGTTCTTCTCGTGATTACAATTTCAATGCTTGCTATTAAACACCAGGACTAAAAGTAACAGGGCTGTGACATTTTGAAAATAGCGGCAATACCTCAATACCTGTTTTGAGTTCATTATGAACTAGTCAATAGAGGTGTCAAATAGATTGAGCGCTACAGCGGGCAGTTTTTATTATGAACCAGCACACATTATAACACCAGAGGTATTGTTTCTAGCTAATATATTATTCTGGACTTATGAGCCTGTTCATCATTGGTAACAGTTCCACCACTCACATCCTGAGAAAAGAGCTATGTGGGAACATAGACTATTGAGAGCCTGTTGGCAAGTGGTTCATCTGAAAAAAAAAGTGACATTAAATGTTAATTTGGTACTTATAGAAATGTTTGAACTATGGAAACTTGTTTCGATCACGAAATGAAGAAATAAAAAGGTCATTTCGGGTGGGTTTTCTCACGATTTTGACCTTATTCTCACAATTTTGAGTTTATATCTCACAATTCACATTTCAGAATAGCCATATTTAGTGAGCAAAATTGGCTTTTTTAAATGTACATCAGTATGCACATGCTAAAAACCACCCAGAGCGGCTTAGCAAACACACAACAATGACCTCTGCATGGATAATCACCAGTCACTTTTGTTGAAGATGTAAAAATCTAGTCACTATCTTAATTTAGAACATAATTACGCATGAGGTTTTGTATGTAAGTGTGTGATAAAGCAGCTGTCATATTGCAAAGAAAGAGAGAAAGTGTTGATCATCAACTATAAGCAGTATTTTGTCATCCATACACCTGCATAAAAGCCTAAAGTGCTGACACACTTTGCTTATATCAGGATCATTTTCTCGAGTGCTATTATTGTTTAAAAGGAGGCCATATGTGAAACTAAAGTGTCTGTGAATGTTTGATTATTTTTTGCACAAGCTGATATAATTTGCCACATACTGTGGTGGTTTAATGCTTGAAATTTTTTTTTTACAAGATAAATGCTCTTGATATTAAGATTCATACCACAGCACTATCGATTCTGAATCTCGTTGACAGACCTTCTAAGGTTATTATGCATTATAATTAATTTTAATGATTAAAGGTTTCAGTGATTTATGTACTAATAACAAAATCCTAGAGAATTAGTTATTTTCATACATATGCATATGTTAATGTTTGCTGACCTCACAGATTCTTACAAATATCAGATTTTACAGTGAAGCAGTGGCACAGATAAAGAAATCAGTATAACTTTTCTCAGCCAATAACCAAGAAGTCAAAGATTGAACCTTGTCTCTTCAAGATAAACCGTCAATAGTTTGAATATTTTCACACTGGAAAAATAAAAAGAATATCATTCAGTATTTTTTGACTTGTTTCCCATTACAAATATCCTAATATTCTTAAATCAAGATACATTTACTTGAGAAAGAAAATGACTTAAGATATTAATTCTTGTTTTCTGAAATGGGGGTTCAGGAAAAAAAACTTAATTGAAAGGAAAAAAACACAATTAATTTTTTTGACCCCACTGACATACACTGTTTTGTTTTAAAGGAATAATTCACCCAAAAATGAAAATGTGCTTAATATTTACTTACTCTCAGGCCATCCAAGATGTAGTTGAGTTTGTTTCTTCATCAGAACAGATTTGGAGAAATTTAGCATTGCATCACTTTCTCACCAAATGGATCCTCTGCAGTGAATGGGTGCCGTCAGAATGAGAGTCAAATCAGCTGATAAAAACATCACAATAATCCACAAGTAATCCATATGACTCCAGTCGATCAATTATCATCTTGTAAAGTGAAAAAATGTGTCTTTGTAATGAACAAATCCATAATTAAGGTATTTAACTTTAAACCGTTGCTTCTGGCAAAAATAGTCCATAATCAAATAATAATGCTTGTGATGTTTTTATCAGCTGTTTGGACTCTCATTCTGACGGCACCCATTCACTGTTGAGCAAGTGATGTAATGTTAAATTTATCCAAATCTGTTCCAAACTTACCTACATCCTGGATGGCCTGGGGGTGAGAACATTTTCAATATATTTTCATGACTGGGTAAACTATTCTTTTAAGCATAAATTCACTACATTTTGATCCTTTTTAAAGAAAATGACTTTATATCTTATTTTATTTTGCTTCTCAATTAAATTTACCTCGATTTCTGAATGTTTAGATATTTTACTGCAAAACGAGACAAAGTGTAACAAGTGAGTAACAATCTTTTTTTTTGCAGTGCAACCACCAATGCCTGTGCTAGTGGTTTGATTACAGGTAAATGAATCTGTCCACCAATTATGTCTGCAGCCTTTACACCTCTGCCATGGATATTGACTTAGTCCTCTTCATAGACCCCGTTTGGCAGCACCGAGAGGCACTGTTTATTCCATTTATGTTATTATTATGAGAAATTTAATATCCAACATAAATACATCAAGCACTTGGCAAACTCTAAAAGTCAGAATTTGAAAACTAAGAAAGAGAGAGAGAAAGTGTGTGTTTTAAGCGTCGACATTTGCTACACAAGAGCAGCAGACAGATTTTAAAGATCCATAAATTAGCTGATGTCTTCTGGTTTTATTATACATCAGAGGTGTTGCCTTTTCCAAAGAGCCTATTGATTTTCTTGAGTCTTTCACATCGCACCAGCAGAAAGACGATAATAACTAAATCCATCTTCCTCAGACCTCAGTGGGAATGGACGCCTCCTACTAATGGGTCACTAAACAAAGCACAGCAGCCAATCTGGAGTGGAAGGGCTGACACATCACAATACTGCTGAGAGTCATTCAGCAGGGATGCTGAAGTTTCAGACTAATCAAAGAGCAGTGGCTAGCATTTAAAGGAATAGTTTACACAAAAATGACAATTTTATTTACTCACATGCTTTTTGCATTCCACTGTTTTCCATTGTTTTTCTATGGTATGGTGGAGATGTTTGTGTCTCAAATATTTCACAGGGTTATGTGCAAGACACAGCATTCTGAAAAACCATGCTCAAGTTTAAAAAACAATCAAGATTTTAAAAATGCATCTCTAGACACCTTTACACCTTGACAAAAAATGCAAAGCCTCGAGGTGCGTTCTTTAAAAGTTGTGCTTATTTAGTGAATGGCCCCTTACACTTTGCTGATTTCTTTTGTGGAGTGGAACACAAACATTTACATCAACAATGCCATTAGTTCTCGCATGTAATTACCCAGCAGGCACAGGACGCCAATATAACGTCAGGTTGACGTTGCACATGAGGTTGGACAGATGTTGCATTCTGGTTGAGAATGAAAATCAGGTGGACGTCATAAATACCTTGCATTTATGTTGTTTGCAAATGACACATATGACACATATGCGCAAAACTATGTCAAAATGCATGTCTGCAAGTATCCTTGTAAAAAACAGTTGCTTATGTCTTAGGTGAAGGTAAACAATTGAGAAAGTAACTCTAAAAAGTAACTCTTAACTCTATCACTCTGTACAATAATTTAAGTTTTTAAGGCGGGCAGGGCAGAGTGTTACATGAAGCTTGTCAGAGAAATTGTAAGGTAATTGAGCCTGACAGAAAATTTCATTAATCACTAATAAGGGTACTAAAGCAATTATAAGTAATTTTACCAACAAAGCAAAGGTTTATGAACAATGTTTTGACATGCTCTTTCAAATAAAAAAGTTTAATTTATAAAAAAAGCTTTGATTTTTGTGAAAAAGGTAATTTTAGGTAGAAATGGCTGGTTAAGCTAAAATGGGCCACATTTTTCAGCTAAAATGGACTAGATACACACAAACTTTTAGACAGAAATTGAGGGTGAAAATAGGTTTATAGGCCTAGATATGTATCCATAAAAAAATCTTAACAGTCTTTTAAAAAAAAAATTGCATTGCAGACAGTATGGCAGGAGGACAAGCAAAGAAAGGCAACAGAAAGGTAACAGAGAGACAAGAAGAGAGAAGAGAAAGGGAAAGAAAGGAAGATGTCAGTAAAATGGACTGCATACACACACACACTTTTACACAGAAATTGAGGGTGAAAATAGGTTTATAGGCCTACTGTAGATATGCATCCATACAAAATCTTAACAGTCTTTAAAAAAATACAAGCATACACATACAGTACATGTATACAAAAGACACCAATGCACAGAAACACACACCTTACACAACATGATCAGTTCATTTTTAATTGCATTGTTTAATTAAATATTCATTCAATTTTCTATTTAATGAAATACATTTATGGTGTTGCTATGGCACACTAAAGACAATAGTGTCAATTTACTGTTAAAAATAAAATGATTTAAGCTGAAATTACCTGTGTTGTTCTCTTTTTATATTGGCCCATTTTAACTGAACAGCTGGCCCATTTTACCTGAATGTTGTGCCGTGGCTCAAGAAGGTACCTGCTGATACTCTAACTCTCATAATTTTAAAACATTTATACTTTTTCACATTTAAAAAATATAAATATATTTAAGAGACCCATGCTAATTTATAAGAATATCATTAGATCTCATCCATAGCTTATTTGATGGTATTATAAGTCATTTACCAAAACGTGGCCCATTTTAGCTGACTTCACCCTAGATGTAATAGGCAGCTACCGTTTACACTTTATTTTAAGTAGCTTATGCCTGTGTAATATTCTGTAATTTTAATGTAATTAGAAAGGTATTACATGTATTTAAGCTGTGTACTGGAGGGTTAAATCAAACTAAGGTGCAGCTGGATAAGGTGTACAGTATAGATATACATGAAGTACACTTAAGTACAATCTTGATACACTTTATTTTAAGTAGCTTATGCCTGTGTAATATTCTGTAATTGTAATGTAATTAGAAATGTATTACATGTATTTTAGCTGTGTACAGGTGGGGTAAATCAAACTAAGGTGCAGCTGGATAAGGTGTACAGTATAGATACACATGAAGTACACTTAAGTACAATCTTGATACACTTTATTTTAAGTAGCTTATGTCTGTGTACTTACATTTATAATTACGTTGTATAAAGTCTGCAACACATATGTAACAATCTTTTGGTTACATAAGTAGCTGTGTAACAGACTCTGTTACATATGTGTAACAGTATAGCTGCCTACTACACGTACATAATTATAAACTATAAGTACAGGTTGTTAAATAACTTAGTTACATGGTAAGTACATTTTGTTTCACGTAAGTACAATGGCTACTACTAAGTACTTAACTAGGTAATTACTCTGTATTATGGACACCTTAAAATAAAGTGTTACCGATTTAATTTATACAGTGAAGTCTATGCAGTGTTATTTTACATTTGATTATTCAATTTATGTACCTGAATACTGTTAGACTTACCTTAAAATTTTTTGATTTTTTTTAATATATATCACAATATATATCACAGAAAAACAAAATATCGCAATGTGAGTTTCTTCCAATATTGTGCAGCCCTAGTTCTAACACAATCTTATACCAATTTGTAACAATTTTATATGGAAGCCAGTGGATAATTTGATAACACTTTACTTAAAGCCTTTATGTGTAATGCATTATAAAAGTAGTTTTAATGCCTTGTAATGCACCTTTTATAATGCATTGCACAAGCTCATGAATAATTGTAGCCACAGTTAATACATTATAACATGTATCAATTCATTGTTACACTATGTATTTTGAATTTGATTATAATTATTTACAACAAGATATAATGTATTACAATGCACATTATGAATAATTATAATGCTTTATACCCTTTAATAACACATTATAATGCATTATACATAAAGAACTTAAGTAACATGTTACTGATATTTTTTAATGGCTAAGTTTTATCTAAAAAATGTTTTTTAAACTATAAACTTTTTTATATCTCACAATTCTGAGGAAAAAAGTAGCAATTACCTTTTTTAAAGTCAGAATTGCAAAATATACAATTGCAAGATATAAACTTAGAACTGTGAGATGTTAACTCAGAACTGCAAGAAAAAAAAGTCTCAGTTGTGAGATAAAAAGGTCTATTTATTATTTATTAATTTATTTATTTATCCCCTGGCAGAAACAAGCTTCCTTAATTTTAAGTTTATAATAAATTGGTGGCTAAATCATATGTATATGTATATATTTGTATAATCTCTTTCATATGAATTTGTATGATCTGCAGACATCCCAGAGATGGTTATGATTGACATTGATGCACACTTTATTTCTAAAAATCTTATGTTTTCTTATGATTCATATCATACAAATTCATACAAAATCACCACCTTAAAATAATTAAGTTTTTCTGTTGTACAATTCTGATGAAATGAGGCCTCACAGACCATAATCTGTCTTTGTAACTGTTTTACCGACAGCCTGTCTGTATATCACTGATTATAATGGGTTCTGTTTGCTTTTGAAGCATAATATCTTAAATTCTATCTGAAGTGATTCATGTTATGAGAATAATCATTGACCAACTGCATCTGCACGAATACATTTTAATGGCTGATATCCTGATGAGAACATAAATGACTTGCTGGGTTTAAATACAAAATTAATCTTACTCTCTCTTTAGGATTTGGGCACTTCTTTGAGTAATTATGGTAATTATACGGTCTGGATCTTACATAACCTATTCTGCGTGAACATAAAAAAAGGAATTTGCCGTTTTATTGCTTTGATATTATACAGCTCTCAGTAAATGCACACAAAGAAGTTGAAAATCAGTCTTCCTCCAGAACTTTGCGATTTAATTTCCTCTCTGACTGAGCAGCCCAGGGTCTGCTCAAAATCAGGCCATCCAATCAAATCTGTGCAGGTCCCAAAACACTCTGCTGTTGATTCCAGTAAAAAGGTGATTGAAAATAACCATCCATCTCTCAAAACATCTGCTGACTCTTGTGTATGAGCAAAATACTGGGATGCTGTCATTGTGCTACAGTGCAGTGAGCAGCTGTATTGATTAGTCTATGGCTTTCTGGTGCCTTCTCACTAACATGCACTTACGATCTCACAGATTATGTTTCTATGTTCCAGACACAACAGTTCTGATTTACAGGGTTGCTGCACACTGGCTTAGTCTAGAACCATTGATCCAATCAATTGAAACCAATATCCTTTACTCTCAATGGTGTTTACTTACACTAAAGAATCTGATACTTATTTTACACATAAATGAAACTAAATCCATCCATTATTATGGGGTTTCCAAGAACATGTAATGTCGATAACCCATTATTGTAGAGCTGAAAATGCCGTCACTATAAAATGTCATTATTTTCTGGTTTATATAGGTATCAATCATGGGCTGCATTACTTGTGGTATTAATAAATCATTTTTAATTTAGTTTTAAAAAAAAGTCACAGCAGGGAATTATTATTTATTTCGAGTCAAACAGAGGTGTGCATCATTACAAAGATCATAATTTTATCAAGTACTATAACCATGATACAAATGACCGGGGCTAGTTGTCACTGTCAGACCTGTGTCCCCATGTCTTGTGTTTTGTTGTCATGTGCTCTCCATGCCCATATTTGGTTTTTCCTGTTCCTGTTCTCATTTAGTTCCATTAGTTCCAGCTGTGTTCGATTAATTATCTCGTTTACTCTTAGCATTTAAGCCCTGTGTTTCCTTGAGTCTTGCGTCTGGTGTTATATGTCATCCCTGAGTTCCAGTGATTGTACCCCTTCATTTGTTGGATTAAAGTCTATGTTGAAGCATTCTCCTGCATCTCCTCGTTCCTCCCAGAGAGACCGTGACAGAACAGCGGACCTAAACAAAAAGTAAGCGGTGCCCCCTCTCCCCGTGTTTGTTTTCAGTTTTTGAAAAGTCTTTTTGTTTTCCTGTTTTTCCCCCTCCGCGGAAATGGAGATCACTGCTCGTTTCTCCGCCCTACACCAGGGAATTCTGTGGGTTTGCCGCGGTGAAGACGTGGGAGGATGCTACCATCAACTCTTTGTTCTGGCTCGGGGCCACCTACTATTGCCCCGTGGACCTCCCAGACACCGCTGGTCTAAGTTGGAGGGAAGGGTCTTCCGGTGTCTGGGGAGTGTCCGGGCCCGAGCCAGAACCAGCCCGCCATCGAGCCCGCAGGCCGATCCTCAGTCAAGTCTGCCGGCCGCGGCTCTCACCAGTCTGCTGGCCACTCTGAATTCAAGTTTGTCGGCCGCCCCATCAACCCCTAACCAAAGGAAGAGAATGAGAAGGAAGGGACTGTTCACAGCCCTCATCCTCACCCCAGAATTTGCTCCATTGTCTGCTCCAGCCCCAGAGTTCGCGCCAATGTCCGCTCCAGCCCCAGAGTTCGCTCCAGTATCAGTTCTAACCTCTGACCAGAGTCGTGAAATGGCTCTAGCCCCGGACCTGAGTCGAGAGATGGCTCTAGCCCCTGACCAGAGTTGTGAGACGGCTCTAGCCCCTGACCAGAATCGCGTGATGGCTCTAGCCCCAGACCAGTGTCAAGTTAGAGCTGCAGTTCCCGAGTTTAGCCCACGGAGGGCTCCTGTTCCCGAGTTTAGCCGACGGAGGGCTCCTGTTCCTGAGTTTGGCCCGCGGAGGTCTCCTGTTCCTGAGTTTTGCCCAAGGAGGGCTCCTGTTCTTGAAGTTAGCCCACGGAGGGCTCCTGTTCCTGAGTTTAACCCACGGAGGGCTCCATTCCCCGATTCCAGCCCAGAGAGGGCTCCAGTGCCTGAGTTTTGCCCAGAGAGGGCACTTGTTCCCACGTCTGGCCCAGGGAGGGCTACAGATCCCGTGATTTTCCCCAAGAATTTTGGGGGGGGGGGGGGGGGGGCTATAGGGTCCTGGCTGTAGTAGCCGGGCCGAGTGGCGAGGCCAAGGCCACGGAGGCCGTCCAGCCATGGCCTCCTGATTCCCCTGCTCCGCCATGGCTCCCTGTACTGCCTGCTCCGCTCTGGAGGCCTCCCTTGTCTCCATCCTGCACTAGCCTCCAGGGCACCCACCCCCCCTCCCCGGTGGTAACGTTACGGTGGGGGACGCACCTTCCGGGAGGGGGGAGTAATGTCAGACCTGTGTCTTGTGTTTTGTTGTTTTTGCTCCCCATGTGCTCTCCATGCCCATATTGTTTTTTTTTTTGTTTGTTTTTTTTTTCCCCCTGTTCTCATTTAGTTCCATTCGTTCCAGCTGTGTTCAATTAATTCTCGTTTACTCCTTGCATTTAAGCCCTGTGTTTCCCTGAGTCTTGCGTCCGCTGTTATGTCATCCCTGAGTTCCAGTGATTGTACCCCTTCGTTTGTTGGATTAAAGTCTATGTTGAAGCATTCTCCTGCGTCTCCTCGTTCCTCCCAGAGAGACCATGACAGTCACATGGGATTTGTCTCAGTAACTATAAAGTTCTGAGTCAAAATTAAAAAATACTGTGGTTTTGTTTGCTGTTTTGAAACCAGTTCAAAATGGTTTTAAATTACATTGATTTTTCATATCCATTCTTTTCAATCCAAACTAAAATTTTAATATCATCATATATATATGCTACATTTTAAAAATTTATAGTTAGTTTTATATGTATATTTTGTTTGAATTTACGAATTACCAAAACAACTTTTTGAAATTTTGCTTGTCACCCTATTACATTAAGTAAAAATGTTTCATATTTTTGGTAACACTTAACTTAAAGCCTTTATAATGCATTATAAAGGGTTATTAAAGGTTATAATGCATTATAGTTATTCATAATGTGCATTGTAATACATTATATCTTGTCATAAATAATTATAACCGAATTTAAAATGCATAGTGTAACAATGAATTTATAAGTGTTATAATGTATTAACTGTGGTTACAAGTACTTATAAGCAGAGTTGGGTATAACGCGTTACATAGTTACATAGTCCTGGTAACACAGTAAAGTAATTAGTTACATTTTAAATTTATGTAATTTGATTACAGTTACTTATGTCAATAAAATTAAATTACCTAAGTTACAAATGCAGTGTTAAGAAAATATATGAGGCAAAAATCATGTTTTGCGCGTCATATGTCCTTTAATAAATCACCGGAGAATGCGAGCTAAAATGCAGACGAGTCCTACAACATTTACAATGTAGATACAATGAAAGGTTGGCTATCATATTTCAAAATGCTGCACTCTACATATTTTAGTCTGGCATTATGAGAAAAGTTCAACAAGTGAATGTGTACAAGTTTGTCACAGTAACATTAATAAAGTAAAAAATAAATAACTCAGAATAAGATCATCCGCTGGATTAAACCGTGTCGGCATCACAATTGAAGGCTTATTCCTCACAACGCACCTTCTGCCGAAAACGAAAAGTAGCCGAGATGAACTTGAATCTTTCTACAGAGGTGACTTGAGCATTTACATGCTCGTGCGTCTCAAGCTTGATTTTATACGGATTATTTTATCAGATTTTATACAGATTATTTTATCAGAATATTTGTTTTCGACATGACTTAATTTAATAATAGACACTTCAAGTTTTCTTTAGATATACTGTATTTCTCATGTCATTTTCGCTCATTTTAGTGATTCGTTTCATGAAGATATTCACAGAGACTGAGAATGCAGAAAGCACACCCTATTTGTTTTATTTTACAAAACAAAACAAAACAAAAAAAAAAAGTTTTGTTGATATTGGGAGTGAATCAGGGGTATACAAATAATAGGCCTACTTATGTATTTTTTTCAGTCAGTATTAAATTAATGCGAGTTTCTCTGGTGTATTTTTTAGGTTTGATAACTTGAAAAATAAAGTAAACTTGAAAGTAAAGTAATTAGTAATCTGATTACTTTTTAAATGCTGTAATCAGTAACCTAATCAAATTACAATTTTGAAGAAGTAATTAGTAATTTGTAGTGGATTACTTTTTTTGAGTAACTTACCCAACACTGCTTATAAGATTGTACAATGCATTATAAGATGCATTACAAGACATAATGCATTAAAACTACTTTTATAATGCGTTATACATAAAGGCTTTAAGTAAAGTGTTACCATATTTTTTAACTGAAAAGCATATAATGCATCATTTACAGGCAGGTTCCTATTGTGACTTATTACAACTATTTTTGTTACTGCCTTTAGTTTACATTATTTTTGTTCAATTAACTTGATCTTTTTCTTGGGTTACAAAATATTTTTGTAGCCCATAAGACTTTCAGGCGTGTCTGTACAGAAACTGACTTTCAAAAATAAATCCACTCAGAGATATATTCAGTGGCGTTAAAAAGTGTGAAAAGTAACAACTAGCCCCGGTTTCCCCTTCTGATGCCATCTGCTTTTTTTTTTTTTTTTGTAAATCCTAACTTCTTTGAAGTGCCACCAAAGACAGATCATGGCCTTTCATGTTCATTAATTTAGTATTTTAAGTTTGGTCGTGCTGCGCTAACCACTGGCTCAACTAAACCCAGCAATGCTTTAATTGGCATGTTCAAGTGTGGAGATAATTTGTTTCTACTTTTTTGAACCTTCATAGACGACAGCTCAGTTTCCGCAGCTCCATTCGTTGTGTAGCGCAAATTCATCCCGACTTCTCAGAATAGATTCCACCTGACAGAGAAAATAACAGTCCTCTACTCAAACAGATTAGTTCATGGTGTATGGGACATAAAGAACATCTCCGCCTGAGAGGGCAATGCTCCATACTTAGCATCTCAGCTTCACTTTGCGATAAAGGGTAAAGCAAGCTGCCATAAACTTCATTTTATTATGTGATGTCTATACTGTGACTGGGTTAAATCACGGTTCAGTAATTGAATTAGGCTTTGGTGTGAGAAACACTTTTTAGAGCCAGTAACAATAAATTCAGGACCATCAGATGTTCTGTGATACTGAATTGAGAGAGTTTATTAATATTTTACAGAAAAAGAGAGCATGTGTCATTTTAACAGAGAAGGGACAGATAAAGGCAATGACAGGTGTTTTAGTAATTTTGTTCTGTGTTTTTCAATTTTTTTATATTTATCTTTAATTTATTTTTATCATTTTTAGTTCTAAGTACTTCTGTTTACAGTATTTATAGATTTTATGTTATATTTTATTTTATTTCAGCTTTATTTCAATTAACAACTGAAATAATGAAAGTTTTAGTTAACAATTACAAGAGGAAAACATGGGAAGCAAAATGATTTGGCTCTTTTATCATAAAGCTGTTGCTGCTGTTTTAAAAACACCACTAATACTGTTGTATGTGCCTACTGGATATGAAAAAACCCTTGTCCCACCCTGATTTCCTGTTATAATAGGAAATGCTTTACCACAAGAAAGTAAACAAGCCATTTTTTATTGTATATACAAAGCTGTGATACCTAAGCTCTGCTGTACAATCTAATATCTGCCTCATATTCCTTTCTTTTCCATTTGAGACCATTTAGAGTGTTTTTCATCTGTCTTCCCCAAAACAAATGCCACATTATCTGAAATGTTTTGAGTACTTCAGTCCGTGTCTAGTCTATCACCTGTATTGCCCTTTGCTTTACTCCGAGAAGTGGGCCTATTTCCCACAAGCCTACAAAAAGATGACAAACAGAATTAAAGCGACTGGAGGGAGTTTTCGGGACACATTGCTGCTGATATTAAAGGCCAGCCAATCTATCTCAGAAGATCTCTCGCACTGAGAGCAATAAAAAAAATAAAAAAAAAGCAGCAGATTCAGAGATGCCTGCTGCCCTGGACCAGACAGGGTTTTACCTACAGGCTTCTGCCTCCTCTTTGGTTTGATCTTGATGTGTATTTAATTCATGCGTTGTTCTTTGAAGTGATATTCCAAGCTCTTGGATCTTTTGAGGGAAGATGCTGATTACTATCCACTACTTTTGGAAGTATTAGAAACAGAATTAGTTTTCAGTAAAACCCTCTGGTTTCGTCCCTAAAGGCCTCATTTCACTCTACTATGTCTTCTGATCTATCCATGAGATGTGAACTGATTTTTGTGCCGCTGTGGAGTGAATTTTAACAGAAATATTTCGTTCTCAAACAGCGACTGCATCTGATCAGACATTTAGTGGGTTAAATTTCAGTGTTCTCACTGCCTCACAGGAAACGATCAATAGCAATTTCAAGGCATCTCTCTTTATGAGAGCAGACTGAGTTTTCATTGCTTTGACTCCTGAGTTTATCTGTTTCAGGAGAGTGTGTCTGTTTTAGAATAAAAGATGATGTTAAAGACTCTAAAAGGGTCTAGTCTGGAGTTTAAGGCAATTTAAGAAGAACAAACAATGATGTGACAGTTAAAACATGATATTTTGCAGAAAAACGTTAGAAAATAAAAAAATAAATTCATGCATTTATATGGGCCATTCTGCAGAATTGGTCCAAAGTCAGAGTTGGAAACATCTTGAAAAAAATGTGTCTTTTTCCAAAAAAATTTGTATGTATGCAAATTGTATAATATCCAAGGTACACATTTCTAGTAATGCTAAGTGTAGTTCTAGTAATTCTAGTAATGCAAATTTCTAGTAGTGCAGTTAATTCTCATATTATATTTTCAGAATGTTTAGGAATATTTGTCCTCTCCCCAAATTTGTCACTACCGAAACATACTAATAATAATTTAATTAGAAGGGTTAAATTGACCTATTAAGATTTTTCTTACATCTACTTTGTAAATACATATATTTTTTGCTATTTTATTAAAGAGGTAAATCAATAACAATTACATTTTTAACAATATTTGTTGTATTCTGAATCCAATTTTTCTTTGTAAAAGGCAAAAAGTTGATCATACACATTTCAAAGTTAAAGATTCATTATGTAGACGAAATACTTCCAAGGCACTCACGGGGTAAGATAAAAAGCCTTTAATGTGCTGGGCTTAAATCATTACAAATAGTTAAAAGTAGATCTACGCGTTTCGGCACAAAGCCTACATCAGGACATAGAAGGTTTTATATTTTCTGTTTTCATTTTAATTTTAGCTAAGTTTTAGTAATTTTGTTTTGTTTTTGTCATCAGGTTTTTCCTCAATCTTCAGTTTTCAATCTTTTTTTCAGTTTTACTTATTTTAGTACGTCAATATAAGATAAATGAAAATGAGAAATGTTGCCTTGGCAACTAGCTGAAATAAAATAAGTTTATATAAAAACTATAGATTTTAATTAGTTTAAATTAGCTTTTTTTGTATATTAAGAAACAAAAATTGTTTTATGGTTTTAGTGTTAGCTTTAAATTTAGCTAATTCTAATAACCCTGCACAGCACTGAAACACTGAACACAAACAGACTGCGTCACAGATTCACAGACCTGCTGTGAAATGCAGCATCTTCAAACAAATCAAACAAAATTTCTGCATCAGATCACAGGCACTGCTAATATACGGTTGCTTTCATTTGATATACTGTTAGCAATTTTTTCTTTTGCTTCAAAAACCAATATTAATAACTCTATTTTTTCATTGTATGTCTTATATATTTTTCCCTTCAATGACGCATACACTGCATAATAATAGTAATAATAATGCTAATAATTAGTCTTTGATTGAAAGAAAACATTTTACCCCATGTCTTTGAATGCTACCCTAAATACAGAGAGATCTGATGCAGAATTGTTGGTTGATTCTTTGGAAGATGCTGCATTTCACAGCAGGTCTGTAAATCTGTGGCGCAGTCTGTTTGTGTTCAGTGTTCCAGTGCTGTGCATTAGCTGAGCTTCTGAGAGCTCTTTCATGTCTCATGAACATTCTTTTTCAAACTACTCGAGGATGAAACAGCATTCACTAACAACAGTGGATGCCATGATGTCCTTGAAAGCCATATCAGATTTTTGAGTCAATTCTTTTGTGCATTTATACAGCAAAAAAAAAATAAATAAATAAATAAAAAATACTATACGAAAATAGAAACTTATAGATGTCTAAAGGCTTGTTGTATACTTATTCCATTGATTCAAAGAGCCCAGAGAACAGAGCACATGTAGCATGTTTGAATAACATTTGAATGCATTGATCTTGCTGTTGTCTCTGTGTGTTTTTTAACATATGTACGTATGACAGATGGAATGCTGTGGGTAATTCTGCAGGCATGTAGTGGCTCCTTCAGTCTAGATTTCGCATACGCCCATTTGATTGACAGCTCGTGTATAAACAGGGACTCTGTGCATACAGTACCACATCCCTGAAGACAAAACAAGGGTCTAAATGAATGGTAAAGGTTAGTAGGTCAAAGCCATCTTTCAAATGTAGTTTTCTTTCTAGGCATAATGGCAATGCTCTGCCGGAAAATACTTGTTAAGGGGATATCTGACATTAGATGTGACGTTTTGTAACAGGGAAAATACAAATAAAAATCAAATAAGCTATTAAGAAAAAAAATGTAGAATGGACAATAAATTATATATGAATGAATGCATAAAAATGATGAATATATACAAATAATAATACAAAATTAAAATGCATTAAGTATGCATTATGCAACAAAAATAATGATCTGCTACATCCAAAAATAATAATAAAGGGAAAAAAAAGTAAAGTAAAATAATTCTTTGGTTTAGTGCGATTTTGCACACAGCCTTACTTTGCTGAGCCAGTCTCATGTAAAGCATGCTGGGAACTCAAAATCCCTTGCCCAGTTTCAGATTATGTAACAAAACTATTCACTTACTCATAAAACAAAGAAAGTAAATAACCAAACAAAATAGTTAAAGTTGTTCAAGAACTGTAAATTAAACAAGTAGCAAGTGTTTCGCATCAAAGCCACTACTAATTCAAATTATAACGTGGCTGGAATTGACCAATCAGCAACCAGAACCTGTTAATTAGTCCGCTTTTAATAGAACAATGGAAACTGTGGGATTCTGTTTGATGTACCAGAGACAGACTTCACTGAGAACTTGATGAGCTACTAAAAATGATCCTGTGTTACCATAGACCAATGATCTTGCTCTGATCTCTAAAAATAAAACCTTCATCAGTCAAAATGACTGAAATTCAGATCTGGCAGGAAATTACAGGCGCAGTTGGACACATTTCCTGAAGAATGTTCTAGAATGTGTGAAATTCTATTAGAGGGCAGATTTGCATAATTTAACATGTATTAATAATGGATCTTCTTGGATACAAGGAGTTCTGATACTCCAGGGTAGAATTTGGGTTGGAAGAACGCTTAATCACAGATTTCGGTCCAATCTGTGCCATAGAACCGGTGGTATGGGAACTTTTTAACACCTCAGACCTTTGACTGAAATATTTTGGATGGATGTCATAATAGAGCAAAATAGAGCCAATGGCAGCGCTGTAACCATTAATGCAGTTGGTCCCAAATAGCACTGGATCCAGAGCCAGGAGTGCTAATTCAGGTCCTATAGCAAGAGGTAAAAAAATACAAAAAGCTCTGTTTATGTGTGTGTGTGTCAGGACTGCAGTGAAAAGGAAATTACACCGGGCTGCTTGGGAAGGTGTTTTATACCTCACTCTCTGTCTCTTCCTCTCCTCCATGTTCCTGTGTGTTTGCTGAGTAGTTTCTGCACTGCTCCAGGCTTTGATCAGAGCCGGCATGCTGGAAGTATAATGCTGTGTAGAGTCTCTTCTCCACAGTGTCCGTCACTTTCATCTCATCCTAACCTCCAGATCAGTCTGTCACCCTGCTATGATGCCTTTGCTGTCTGATGAGTGGTCTGATATCATGTTCTGGGTCCTGCAGTCACACATTTTGCTCGGTGATGACAGCTGGACCATGTGTCTGTTGTATATCAGTTGTCAGGGCTACATATTCCTATGACAGCAGAGTTGTAGGAAAGCAAATGTGAAGAATTAAATTAAAAAAAGACATGCAGAGATTAAAGAGCTCTTTACATAACATGACAAGTGTGTCGGAATGAATAAGTTTGTACACTGAAATGCTAATAACTGTCAGGAAATATTTTCAAGTTCATTATAAAAAATAGGACAATGAAAAAAAAACTAAATTTAGACTGCAAAATTGAAGTTATTTGTAGGCACAATTTATATTTATCTTCAAAACTAATTTTAAGCATTTAAAGCATTAGATCAAATGCTTTATGAGCAACATACATCCTGTCAAGTGTGTCTAAACTAAATATGTCTTAACTAGTATTTTTAGTAGGCCCTGATATCAACCTTTAATTACAAAGTCTTCATTTAATTACATTGTAATTCAGTTTGATTAGATTGCTGAATTATCATTGATTGAATCACTGATAGTGATTCAATTATGAATGTTTAAGATTTCTAAGAGAGTTATTATGGATTATGGGTTCATATTTTTATCAGAAGCAATGGTTTGAAGCTTAAAGCATCTTAATGATAGATTGGTTTCTTAAAAAGACACAGCTTTTCAATTTGCATAACTTTATTTGATGGACTGGAGTCATGTGGATTGTATTATTGTGATGTTTTTATCAGCTGTTTGGACTCTTATTCTGACGGCACCCATTCACTGCATAGGATCCACTCATGAGCAAGTGATGTAATGCTAAATTTATCAAAATTTGTTCAGATGAAGAAACAAACTATCTATATTTTGGATGGCATGAGAGTAAGTACATTTTCAGCAAATTTTAATTTTTAGGTCAACTATTCCTTTCAAATCAAGTCTTAATTTGAGTGAATTCGGTCTGATTCAATTAATTTTGTTTCTGATATTCACTCAATTAAAAGTATTTTAATTGCAAAAGTCAATTTGCTTACATATAATAAGTGGATATTACACATCTAAAGAAGTGAAAGCAAATGATTGATTTTAAAATTCAGTACTGGATCCAGGGCCGCTGCTGGCCAAATTGGTGCCCTAAACAGGATTGTATTGTTGTGCCCCCTCCCTCAAATATTATGGAAGTAAAAAAAAAACACCTACTATAGGGGTCAAAATAGAACTAAAATATATAAGTAAATAAATAAATAAATTATCGCGGTCGCGGATGCGGGAATAACACTTCACGTTTTTTTTTTTTTGAGCAATTGGGATGGTGACCCCCTGGGAGTTGGTGCCCTACGCAAACTCTGTACTCTGCGTATAGGGAGCGGCTGTACTGACTGGATCATTAAAACACAATCACGCTTAGAAAACAATATTTCTACACATCCCTACAGTCCATTATGTTCTATCGTTGTAGGTCTATTCGTAACAATATTCTTGTTTTTGCATAACAAATACATCCAGATGCAACTTTTATTGCCTTTCTTTTACAAGCATTATGTAAGTCTCATAAATCTTGCTGTGGTCGACTCACAAAGGTTAAATTCATCTCACATGTGAGATGATACTAATAATCTGGCCATCATTAAGAGGCTTTCTGTGAGAATGGATGCAATTATATAATCTGGTGTAAAGTAACTCTGGGTTCATTTTCTCTGTGTGAAGTTATCCAGTCAGTTCTTTCACATAAAGTTACAGAGGGTTTTCTCTGATTTAAGTGATGAAGAAAAGCTTATTATGACATTTCTAGATGGGGTTAATTCTGCACTTTTAGTATTGCCTTCTTAGGTGCAATATTCAATGCTAATTTCCTCAATAAAAAGTTATGAAAGGTGATAGCGAGAAAATTTGTTAGATTAAGGCGACTTTTTATAGTCTTATTGAAAAATTATATTGAATAACTCACTATTATGTGTACGTAGCACACTGTTGTTGCACAATGTCCATCCATTTCTAAAATGAAAAGGAAAAAGAACGGATGATTAGAGAGAGCATTGTAGGATAAATGAAACGGGTTTGCTTAATTAGAATACAATTAACATGCTAATTACTTTGCTTTCATCTGAAGAAGGCACAATGATATGGAGGGAGAATGGCCAGCAAAAGCCTCACACACACAAGCGCACACACACAGACTTACAAGGGCATTTAGATGATCCGTGCTTTGTTAAATACAAAATCTTATTTAGTATGTAGAGAGAAATGGAGGCCAGGGGAGAAAAATTCAGACGAGAACAGAGGAGGGTTTTGCTTGTCAGAGGTTCCCCGGTCAATATCTTACATACATTGCTGGGATAAATAGTCACTCAGCATGGAAAACAAACCCACACTTATTCATTCAGTATGCAAGACACACCACACACACTCAACATGCAAGACAAATCGATATGTCAGGATCAGCCTTCAGCAATGGGCTGCGTCGGCCTCTCGCGGCTACCACTGATAGCGCCACACAGAGAGAGAGAGAGTTCTGTCTGCTTTAGCATGTGCAAGAAATCTCATCAAAGGACAGCAGAAGTCATGTCAGTTTTGACTGCCGGATGTGGCTTCAAGTGCAGCGCTTTAAACAGTCTGTTAGTAAATCAGCTACTAAGAACATACAAAAGAAAACGTTCTTTGTTGAGACATGTTCAACTAATGATTGGTAGGCCCTACTTAAGTAAATGATTCTTACAGAGTTGATTTATTCCATGAATCACTAATGGGGCACACATTTACAGTTTAGAAGATTTACAAACATGTTTATGAACATGTTTTAAGCATGCAAAGATTAATGGATGTGATTAAGTATTCTCAAGTATTTGTGTGTAAAGTTCCAGTACACATGGTGAGGAAATCAGGAGGAAGCTGAAGAGATACTAGCATTTCTAAACACCAGAATTTCTTTTAAATCTTACGGTTTATGAATCCAATGTGATGCAGACTTTGCATTGAATCTATTATTGAAGGATAGGTCATTAAAACTATATAAGACACAGCCATTCTTAACAGAAAAAAATGTTTAATGAAGAGGGTGTAGAAAATGGCCATGAAAAACTAAATTACAGTTATTTTTTGGTACAAAGAAACCCTGAATAATATTTTTCAACCTTGCAATATAATATAATATAGCCATTACATTTTTTTTCTCATGCAATGTTTCTCCATTGTTTACATTATATAGAGTAATGATAATATATTGTCAGAATATTGATCTTGGTGACCTGTTGCAGTACTGTTGCAAAATTTCCAGCAATTCCAATTCCACTGAGAGAATTAATAAAAATGTGTACGTCTCTGAAGTATAAAAAGATTTGTTTTAGAAGCTGTTCATACTTTGATATTCTACATCTATTCAAACGAACACCTACAAATACTGATGCAATCATATAACAAGATTTTGTTTAAAGCATTCTGGAAAAAAATTGCACATATACTGAGCAGAAACCAGGAAGCTAGCAGTCACAAAGAAAGAAAATCCTTTGCACTGCTCTCCTGTCCAGTAAGAATAAGACCTAAATGCAAGCCGGGTTGATCCCCTGCATATGCTGAAGTAGAGGCAGATGAATGCTTACCCATGCATGCAGCAATAGCAAATATGGTGCGTGGGAGGAGAGGTTCTGGCTGAGCATGAGTGTTTATAACCCAGCGTGGATAAATGGTTTGTGGGCCCAATCCTGCATCGAGAAGTTCTGCTCTTTGACATCTTTTTATATTTCTTGCACGTTCCTGTTTAGTTACTTGAATTTGATTTTGGCTGTATATTGTCAGCAAGTAAAGCATACCGAACGACCCAGCACCTAGAGAAGTCTTTGCATAATTTAAATCCCATTTTCAGGCATCCAACAATTTGTAGATTATATGTCACCTCCAGTTAAAGATGATGTGTGGAGATTCCTCTATGAGAAAACACTTCTTCACAAGGACAATTATGAGCAAACGCACACACACACACACACACACACACACACACACACACACATCTCTCTCAATGCGTAAATGAAACCAAACAACGTGGCGTTCTGACAGGCTTTCTGGCATCACCTTCAATCACATACACAAAGGAAATCAATTCCTTTTTATGCAATATTCTATGACAATGGGACATCAAATGAGTAAGCTCTAGCAATTTGAATATGTAATTTGCTTGTTCTCTGTACACTTGGACTGACTGCAACATCCTAAAATGAAGATCAAACTTGTCAAATGCTGACTACCCTATTTGCAGCTGGTTATTGTGTATATATTGCTGATTCTTGAGGTTACTGATTTGAAAAACCCTCTAAAAAGTTTGGGTTCTTTGCCACTGTCTCCTTAAGCTCAGTTCGTTGGAAGGCACTAAATATTCAGTAATATTACTGATTTGATTAAACTGAATTGAGCTGAATGAAAACAACATTGTCTTCTGTTGAGCTGCTTTATAGCTGAATCAAATTTGTTTTAGAATTGATGAATTTTGCTGAATTGACTGAATTTAATCAACATTGAACTGACTTGAGCTGAATAATGACACTACTGTTTTCAGTTGAGCTACTTATAGATGAATTGAGCTTGTTACATAATTTATTAACGTTAGACAGTTATTGAACTAAACTGAACCAACACTGAACTTACTTGAGCTGAATAATGACACTATTGTCTTTTTAGAGCAGAAGTTCGATTTGTCTCAAATAGGGCTGCAACAATTAGTCAACGTTATCGACAATGTTGACAATAAAAAATTGTCGAGAAATATTTTTGTTGAGTAGTTGTTTGATCTCATATGACCTAATGTAAGAGCCTGCAATAATGCGGTTTGACCAGTGTGGCGCTGTAGCGGAAGACTGTAATTCAGCCCTCCTGGATGCAATTCAAGAGAAGAAGACACATAGTGCTTCAGAGCAAAATGCAGCCGAACGAACCTGAAGCTGCTGAGCGGCGTTTGGATGAATATGTAAATATATGCTGCACGCTTTCCTCTCAATAACGAAATAAACACAACAAAAACTGACAGCGGTGTGAAAGCAGCAGTTAAAAACGCATCTGATTACAGCGATGTGGATGTTTGCACGAGCTCTGCAGTAAAGTCCAGTCACGTCATGTTTATTTATAGTACTTCATGCAATAGATAGCCTTAAATCAAGCAGTTTTACAGTATTAAACATGAAGAACCAGAGTCGGTGTCGATTTCAGTTAGAATTACAACTTGATTTTCTGTTATAAAGCAGCTCTCCAGCGTGGAGCTAGTGATAAAATATTTTATTAGTGGGAAAAAAAATATTATTTCATTAAAGTGATGGTTTGCAAAGATCAAAGCTTGATCTAGCTCAGGACTGTTTTAATTATCATAACCCTATAAGGTATTTTAAGAGAGATTATTTTGAGAATAAAATTGTTTATCCAAAAATAAAACGTCTTATCACTTACCTTTATTTTGTTTCTTATCCATATGAGTTACAAAAGGAGATGTTAGGCAGAATGATGTGTCATTCAGTTACTTTTTCATATAGCTAATTACATGGTGAATGAGAGAGTTTCTCTGTTGGTCATCTATTTTGTGTGACAAATATATTTGCATAAATTAATTGTATAATAATTGTAATTACATAATATGACTTTCAAAAGCTGAAGTGATTACCATTATATATTTGTTAGAATATGCATAACTCAACATTTTAACTATTTGCAAAAGCTGAATAATGAGTCAATGTCTACTGATTAATCAGTGAAATAATCCATGATTTGTCGATTAATCATTCTAATAATCGTTAAATTAATCGATTATCAAAATAATCGTTTGTTGCAGCCCTAGTCTCAAATTTGATGAATTTTGCATCACCGATTCTGTTATTTTCCTGTTTTTTTTACTGTGAAGGTGCTTTGAAAATATATATTTATCAACCGGGATGGGTCACGATTTTCGAATATTCGATTAGTTGATTTTTTTCATAGAATATCGAATAAGTGTGTGCGATTATTTTCTAAAAAGTCCCCATGTTTTCGGTGCTGAAGCGGTGATGACACCAGTGGCGGCTTCAGGATTTTTTTGTTGGGGGTGCTAAAAGGGGGCTTAACAGTTCAGAGGGGGTGCTAAAAAACTAATTAAATTGAGAGAAAGTAATGAATGCCTAACTTTAGCTATCAGTTTTTTTATATACAGCAGCTTCAAAAAAGACATATTTAACTTTTTTCCTGTCGTAATAAACTTCTCATATGCCACTGTTATTGTTCATATAACTTCTAATGCCAACTGCCAAAGATGACACTTACAAAGTAATATAATTTATGAATGAATATAGAAAAGAGAGAAAGTTGGGATTTTTTCTTTTTTCATTGTTTTATTTTATTTTATTTATTTAACTTATCTTTATTTATTTTTTATTTTTTTTACACATATCTAGTAATTTTTGTCTGACCATCAAGTGTCAGTCACTTTCAATGCCAACTGTTAGGAAAGCATGGTAAATTCTAACCATTTACAATAGATAGTGCCGACAATTCATAAAACTATTTCCACACTGGCACACATTGTGGGTGTAGATGATAGCCAAAGATATTGTCAAAAGCATCAAAAATGGGCAATATTAAGAGGATTTAGCATTTCCAATTAATGTAGGCCTGTTACATCCTTCTTAATTATTAGGCCTATTACTATTATTATTAGTAGTATTATTATTGCCCCGCAATAATTTCATAGCACATCACCGCATGATGCACTGTGAGGATAATAAAATAGGCCAGCTTACTCCTCATTGAAAATGTTTTTAAAAAGTTTTAAAAGTTTTTTTTTTAAAGCGGTCTATTAATTTATACAATGAATTATAGGCCTATAATTATTATTATTAAAACTGCAGTCATCAATGAAAATTCAGAGCAGCTTTATTTCATGCACCGATTTTCAAAAACAACCTGTTTAACGCGAAATACGTTTCTTCTCATGTTTTTCACTATACGAGCCACAAGAGAAATATTAAGGGAATAATTTAAGACAGTTATATACCGTTATCAACATATGTTAAAGTAGATTAGTCTCTCCTTATCTCAGAGAGAATATGCGCCGTTAATACAGCGTTAGCCGTCAGTTTTTTTTTACTTTCACTTTCTCTATAGTGAATTGACTCACGTTCACTGCAAAGTTTGCTTGACCCCTCCCCCATAATATCAATTGTTTATAGGCCACATATTAGGCACTTTTTTTTAGGTTTTTAATGTTTATTTTTCAATGTTAATGAGAGTGACACTGAGAGTTAAAATAAAAAACAGGAAAATCGTTTGGAAATCCTTGGGGGGGCTGTGCCGGGGCTAAGCAAGTTTCTGATTGGGCTATAGCCCTGTCAAGCCCCGCCCAAGCGCCGCCACTGGGTGACGCGTAAACTGAGGGTAGTGCTGCCAGTAACACACCTAAAAGCAAGGCTGGCCAAGTAGGTGGTTGTGTGTTTGCTCTTCAGGGAAAAAAAGGTGAAGTGGTGATATAACCAATTACTTTGACTGGTGATAACACAGACATAATAAGTGAAAAAGACATATAATTCCGTTTTGACATCTTTATGCATGGGAAAAAGAGGAAAGAAGAAAGTTAAACAAGCTTGGTTTGATAACATGACGTCCAACGCGTCTGATACGGTTGATCAGTTTGAGGATTCGGCATTCTCATGCAATGTTCTAAAACGCGTAAAACGGTTAACAACACTTTATCTGCATAAAATTATTTTAAGTTGTGTGTAACATAGAAGTTATTAAGTTTGATCCTCCTTAATTGTTGTTATCCTTTTTATTAATCCTGACTTTTTTTTTTTCTCTTTAATTGTTTTTCACCTTGAAGCCAATATATTTTATAGGTTATTAACCACCTTTACATTTAGGGTAAAACTAAAGAAAGCTATTCTTTTGTTGTTTTTGTTTAAATTGTTTGGTGGTTCTTCTTATGGAGTACAAGTTCAAATCTTTGTCTATTGTAACATTGAATGTTCGAGGTTTGCATGACAATCTGAAAAGAAAAGCTATTTTTTATTTTGTAAAAGGCATGCATCAGTCAGGGAGATATGACTGCTACTATGAAACAGGGAGTCATCTCCCTTATACCTAAGCCTGACAAGGATCCTTTAGTAATCGATAATTGGCGACCTATTTCTTTGTTAACATTAGATTATAAAATATTAGCCTCTGTCTATGCAAAAAGATTAAGTTATGGTTTAGACAATGTTATTTCAGAATCTCAGTTTGGATTCATGAAAGGCTGTCATATATCTAACAACATAAGATTAGTACTGGATTTGCTGGATTATTCAGATCTAATTCATTCTGATGGTCTCATACTCTTTCTTGACTTTCGTAAAGCTTTCGACTCCACAGAACACAAATTTCTTTTTCGTATCCTAGAATTATTTGGATCTGGCAAAGCATTCATTGATACTGTAACCATGTTTTATAGAGGTATTAACAGCTCAGTGATCGTTAACTTTGACACTTCTAAGAGGTTTAACCAATATCGTGGTGTCAGACAGGGCTGTCCAATCTCCCCATTTTTATTTCTTTTAGCCAAAGAGTTACTTTGCCTAAGAATTAACCAAGATGAAAATTTAAAAGGGATTTCACTATTTGACAGGGAGATCAAAATTGCCCAGCTAACAGAGGACACTACCCTATTTTTGTACCTTCGTCCTCAAAAATGTTATTTTTTATTATGAAAATCCAAAGATATTATCTGCTGAATATGTTGTTGATTTCCTTATATTGAATGCAAAGTTCTTCATTCATAAGCAAAAATGGCTTAAATCTCCTTTGTCTTTCCTCCTTTTCCTTGTTGAATTTGACTCTCTTGTTTCATCTCTTAGACTTACAAATAACAAAAAGAGTGCCAAATCTTTGATGTATTGTGACAACTTTTCTTAAAGGATGTTGTAATTTTATCTTTGTGCTTTCCTTTTTTTCTCTCTCTCTGTGTGGAAAATACCATAACTTTATATGTGCAAACCCATTTTATGTTTTCTTCTGTCCTTGTGTTTTAGGATTGTTCTTTGTAAGAATACACCCATGTTTTTTTCCCCTGTTCTTGTAAGTTTTTACAAATTCTGCAATAATAAAAAATAAAAACACGCACACTGTACATATGATTACATATGGTTACATAAGGGACATATGGTTAGCCACATGCTAGCAATACCCTGTTACATTATTACAGTACATGCAATTTCACTTACCAGCAACAGCGTAAGGAGAGATGACTGATAGGACGATGGCGAATGATTTGTAGATCCTGAGCACCACTGACAAACATCTAAACTTGTACAATGTGTGGTAAGTACTGCTGCTCCAAAGTATAAACGTGATCGCGAATCTCGAAAGTGAAAGTAAAACGGTCGCGCACGCGCATTCAAAAGCGTTTTCAGTGCCCCGCATATTAATAACGGTTCACTGATGCCCGCAGTTAATATACAGTGTAATTACCAAACTATAGAATTGCGAGAAAAAATTACTGGAATATATTTTTTGAACTGTTTAATAACTTATGAGCAGTTGATTTATGCTAACGATGTTAACAATTAAGTGCCATCATTCTGTTATGTTTTATTATATTAATGTTTCAGCATGTTACAATCATTATATGGCTTGAGTTAAGATAGCCTATCCTTTAATCCTTTACGAATGCTATGCAAATGCAATATGAATTCACAAAACGAAAGATTTCCCTCCAAATGTGCTGTGAAACTAAAGAAACAGAACAAATGTAATGCATTACTGAATCTCAAACAGGCATTGCTCACATTTTCAGAAAATGTAAAAAATTAAAGCAATTTTCAACTCTTTGAGAGCACAGTGAGCATTTGCACTGATATAAGGAGACAAAAAAAAAAAAAAAAATGAAAATATAAGTGCTTATGCTGTTCCAGTGCGATATTCAGGTACAAAGCTGAGATGAGGCAGGTTAACATGACTAGTATTACGGTTGAAGCTGAGTAGTTCTGATAGCAAGCGTAGTACAAATCAGATTGTAGTGCAGGATAGTGGGGGAAAGAAAGTATTAGTTACTGAAGCAGGATAAATCAGGAAAAAGCTTTTATATTTTATATTTATAATGAAAGTGTTGTCAAATAACACCAAAATTAAATAAAAAGTGCACACAAGAAAAAAAAAAAAAAAAAAAAAAAAAAAAAAAATATATATATATATATATATATATATATATATATATATATATATATTTTTTTTTTATAGAGCAGTGCTATTTTTCTGCTTCTCCTGTGGTTCTGCATGCTGCATCAGGACATCAGCAGGATGAGAGATGGCAGATATCCCAGGAGACCTGCCCTTTAGCAAACATCTCAGTGTCCGTCTGGGTGGACATTTTGCTGATCCTAGACCAGCTTCAGACACCATTCCACCCGTCTTAAAATATCAACGCTGCTGGTAACACCACAAAGCTGATTTCAGATCAGCATCAACAACTTCGGCCCACACTGACATGCTATGCAGTGACATTTTCTGACTCTACCACTCCTTTCAAAACTGTCACTATGAGAAAAAGCAAAATGTCACTGATGGAGAAAATACAACAGAAAAATGACTTTTGTGGCTTGCAGTTTCATGTCCGGTAGCTTTGAGGTCATCTATATGCTAGTGTGCTCCTGAAAGTACACATAAATAACTTTGGTTGGTAAGATTTTTTGTTTTTGAGAGAAAGCTCTTGTGCTCACCAAGGCTGCATTTAATTGATAAAAATACAGTAAAAACAGTAATATTGTAAAATATTATTCCTGTTGTGGCAAAGCTGAATTTTCAGAGTTGTTACTCCAGTCTTCAGTGTCACATGATCCTTCAGAAATTCTAATATGCTGATTTGCTGCTCAAGAAACATTTCTTCTTATTATCAATGTTAAAACTGTTGTGCTTCTTAAAATTTTTGTGTTTTGTTCAGGATTGTTTAATAAGTAAAATGTTCAAAAGAATCAGAACAAGCGTGCAAGAACAAATACTGTCATAGAATATGAACATGTCTCTCTTTTCCTCTTATGATTTCACACAGATGTTTGAAAACAATAAACTACGACCTCAGTGGGAGCCAATTCCTCAGGTGATTCAGCGCTGGTGGACTGTGCCTTTAAAGTGGAGATCTGGAGTGAGCAGCTCATCTGTACACAGTGTCAAGGGAGAGTGAAAGTGGGCCATGTATGGAGCAGGAACATAACGTGACTGCAAAGGGGAAAAAAATACTGAATTACAGCCCACGTGTTTTCTAAAAATAAGACAGCTGAAGTGAAAAAGCAAAGAAACAGAAATATTAGTAAATTATGAGAGAATGTAATTATCTCACCTGTATGGGAGAAAAAGAAAAAAATGTATGTGCTTTTCAGAAGAAAACTCAGCGTATAGATTATATTCAATATTGAATTTACTACAAAAATAAGGAAAACAATTGTTCACATATAAACACTTTTGTGCTGTGAATTGATTAAATGAAAATGTGCCTGCTGTGAAAACATGTTCATTAAAGAAATTAAAATTTGCTGAAAATGTACTCAAATGAGCTTGCTTCCTCTTTCAACAAATTTGGAAAAATGAAGCATTGCATTACTTGCTCACCAATGCATCCTCTGCAGTGAATGGGTGCCGTCAGAATGAAAGACCAAACAGCTGATAAAAACATCACAATAATCCACAAATAATCCACACAACTCCAGTCCATCAATTAATGTCATGTGTGTTTGTAAGAAACAAATCCATCATTGAGGCCTTTTAACTTAGAACTAGCTAAAATATGAGTCCTCTATGCACAACAATGCTTTATCCAGTGAAAAGTTTGCTTTTTTTGTTATCTAATGCAATAAATCATTCATATAATTTTAAAGGGGAAGGGGAAGGGGAAGTGGTATGTGGCCAAGTATGGTGACCCATACTTGGAATTTGTGCTCTGCATTTAACCCATCCAAGTGCACACACACACAGTAGTGAACATGCACCTGGAGCAGTGGGCAGCCAATGCTGCGGCGCCCGGGGAGCAGTTGGGGGTTTTGGTGCCTTGCTCAAGGGTCTCACCTCAGTCGTGGTATTGAGGGTGGAGAGAGTGCTGGTTATTCACCCCCACCTACAATCCCTGTCGGACCTGAGACTCGAACCCACGACCTTCGGGTTACAAGTCCAACTCTCTATCCATCAGGCCACGAC
Source organism: Spinibarbus caldwelli (assembly GCA_039654775.1). Lineage (NCBI taxonomy): Eukaryota > Metazoa > Chordata > Actinopteri > Cypriniformes > Cyprinidae > Spinibarbus > Spinibarbus caldwelli. Next base: position 18,272,139 of record CM077247.1, on the reverse strand, counting down.
TGCCCCCTTAAGTGTACCTTTTGGGACCACTGTATGCTTGCTTATTAGTTGTTTTATAAACTAGGCTTCTTTTGTCTGTTGCACTGTTTCCAATTTTATTATGCTGTTCATGTCATATTTTAACTGCTTAACTCTTAGGGTAAGTGTTAAAACCAGAATTCTTACATAGACTCGCTCTGCTAACTTGTTACTGAGCTCAGGGGTAATTGCTTGTATGTTTTTTGGAAAGTCTACTGCAGATACTAACAAACTTAAAAAGGCTATGGAAAAAAGGCAAATGATTTCTTTAGGTGCAGAGACTGCTGTTTATAGACACATTTGAAGAGGTGATGAAAGAGGTGGAAGCAATGGTAGAGGAACGATTCCCAGGAGAGAACATCTTAGAAGACATAGAAGATCACTTTGATGCATGATATATATATTTTGTTTTATTAATGCATAAAGAATGAGAGTGCATTATTACGTAAATAATATTCAAAAGATGATCTCATTTAACTGTCTTAACTTCAATATTGATTTTTTTTAACATACACACAAGGTTCTACTCCAACCAACCTAAATTCACCTATTTCAAGTAATGTTCCAAATGAATATAAAGCTAATCACAGTTGTTTTGCTTTTTATAAAAACCAAAGTTCTGAGAAGCTCTGTTCTGAGAAACTGTTAGCTGAGTCTATCTTTAACAAAATTACTGCCACCTGTACAGAGTGAAGTGACCACTGGTAGAGTAATTATCGAGCATATGTATTTTGACAGATCTCCACAGGTGGTTCTTCTGCTGCTGATGTCCTGTGGGTGTGAATAAAGGCCAGCATATGATTTCTAATTCCCTCCAGCAGACTTTTAATACCCAGCAAATTATTTCAAACTTGTTAATGTAAAATTAATTATTCTGACATTAGAAAAATGGCAAAAAATTACTCTCATATTTTGGTTGACTTAAAGTGGTTTGGTTGACATTTTGCTAAAGTGTCAAATCTCTGAAGAAAATAAGCAATTGTTTATAAAGGAGATTGACATGTTACTGAAGCATGACAGTGTGCTGAGTGTGCAGCTGGTACAAGTCAGATTTTTTTTCTTGTAAACATATGACATTTTCACAAGAAATGCTTCATTATTGGATCTTTCTAAGTGCAAACATTGGCATTAATATAGCTCTAGTTCCACAAAGCCAGGTCTTTAACTTAAAGTATAAAGTCTAGTCATTAAAGTAGCCTCACTCTTAAAAATAAAGGTTCCAAAAGAGTGTTTTTGCAGTCATGCCATAGAAGAACCATTTTTGGTTCCCCAAAGAATCTTTCAGTGAACAGTTCCTAAAAGAACCATTCTGAAGAGCATTTTTGAAATCTGAAGAACCTTTTTCGACTATAAAGATCATTTTCTGCATTTGAAAGGTTCCATGGATGTTTAAGGTTCTTCACAGAAACAATGATGAAACCTATAAAAGCCTTTATTTTTAAGAGTGTTGTTCTAACCAAGAATTGAGAAAATGAGATGATATATAAAGCTATTTGTGTACATACATCTTGCTTGGGTTATATATATATAGTAGACCTAAAAGACACTTGATCTAAACCCCCCAACTCTAAACTTTAGCATGTACTTTGTTCTGTTTTTATAGACATTTATCATGTGGCATTAATGTTATTACCTTTCTAAGCAATCCCAGATGATGCAATACGCAACAACAAAAAAATCTCATAGATTAGAATATTATAAAGACTGGCTCTCGGGCAAAACCTAAAAACCACATGGAACACTCTAGCAACCACTCACAACATTATAGCAACTGCATAACAACATTTATATTCTCTTAAAATACAATGATCTAGTTTTCATGCTATACCACCGCAGCCAACAGCGAGCTTCCTTTCTACTGCAGAAATATAGATAAAATGCAGGCTGATAATCTTCTGCAATCATCTCTCATTACAGATCTCTCATTACTCTTTCTCTAGCATAGTAATGTTGCATAGTTTCTGAAGACGGTGTTTGAAGTTTAGTTACAAAGTTTCACTTTTCTTGTGAATTCCAGTTAAAACTATATGGATGTAATTCAAGTAGACATTGTCTGATAAGAAGCCACTAGTTGGATAGGCAGAGGGACACCCAAAAGCATTTTAGTTGGATACACACTGCTGTGCTGTTACATAAACGGCCTCACACAGCACGATGAACAGCAGAGCGAAAAGTAAATAACTCAAGTTGACAGTGTATGAACAAACCACTGAATCATCCTAAATATTAAAGCTAGGAAAATTAATTAGAGTGCTATAAAATTAATGAAAATTGAAATCTATCTATCTATCTATCTATCTATCTATCTATCTATCTATCTATCTATCTATCTATCTAGAAGCACACACAACTTTCTTAAACTTACTATACTTAGCAAACACAAAGTTCTGATCTCCTGAAAGCTGCCACCTTTGTGGCACTCCCAAGAATAACAAATAAACCCCACCTAATTGTAGCCTGTCAGGCTGAAATTGTTCACTGCAACCCTATATTTCCTCACTCAGCTGTGAGCAGACAACACCGCAAACTCTCCCGACTGCCTCTGTTACTCTGTAACCTGAACTTCATGAAACAGAGCATAGACTGTTGCCTGCGATATGTGCTTGAATCAGTAAACACATGGTGAGGGGGTGACAGATGTTGGATGGTGACGTGAAGAAACACATGTGAAAAGTCTTATTCTTTTGCTAAGGACAAAGGTCATGGGTCCAATCAAACTTTTCTCTTGCAAATTCATCTGGCAAAAACAGACATGTTGTATGTCCTTTCCTCATCCTCAAACAATGTGATATTCATACTTCAATGTTTGACCAAAGGAATTTTGGTTACTTTTTTAAGATAAACAACTTTGTGTGCTGGGGCATCTCTTGAAAGAGTGAGCTCATTCATATTTGTAGGTATTTACATGTAAAGTGTACCCATAGTTATTTATTTATTTTTTGTATTTTGTATAGACACTGAATTGTACAATATCAACATGACAGAATCTAAAATGTAAAAACTCTTGCAAATGTGCAACTTTACAGATATTTATGAGCGACCACACATTTGTACAGAAGGTAGATTTGTCATATAAAGATTTGTCATCATAATTATGTATAAATGATGTCAAGATGGGTCTTATAAGAGTAAAATCATTTGCACTTAATTAGAGCTGAATTTATTATCTTTAGAAATCACACAACATAATGAAACCATGATATGTGTTAACTGCATTAAATGTGACGGCTAAAAATTAATCAGCCATAAAAATCAACCAGTTACTTTGGTATTCAGTAGATCTCAAAGATTTGCAAACATCTGAATGTCTCTAAAGTCGTGTTTTGAATCTTAATAGCAGATAAAATGGTTATCTCGTCTTCACAATCTGGAGAAGGAATAAATATGTCTTAAAAGAAATGTTAAGTTCAATCGACAGCATTTATGACAATGTCAAATACACAAATACTCATCCCTTATATTAAAAAAAAGTTAAATAAATAAATAAATTAAATGGTTAATTTGTTTGTCAAACACATTTACAATGAACATAAACAGTGCCAGCGTCTAGGGTTTATTGTAAAGGCCAAAATGCAACGCTCATATCTAGCACTTATAAATTTTTCCATAAAAAACATGTATTACTTGAGCTGTACAGTTGTTTAAATTGTTATTTTTGTAGTCTGACTACTGTTCTAGGTGAATGAATATAATTCCTGTGGGAGTTGTCAGTACAGAAACGTTGTCACACACCTGTTGTCAGGTAGCAGATGGCTTTTGTTTAGACCTTCTGGCTAATTTTTATCATCAAACATTATGAACATATGCAGACAACTGGAAGGAGAAAGACCCTTGATCTCTTCTCAGTTAATATTGTTAAGTTTACCAGCTGATATACGATATGATTTAATTGTACAAATCACATTACAAAAAATGTAAGTATATCTTTAATGCAAAAGCATATTTACCAAACATCCAAAATTAATATAACTCACTCTTTCTTGTGCAGTTTACATGTATGCAGTGATGGATGGCAGGTTGTTGTTTTTTTTCCACCAGTGTGTTGAGACACCACAGACATCACTGATCCACTGCAGCAGAGGAGGAAATATTAACTGTTGAATGCATCCTTTCTCACACGTGTATGCAGTATGTATATATATAGCTGTCTCTGTAGCTATGATGACAGCTGAGCTCCTGTAATCATGTTAGAGCAGTGACTTGTTTTGCTTGCACAGACATGAATTTATGATATGTTTGCATAATGGTAATCCATGCATACATCTGAACTAATTGCATGCATTTCATAGTGTGTCTTAGCTTGGCTGCCTTCACTCTAATATAGTTGCATTGGACTGCTGAAGAGACAAGAAGAGAGTTTTAAAGAGCTGCATCCTATCTACTAAAATGTTTTTGATTTTAATACAAATTAAAAGAACAGTACACCCCAAAAAAGAAATATTGATCATCATTTACTCACACACACAAAAAAAGAAAAACATCTCAGTGTACAACGAAAGACATTGGGGTCCAAAACAAATTTTATTTTATTTATTTTATTTTTATTATTATTTTGCTTTATATCAATAATAATAATAATAATAATAATAATAATAATAATAATAAGAAGAAGAAGAAGAAGAAGAAGAAGAAATTTTATGTTACTAAAAATAATACATGTATAACATTATGCCTTTCTGAAGTTCAAGGGCATTATTTTCAAAAAAGATACAGCAATAAGAAAAATACTAGTAATCATAAACTATATATAAAATCAACAGTATTGAAAGATTAAAACAGGCAATAAAACACAGAATAGTGCTAATGTCAAAACAAAGAAAATGATGTAACAATAGTTAAGAGATGACAGAACACAATGTGATGATATTAGGATGGTAAGTATGTTTGACACAAACTCAAAAAAATGTTTGTCACCCATATTAAGACCACTTTTATATATATATTTTTTATAGACCAGTTTTATAACATGTACAATACATTAACTTACTCATTTCACTTAACCAGGACCAGGAACATATACAATACAATACAATACAAAAAACAAAAACAAAAACAAACAAACAAAACAAACAAAAAAACAACAGCAAAAAAACTCCCAAAAAAACAAAAATGTTTTCCAACACTGCAACTCAAATAAAATAAATTCATGTCAGTTGACAAATCACTTCACTTGATAATTTGCAGGTTCCCCCAGCCTGTAAAATGCCCAAACTATATGCGGTTAAAAAAAAGAAAATAAGAAAAAAAAAAAGAAAAAAAAAGAAACTTAAAAATTAAATATAGAAAAGGATACCCAAAATAAGACGTCTATTAAAAGTTTTGGCACCTGAATGACTCCCTGAGCTTTCCAGCCTGCTGAAAGAAAAGTAAAAAGATAATTAAACGAAAATAAAAAATCCTTTTATAATTCTGTCATTACCGATGACAGCCTCTCTGCAGATGCCCTGCAAACCCTGCTGCGTGACCGAGAACAGAAAAATCGCCTTTCAATTTGAACAGCGTCATTTTTCATCCTATGTGTCTACTGGAAAGTAAACACTGTTAACCCCGGGGGCCGGGGCCAGGGCCCCCACCAGCAGCTGTCAGACAATTCACAAAATTCAATTATGCATCATACCTGCTCCTGTAATGGAGATGACATGAAAGAAAGGCCCTTGACACTGTAGAGACTGTCTAGTAACCCTGTATGCATTATCCACCCCAAGGACTTAATTGCATAGCAGCACATCCTCAGTTACGAGGATGAAAAAGGCCTGAAATCATGAGCAATATTGTAAAGTACTAGAAAAACACAAGTATTATTCACTCTGTGACGCATTTGTAGAATGTAGCCTGATGTGTTTATGAAGACTGGAACCATACACAGCAAAGCGCACAGATAATGTCCTGCCTGTACATGGATCACATGGTTTGCAGAGGCTGCATTACATTTATTTCCAAAGGAAATGGCACCTCTGTCTCCATCAATCAGTGGCTAATTACAGGCTGCACATAATGGGCCACCCTTGCTGGAAAGAGTAGGAAACAGATCTTTTGAATGGTTTTGGCTCTCAGGGCTGTGCGTCTTCCTATGGAGCCAAACAAAAGCCGAAGAGTGGCAGCAGCTGTGGAATATCTGCCCGACCATTAGCAGGTTTGTCAATGCGCTCACCATCTTCATTACAGGAGCGGGGCAGAAATCAATACGTGATCCAAGCTGCTTTTCTTTCAGCTGTGACTTGAGATGCCACTTCAGATTCAGCTCACATATGGATGAAGCACCATTATGAGACTTTACTTTTTTAATATCAAATGTGTGATGGAAAATGAAAATGAAGGAAATGGGTTTCGCACTGCAAGCGTAAGAAAAAGCATCAGTACAACTGCAACAGAAAATGACATGATTTACACATTGAGAATTGCACTTCATCGTAGCCATAAATTATGTAAGGAACTGTATAGACGGTATCTTGCTTATTTCATGGCAGTTCCCAAAATAAATCACTATGCTGACGTGAAATAGTGATTTGAGTTTAAATTATTGCATATTTGTAACTGTATATTTTCTTAAAGTTTCTGCTGAGAAAGAAATAGTCAATATGTCGTCCTGAGATTACCTCTTATTTCCAACCTGACAGCAGAACATCTCCAGTGCTCAAACATCAATTCAGTCACTAAGAAGTAAAAAAACAATTGAGTCCCCCAAGAACAGGTACTGATATAAGAATCTTTTCAGCTACTCTTTTCTTCAACCTGCAGAAACGGAGACACAACAAACGACACAAAAGCCTGACGGCGCCGCTCACCGCTCTACACAACTACCGCAGGGAGCGTCACCACCCACGCACCAACGGCCAAAGCCCACTTTAATCACAAGACGATTCTCACAGCCCACACACCTACAAATAGGCAAAACCTCTACAGAAGTATTGAAGCACATCGCATACACATATACAGACACACAAAGCGAGAGCTTGGGTTTATTGCTATGGCGGTGGGTTGAAGAAAGTTTACCTCATTTATGCTTTGTCACAATCTTTTGCAGCAGTGTGTGAAAGCTATTTTCACAGTTCATTCTATTGCTTGTTCAGACCTTCAGTTTAATTTTGGTTACACATTGTATTTTGGGGTATTACTGCGTTATGTTTTGTGTCATTATGTGATTTATGATAGATTGTGTTCATTCCAACTGCGACCCGTATGAGTTCACATGAACTAGTGTTGATGGGAATTTCGAGTCATTTCCGCAAGTCGGTTCTTTCGAACAGCTCGTTTCGAGCTAGTTCAAAACATGATTCAGCAAATTTTAGGCTGCTACACGTACAAGTGTGGCATTCATTTGTAGCTCTACAAACGTAGTCCTAAAATATTATTTTAATTTCCAAGTTCATTTTGTTGCAGCCATGAGTTTTAGCCCAATCAGCCAACTACCTAAATACATAAAGGGATAGTTCACCCAAAAATATTAATTACTCACCCTCATTCCAATAATTATTTTACAGCAAAACAGAACTGACATGTTCAAGGCACAGAAAGGTAAGGACATCATTAAAAAAGTCCATGTGACATCAGTGGTTCAACCATAATTTTATAAAGCTACAAGGATACTTTTAGTGCGCAAAGAAAACAAAAATACCGACTTTAATTTTGGGTGAACTATTCATTTTAAATTGCTCAAAATTCTTATTATCTCATTGTGAAACGATTCCCCAGTTCAATGAGCAGATGACTCGAAAACAACTCTGAGTGAATCAAATTGTCCCATGAATGATCAACCGATTTGTGAGAAAATCAGATTCAGTTCAATTCATGAATGAATCGTGGCTGGTTTTGTCAATCGGTTCAAATGATTCACTGAAAATGAATAGTCTTAAAGTCACCATAAAATGACAATTATTTATTTATTTTATGGAATACTGTATTTATTATAAATATTTTACTTTAATTTATGTGCCATTGTGATCTTTAAATAAAAACATGAACTTCCCCTCCATTAGCAAACAACAATTCCCGATGGATAAAATCAAGCCCAGGCCCACATTTTTTTTTTCCTCTCATTTGAGAAACTTTTCACTTGGATATACGTCACTATAGGAAGAGAAGAAGAGCGCAATTTCTGTTTCATGTTGACTTCAAAATATTGATTAGGCCACAAATCGAACATAACTAATATAAACTTCAGACCTTTTCAAGCAGACCCAACACAATTCGTTCAAAAGCAGTTTTTACATCAATGAAACAAAACTGAACTCTGGTACCAAACGGACTTGTCGCCACCATTTTTGTGGAGCTTGCGAGAACACCTAAGAATATCTGTGCATGCACAGGCATTGATGATGTACTGTAGGCCTATTCGCTGCTGGCTTCTCTTGCTTTATCAGACTCAGTTCTCCAGAGTACAAAAGCACTCCCTCTGAGGCTAACTGTAGTAGATATCCTCTGCCTGGAAATAGAACTGCACCCTTTATCACTTTAATGTACACAATGCATTCATCTATTCATTGACTGCTTTTCCCTGGAGTCATTTCAGCAAAGCTTACTGAAGTTTTTCTTAATGCATTCACAAGACATACATCAGAATTACCAGCAGCATCTGAGTAGCTGTGTAGTCATCTTCAAAGACCTATCTTTTCCAATCCTATTCTTTCATGGAGGACATGGAATCAGGTTAATTAGCATTAATTTTCAAGAATTCAGTGATATGGAATTGAAGTATCTTATACTTTATGTGAATGCACTGAAAATTAACACTTGAACCTCTGTCAACCTATCAGAATGAATAAATCAACAATGACATGATGGTTCTCAAAGAATACAATATGTGATACCCTCAATAAAACATGATATGCTTTTGCATCTGTTTAGCATTTATTTAAATAACATTTTACAATATTAGCTAGCTTCTTGTCACAGTTTAACATAATTAAATTGTAGCATCCCAGAATGTTATTTGATGTAAAAATCTGGTGAATAAATGTGCGCTAGCATACCAAATCACTATACCTCCAGCTTTTTGTGTTCAACTCTGCTATTTTCAATGCTTCAGTGCTTCATCTTTTATCTTTACTGAAGTGAGTAGGAGTTCCATCTGTGTAACAATACACACACACACACACACACACGATATGGTAGTATGAGTTATCCAAACAGGGAAAAGGAGAGAGATACAGAGGGAGGGAGAACAATAGAGAGCAGGAGACATGGGTCAGTGATCGATAAATTTCAGAGGAAACGAAGGCCAGTGTGATGAGCAGCTCAGTTTTTTGCTGATGGAAATATGAAGAGCCCCTGGTTGGCACTTCACTCTGCAGATCCACCGCGTAATACCGCTCTTTCTTACTGTACTGAAACCACAGACTGAATTCACAGACAAACAACGTTTGCACTGCACAGTAAATTGATTACAACCATTGCATACAGTTTAATATATTTAAATGCCTATGGAAGCACATGAAACAGTGCACCAAACATGCCTCTCTATGGATAACTCTACAGATAAGGCAAGAGAATCTTCATACAAATTTAAAATAGAAGCAGCTTGCAGTGAAAATGGACCAGCATTTCAAATGACATATATATTGTATGATTTTATCTTAGAGGTGTGAATCTACATACATTTATTTATTTGAAATCATATATATGTTTTATTGAAATATAGGAATCCTAATATGGCATATTAACTATTTGAGAAAGAGAACAGTAAAAGTTTATAACAGGTTCATCAAAACTCTGTGCAGATGCAAGTGTATGAGATCTGTATTCATAAGCTGTATTTCTAGGAATAGGTCTGTAGATGTTTTTGGGTTTAACCTAAGAAACAATCAATACTGAGAAGAGGCTGGAAGGATGTAAGATTAGCTGATGGAATGGATAAAAAGCCTGAAGCAACTGTCCGGAGTGGTTTCAAAGACAGCTCAAAAATGAGTCATCTTTGATAGCACTTGAAATGCACAATGTACATAGCTTTCACACAGTTTATGATCATAAGAATACACATGCATGCAAACAAATAAACACATTTTTATCTGTTTTAACAGAAATAGAGAGAACATATTGAAATAGACATATTAATGTCAATAATATATATCAGTGTTAATATAAATAAATAAATGACAAGCCCTTCAATATCTCCTGTTCAGACAATTTATTTTAGTAATATAAAAAGAGTTTATTTTGACTGTATATTTCCCAAAATATCACACTACTTAATTAATAGACATGAAATATAGTTTTGAATTGAGATTATTTTATTATGTGTGAAGAAAGGCATTGCAAAGTGATATTATTGCCCAGTTTCTTTTATAAAGATGGATATATAAGTATGTCCAACTTTATCTGCATATAGAATATTTACATATAAAAAAAAAATCTCTGCTTGTATCATTGCAAAATGTGAACTATATTATTGCCCAGCTCTAATCTAAATGTGATTATAAGGCATGGAGCTATTAAGATATAAAAAAACATCATAACTTTCTGTAAAGCTGCTTTTATACAATGTGTACTTTGAAAAGTGCTTTACAAATACATTTGACTTGACTTGATATGAGAAACATGAACCTAGCACAACTACACTGAAAAAGAAAGAAAGAAAGAAAAAAATTAAAAAATGTAAATAAAGCAAAGGTTATTGGAATATGTTTTACAATAAAAATCACACTTAAAAATTTCATATTTAGTTCAGTGTTACTTGCCATTTCTTTGTAATTATTTGTGAAAATTACTAGCAATTTTTGAGTGCAAATTGTTTTAACACTATTTTTTTTTTTCAGTCCACACAAGACCAAGTGTTACAAATGGAGAATGTATGTGGGAGATGGAGTAGGCTTTTTAAATCCAACACATCCACACCAGAAAAGTTTCTCAGTCGTCAACACTGTCTGTGTGTGTGTGTGTGTGTGTGTGTGTGTGTGTGTTTGTGTGTGTGTGTGTGTACCTGTTTTTCTATTTAGGTGGGGACTTAAACCTGAATACACACAGACTCATGGGGACTCGTGTCACGGTGGGGACCTAAACTGAGGTTCCCACGGGTAAAGAAGCTTATAAATCACACAGAATGAAGTTTTTTGAAAATCTAAAAATGCAAAAAGTCTCCTGTGAGGGCTAAGTTTAGGTGTAGGGTTGGTGTAGGGCAATAGAATATACAGTCTGTACAGTAGAAAAACCATTACGCCTATGGAAGTCCCCACAAGGATAGCGAAACAAGTGTGTGTGTGTGTGTGTGTGTGTGAGGGGAGAGTAGGAGTTGAATGTTGATGTTTCTCAAACAAAGCGGAGGTCTCCCCATGAGACTCCACCCCCTCTCTACCTTCAGCAGTGCAGAATGAAAGGTTCCAGGCCCATTTTCATCTGCAAACTTGTGCGTGTGAAGGCGGTGTTGTCTGGCTGTCCTCAAAATACTGACATGGGTAGAAAAGGCACAGCATCAAAGCCTTCAAGTACTTACATAGGGGAGCAGAGAGAGGATGTGAATCCATGATGTAACAACCAGCTGAACCATTAATACACTTGCATCAGATTGTGTAGATTTTGTCCTCCAGTCAATTTTATTAACTTTTTTAAAGGATAGCAGAATGTTTTACATTAGAATATTCAATAACATTATTGATTTGATTGCACTAAAACTATTGGATAAGACCAAAACTTGAACTGAAGTGCACTACTGTCTTCTATAAAGCTGCTTTATTTCTTAATCATCGTTGTTTCAGATTTGATGAGTTTTGCAATATTGACACTGTTATGGAGCTGTTATTGAATTGAGCTGATTAATTATTTGATGAAGTTTGCATCATATTTTGCTTTTTATTCCTTTAAAAATGCTTTGAAACAATCTGTATTGTATAAAGTGCTATACGAATAAAGGTGGCCTGCCTTGAATTTATACTATGCTGTCACCATAGAAAGACATTCAAAAACTCAAAGAGACTTCAAAATATACATGTGCTCTAGATAATATAACTTCTGTTTAAAGGTTTGTCAGGGTTTCTAAAAGACATGGTGAAATGATAGGTTGTCAGGGGGCTTTTGTGGCTGAGAGACTATATTAATGACTGGAATGGAACCACTACATTTTGGTAATTATGGGTTCCATGCTTATGTATGGAATATCATGTTATGCATAATGGCTGTTCGCAGCTTTTTGTCACACGTTGTTAAAGGGACAAAAGGTTTCACCTGGTTATGTAACCTATAATAATAGAACTAAAGAAAATTACCACATATTCACAGAGATTTAATTTTTGGCATTGTTAATGTGAATGTGCAATTGTTTGATGTATGAGTTAAGTACTGCATGAGTTATGTTCTTGAAGGTTTTATAGACTAAATAATGACAGACATTTCATTTTTGACTGAACTATTTCTTTAAGCACTAACAGAAAAGCCTTGAAACCAAAAAACTAGAGTTTTCATCTTTCCCAAACTGAGAAACGTGTGCAGTGTTTGTCTCAATCACTCAGAGTTGAACTGCAGGTTGTGAGTCAGAAGGAGGTTTCTCACAGTGCCAGTGCTGCCGCAGAGCTCCCAGCACATGAGTGCTTATACCAGCTGGACAAAAACAAAATGTGAAAATCAACCGGCTCACAGAAAAGCATAGACTTTTCTCATTTTGAACAAAACATTTGAAGCTTGGGTTGAAATATGAAGACCAGACTTTCCCAATATGCATCAAAGATGCAGGAAGCCCCCACATGTCAACTCATGATTCCTGATTAAACATTCAGTTTATAAAATGTTTAGGCAAATGTACTAAATATAGCCCTTGAGCTCTTTGTATATACATTGATTTCTGCATATTACATAAGACAGTGAAACACATTAGTAAAGTGCATTAGCTTTTACCTGTACTTGACTACATAATACACTACTATTCAAAAGGGGTCAGTATGATTTTTTTTTTCTTTTGTAGAAAGAAAATACTTTTATTCAGCAAGAATGCATTAAGTTGATCAAAAGTAAAGACATTAATAAAAACATTTACATAAAATTCCTTTCAAATAAATGCTGTTACTTTGAACTAGCCATCTATTTATCAAAGAATCCTGAACAAAAATTATCATGGTTTTCACAAAACTATTAAGCTGCATAACTGTTTTCAACATTAATAGTAATAGAAATGTTTCTTTAGCATCAAACATCATATTAGAATGATTTCTGAAAGATCATGTGACACTGAAGACTGAAGTAACGATGCTGAAAATTCAGCTTTGCTTCACAGAAATAAATAAAATTGTTTATTTATTTATTGTTAAACGTTTATTAAAATTTAAAGTTATTTTAAATTTTAAAAATATTTCAATTTTTTTTTTACGTTTTTAAACCTTACCAACTTCAAACTTTTGAACAATAGTGTATATCATTCAACAGTCATTTATATTCCTGCCATCATATTTGGTGCATAAAATGTTAGTTAAACCCAGAAAGTTTTGTCTTTCCTAAGTTTCTGTGCCTAGTAATATTCTAATTAATACAGTACAATAATTCAGAGCTCTAATTCTGCATATTGTAACTTATTCTGCAAGTTGAAAGCTCCTTTAAATAATGGTGCAGGTGTCTGTTCAGTTATCAGAAATTAGAACTTCATAGACAGGGAAAACACAAAGTCTGTTTTACAGAATCCTTTGAGCCCTAGACTATAACTTCTGACCTTTAGGCATGTTTGAGTATAGGTTAGTGAGACTTTTTTCATTATCGCTCCAGTAATACTGAAATATTTCCTTCATAACATGACTCCTCACTGATGTAATGTTTGTTTTAAAGTGTATCATTTTCCAGTATTACTGGAAAGGATGGTACACAGATGTCTGAGCTGAGCCGTGAATATTCACTGACCCTGGAACTGCTTCTGGCTGCCATTAACTGAACTGTAAACTCTAACGCAGCCGATGCAGATACACAAGCCACTTCTCACCAGACGCCACAGGCCACGGCTATGAAGAAAAATAAACTGAGCTTTGGTTTTTTCTTTATTCCATTCCATTATCTCACCTCTCATCGGAGGCCTTATTTTCCTTTGACATGATCCGTATATTAGATTGTCTGTCTCATGCCCTGTGGCTTCTCAATGTGTATTCATAAGAACGAACAAAGTGACCTCTCTGGGATATGCAATAATGCCAAGCTATCTATTCCGAATATTACTGTTACTGTGATTTGTTTTTTGTTTTTTAAAGACTGAGAGGAGAATACTTTTGTTTTTCCAAGACTTCATTAAACCAACACCAGAAGATACAGTAAAATAGAGAATATGTAAGCCTGAATAAGCTACTAAACATGGTTCAGAAACAAAGTAAACTACAGCCAGAACCAATGCAGCAGTTGTAACCCTTGACACTTTTAGCATGTTTCAAGACAACACTGCTTTAATTTGGTATTGCCCTTTAAGGGGGTAGCGCGTGCATGGAGAGAGTGCACGGCAATAGCGGATTAAGTGAATGTGATGAGAGACTACGCACAGCATCTGAGAGAGTTGCCGAAATTGAAGAAATACTTATCATTCCCTTCTGTGGTTCTTTGTTTTCCAAGACATTCTGACTGTTTTTTTCCCCCTTAACTTATTCGTTGGATGATGATACTGCGACTTGAGTTCTCCGAGTAGTTCCTCCAGGAGTGAGTTCCTTTCAAACAGACATCTATCAGCTCTTCAGCTCTTCATCTCGTCATTGTCTACCAGCTCTTCAGTTCCCCTTTCAGTCGGTCACTCCGAGTCACGTCGGATGACCGACGAAATTGGGATCTCGCCAGAGAGACCAATCCACTTCGAGTGTAACTAAACGAGCCAATGGACATTGGCATGCGATTATTGCATCCAGCTGCCGCTGATCACAGCGTGAGCATAAGAGGCAGCTGATGCACCGCATCAATTATCCTTTCGCTTCGGAGCCGAGCGGTAGTGGTTAAAGCTACTGCTCTCCCTTCCAAGAGAGTGTTCTGCGAGCGAGTGCGGGCGTTACGGCGCGGCAGCGGTGGTCACGGTGTCCGGGAGAGAAAGATCGTCTTCCTGCTGACAGCCACACTAGGAGTGTGCGGTGGCCAGCTCCCCTGCGTGCTTCAGCACTAAAAGAGCATTTCTCTGAAAGAGCAATTTCTCTAAAAGAGCAACACGGGTGATCGCGTCTTTTTAAAGATGTCTTTTCACCCGTGCGTTTCTGGGCGTGGTCGTTTCCTGGCGCCTCAGGACGGTCACGATCGCTTCCTCACGTGTCTGGGCATTCAGCACGCTGAGGTGGCTTTCGTGGATGGTTCATGTTCTTCTTGCGGGGACATGACCATCTCGGAGTGCGACTCTGCTATGTCAAACATGGCAGAGTCCCTCTGCCTGCCGTGATCCGGCGTGCACACTGGATCCGGTGGAGTCAGAGGTGATTGAGGATTACGGTGAGGGCTTCCCCAAGTGGAGCTCCTCACCCCTCAAGCACTCCGCAGCCGGTGGAGCTGCCGAAGGAGCGCGCTGGCCACGCGTTTCCTTCGGTGCCCCCTCTGACGACCAGATGTCGATCACTGCATCGGAGGGCGGGCCCTCTCTCTCCGGGGATGATGACCCGGCTGCGTTGCCCCCTTCGGGTGTGGTAGCGTTGTCCGTGCCAGACCCAGAGATGACGGCTATGCTTTCCTGGGCCGCCGAGAATGTCGGGCTCGTGTGGAATCCTAAAAAGCCACCGTGTCCCGATCCTTCGAGGCTGGGCGAGTGGTTCCTCGGTGGGGGTGGCGCTGGTTCTCAGCGCCCCCCTCCGGTGCCATTCTTTCCGGAAGTGCATGAGGAGCTGACAAGATCGTGGAGGGCACCTTTCACTGCCCGAAACACATCTTGTAGTTCTTCCGCTCTCACCACCCTCGATGGTGGAGCCGCTTTGGGGTATGCGGGCATCCCCTCGGTGGAACGGTCTGTGGCCATGCAACTGTGTCCAACAGCCGCTTCCACCCTGCGGGGTGATCCGTGTCTCCCCTCACGGGCCTCTAAGTATTCGTCAGGTCTAACTGGCAGTGCTTATAGAGCCTGTGGGGAGGCGGCTTCCGCCCTCCACGCTATGGCGTTGCTGCAGGTCCACCAGGCCAAAGCACTGAAAGACCTGCACGAGGGTGGTCACGACCTGGCGGTTCTACATGAGCTGCGTGCTGCGACGGACCTCGCGCTACGAGTGACGAAGGTGACCGCACAGTCTCTGGGTCGTGCGATGTCCAGGAGCGCCATCTCTGGCTGTGTCTCGCTGACATGAAGGAGCAGGAGAAGGTACAGTTCCTGAATGCTCCCGTGTCACAGACCGGCCCTTTCGGCGACGCTGTCGAGAGCTTTGCCCAGCAGTTCTCGGCAGCCCAGAAGCAGACTGAGGCAAACACATCATGCGCCGGAGGAAACCTGCTGCTTCCACTCCGGCTGCAGCCACTCAGCCTGCTCGTCGCCGTGGGCGCCCCCCTGCGGCCGCCCCCGCTCCCGCGCAGCCGCAGCAGCCTTTCACCAGGCAGCGTCGTGGAGCCGGTCGCAGGCAGGACGCCCAGCCCGTCCAGGCCCCCGCCAAACCTGGCGGCAAGCGCAAGTGCAAGAGGCCCTGGGACGGTCGACCCAGAGATGGAGGAGACTGCTCATCGGGAGATGGTGACTGCACCACTCCCTCCCCCGGAGGAGGGCCGGGTGGAGTATCTTTTGTTCATTTTGTTCCGCCTCTGGCCCAGCAGCCAGCGGTACCCAAAACATCAGTAAAGAGCGGTCTCCTCAATCTCCGGGTCTCAAGAGGAGGAGAGTGGTGATCCGTGCATCACAGGATCGCTTCCCTCCTCCTCTCTCGCCAGCAGGCAGCGGGTGGTGCCCAAGAGCACCCCTCCTGCCCATTCGTGGAACCAGGTAAGGGCAGTAGCACTCCAGTCCCCGCTTCAAGTCGTCAAACGCCGGGCTGTCACAAGCCTCAAGCCGGGTTCCTGTGTCTCCTCCCACGCGAGGAGAAATCAGGTGAGTGCTACACTACACACCCAGACCCTGCCCCCTGCCGTCACAGGCCAGGCCGTCACAGGCCCTGGGGCCAGTCCCTGTGTTCCACCTCGCTGCCCCACCGCGGGCATGTCGGTGGGCCCGTTGGCCCCGCTGGTGCGGTCTCTCGGAGCCTGGTTAGCGCTCCCCAGCCCGTCCCGGTGGCTCCTGCGGACCATCAGACTCGGCTATGCGATTCAGTTCGCCCGGCGTCCCCCCCCAAGTTCAGGGGCATCCGGTTCACTTCAGTCAAAGCCGTCGATGCCCCTGTCTTGCTCGCGGAGATTGCAGTCCTACTGGCGAAGGATGCAATAGAGCCGGTCCCTCCAGCCGATATGAGGTCGGGGTTTTACAGCCCTTACTTCATTGTGCCCAAGAAAAGCGGTGGGTTACGACCGATCTTGGATCTGCGAGTTTTGAACCGTGCACTTCACAAGATGCCGTTCAAGATGTTGACGCAGAAACGCATTTTTGGATGCGTCCGTCCCCTAGATTGGTTTGCAGCAATCGACCTGAAGGACGCGTACTTTCATGTTTCGATTCTCCCGCGACACAGGCCATTCCTGCGATTCGCGTTCGACGGTCGGGCATATCAGTACAAGGTCCTGCCCTTCGGGCTGTCCCTTTTCGCCTCGTGTCTTCACCAAAGTCGCAGAGGCGGCCCCTTGTTCCCTTGAGAGAACGGGGTGTGCACATTCTCAACTACCTCTACGACTGGCTCATACTTGCACAGTCTCGAGAGCTGTTGTGCGCACACAGGGACCTGGTGCTCAGGCACCTCAGCCAGTTGGGCCTTCGGGTCAATTGGGAAAAGAGCAACTCGTGCCAGTGCAGAGGATCTCTTTTCTCGGCATGGAGTTGGATTCGGTCAACCAGACAGCACGCCTCACCCAGGAACGTGCTCAGTCGGTGCTGAACTGCCTCAAGACTTTATCAGGCAGGACAGCGGTCCCACTGAAACTCTTTCAGAGGCTCCTGGGGCATATGGCTGCAGCTGCGGCCATAGTTCCGCTCGGTCTGCTCCATATGAGACCGCTTCAGCACTGGCTCCATGGTCGAATCCCGAGGTGGGCGTGGAAACGCGGTACTCACCGGGTTCAGATTACACCGGCCTGCCGCAAGACCTTCAGCCCGTGGTCAGATCCTTCGTTCCTTCGGGCAGGAGTGCCCCTGGAGCAGGTATCCAGGCATGCTGTGGTATTCACGGATGCCTCGACCACCGGCTGGGGTGCCACGTACAACGGGCACGCAGTATCAGGGGTTTGGACGGGCCCCCTTCTGCGTTGGCATATCAATTGCCTCGAGTTGCTGGCAGTACGCCTTGCCCTGTGCCGCCTCAGAGGGCGCCTTCGGGGCAGGGACGTTCTGGTCCGTACGGACAACACTGCGACCGTTGCCTATATCAACCGGCAAGGCGGTTTGCGCTCCCGTTGCATGTCGCAACTCGCCCGCCACCTCCTCCTCTGGAGTCAGAAGCATCTGAGGTCCCTTCGTGCCATCCACATCCCAGGAGTGTTCAATCAGGCGGCCGACGAGCTGTCTCGAGCGGCACTTCCTGGGGAGTGGAGACTCCATCCCCAGGCGGTCCAGCTGATTTGGAGTCGGTTCGGAGTTGCTCAGGTAGACCTGTTTGCATCTCCAGAAACCACCCACTGCCAGTGGTTCTACTCCCTGTCCGAGGCAACGCTCGGCACGGATGCACTGGCACACAGCTGGCCCCAGGGCTTGCGCAAGTATGCGTTTCCCCCAGTGAGCCTGCTAGCACAGACATTGTGCAAGATCAGGGAGGACGAGGAGCAGGTCCTGTTAGTGGCTCCATATTGGCCCAACAGGACCTGGTTCCCGGAACTCATGCTCCTCGCGACAGCCCCTCCCTGGCCGATTCCTCTGAGGAAGGATCTGCT
Source organism: Spinibarbus caldwelli (assembly GCA_039654775.1). Lineage (NCBI taxonomy): Eukaryota > Metazoa > Chordata > Actinopteri > Cypriniformes > Cyprinidae > Spinibarbus > Spinibarbus caldwelli. The sequence goes on along the minus strand of CM077247.1, from coordinate 18,253,278 downwards.
TTCTCAGAGACGGGGCACCCTCTGGCACCCGCGTCCAGACTTGTGGAAACTTCATGTGTGGTCCCTGGACGGGACGCGGAGGTTCTAGGTGACCTGCCCCAGGAGGTAGCGCTCACTATCGCTTCAGCACGAGCACCGTCCACAAGACGGGCCTATGCGCTGAAGTGGAACCTGTTCGTCGAATGGTGTTCCTCTTACCAGGAGGACCCCCGGAGATGTTCGATCAGAGCCGTGCTTTCCTTTTTGCAACAAGGGTTGGAGCGTAGGCTGTTCCCCTCCACCCTTAAGGTATGTTGCTGCTATTTCTGCCCACCACGACCCCATAGAGGGGAGGTCGGTGGGGAAGCACGATCTGGTCGTCAGGTTTCTTAGGGGGGCCAGGAGGTTAAATCCTCCGAGGCCTCCCTCCCTTCCCTCTTGGGATTTGGCTTGGTGCTAAGAGCCCTACAAACTGCCCCCTTTGAGCCGTTGCAGTCAGTCGAGTTGAAGTTTCTTTCTATGAAAACCCTACTCCTGACTGCATTGGCCTCAATCAAGAGGGTGGGGGACCTGCAGGCATTTTCGGTCGACGAGTCGTGCCTTGAGTTTGGGCCGGCTGACTCCAGTGCAACACTGAGGCCCCGGCCCGGCTATGTGCCCAAGGTTCCTACCACGCCCTTCAGGGACCAGGTAGTGAGCCTGCAAGCGCTGCCCCTGGAGGAGGCAGACCCAGCCCTAGCTTTGCTCTGTCCTGTACGCGCACTGCGTCAGTACGTGGATAGAACTCAGAGCTTCAGGACCTCAGAACAGCTCTTTGTCTGTTACGGAGGACAGCAGAAGGGGAAGGCTGTCTCCAAGCAGAGGATGGCCCACTGGATAGTGGATGCCATCACCTTGGCCTACGAAGCACAAGGTGTGCCCTGCCCACTCAGGTTGCGTGCTCACTCCACTAGGGGTGTCGCATCGTCCTGGGCGCTGGCTCGTGGTGCCTCGCTAGCAGACATCTGTAGAGCTGCGGGTTGGGCGACTCCCAACACGTTCGCTAGGTTTTATAGCCTACGTGTCGAACCGGTTTCCTCCTGTGTTCTCACCTCAAACGGGTAGTGGCACTGAGAGGGCCGGCTCAGAGTCGGCTTGCGGCGTCCTTACGCCTAATTCTCCAGAGAGTTCCTTAACCAGGCAAACCCTGTTGAGTCCTCCAGCACTCCGGCGTCCAGACGCGGCGGGGCGTCCGGCGCCAGGCCTTCAGCCAATGAATTCTTGAAATCTGGTGCGAGGCTAGTGCCCATATGAGAGACCCTGTCGGGATCCCATATGTGTATTCCACGGTATTCTTATTAGAGCCATGTTTCCCCTGGCGGACCACGTTCTGCCATCTCTAAAGATGCAGCCTGAGCCATCTCAGAGACTTCCATGTGCAATAGGGCCCTTCGGGGTTACTTCACATGTTTGAATGTCACTTAACCCCCTCTGGGAGGAGGTGACTCCGCAGTGTGCCTCTTCCAAGTGGAAGGGCACGCTTCCCAGTGTTATCCTAGTCCTACTGTTTGGGTTGTTCAAGGAACACCAGTAGTTGACCTTCTCTGTGTAGAGCCCGGTCCTATCGTCTGCCTTATAGGAAGGGTCAGGAGCCCTACACAGGGCACTGGAAGGGGCAGCTCCTGTGGCGCTTTGGTAGGGATCCCAATTTCGTCGGTCATCCGACGTGACTCGGAGTGACCGACTGAAAGGGGAACGTCTCGGTTACGTATGTAACCCTCGTTCCCTGAAGGAGGGAACGGAGACGTCACGTCCCGTCGCCACAGTCGCTGTACCACCGCTGAGCTGCCGGGTCACCGGCTCGGCTCCTCAGCGAAAACATAATTGATGCGGTGCATCAGCTGCCTCTTATGCTCACGCTGTGATCAGCGGCAGCTGGATGCAATAATCGCATGCCAATGTCCATTGGCTCGTTTAGTTACACTCGAAGTGGATTGGTCTCTCTGGCGAGATCCCAATTTCGTCGGTCATCCGACGTGACGTCTCCGTTCCCTCCTTCAGGGAACGAGGGTTACATACGTAACCGAGACGTTCTTCATTCATACATCTTTGATAAAGTTTAGACTTTCCATTTATTTTGGTTCACAGTTGTGCTGAACTGGTTTATCAATTTCCAAGTGTAATCATAGTAGTTAATCTGGTGTGGTAGGATGGCAGTGGAAGAAGGCCAGTTGAGATGTTTGAATCAAGTTCTGATGACTGAATAAGGATTCAACAGAAGTATTTTTCATGCACTTATGTTGTGCTATAGTTCAAGAACAAACATGCTTTAGTTAGAACCAAACGACTCTAAAGTGGGTTATGTTCTTTTTAGTGAATCAAAAACATTTAGCACAACCAGTGATTTCTGATACCTAAATGAATGATTCTAATGAGTCAGTTAAAACGTAAATTGCAACCAATGTAGTCTGATTCCCCATTAAATGGCTCTAGAGCAGTCTAGGTTATTTTTAGTGGATCAAAAACATTCAGTGCAACCAGTGTAGTCTGATTCATAAAGGACTGATTCTAATGAGTCGGTTCTTTTTAGTGAATCAAAAACATTCAGTGTAACCAGTGTAGTCTGACTCCCAAACAATGTATTACAATGAGTTGGTTCTTTTTTACTGAATCAAAACATACGGCTACATTGCAACCGTTGTATTCTGATTTCCCAACAAATGACTCAAATGAGTCAAAATGAGTCAAAATGAGTCAACAATAAATGAGGCGGCTAGGTTCTTTTTAGCACATCAAAAAAATTCGGCATTGGAGGGGAGAGGTAAATTTGTTTGTTATACGTATTAGTTTAAGCTTTGCACCAGAAAAAGTTAAATAAAAATATGCTTAAAAACAAGTATAAAATATACAGGTGTTTAAATAAAAGCTTCGTTTTAGCCTTGGAAAAAAAAAAAAAAAAAAAAAAAAAAACATTCAGCCCAACGAGTATAGTCCGATTCCCAAAATTATTCTAATAAGTTGGTTCCTTTTTAGTAGATCAGAGACATACAGCTTACAATTGTGAGACCTGAAGCAGTGTAGTAACACATTGTGAGTTTTGTTAATAACATTTTAAATGAAAAATAAATAAATAAATATGCACATTTTTGTATTTTGTTTAATCGTTTAGGCCAACTGGATTGCATTTATGCTGCCTCTAAAAAGACTGAAAAGTCAATTAAAATACATGTATACACATTTAAAAAAAAAAAAAAAAAAAGAAGGAATTATCTCATTATTTGGCAATGATATTGCATTTCCTTTTGCATGTTTTTTTTTCTTTCTCACAAGTATTAAAAGAACTGTTAAAGGAACTATAAGGAAAAAGCACAATTTAAAAAAACAACTAGCTTGAATTAGTCTGCTTTATTAATACGGAACACTGGCAACACTGAGTAGGAGGTCAGTTGATTGTCCAAGAGGTACATATTTTTACATGCTGAGCGTCAGCAGCAATGGAGATAGACCTATGGGGGAGATCTTGAGTAAAAAGGTGAGGATGCTGCAATACAAGAGAGGCCATACAAGCTGAGCTTCCAAGCTGAGCTCTTCACTTTGATCTGAGAGGTGTTAGATGGAGAGTTCAACAGCAAAATTCATGTCTCTCTTATGTCAAGCAACACATAAGTGAAGCATAATGACAATTAAGAGCAATCGAAGACAGGATCTTATATGCATCATTGCCTGTAGAGAGAATCTCATAGTGTGAAGCCTCCATCTGTTCTGAGATTTACTGGTCCTGTATAGAGATTTTAAGTCTAACTCACATCCGCTGTGTTGAACCATTGAATTAAGATTCAAGTAACGTACTTTCAACATTTCAAGACGTGACCTAAACAGTCTTCTTCAACAGAATGAATTTTCTCCTTTCATAAATTTATAGGGCAGTCTTTTATTTTCTGAAGTGATATGACCTGCTGTGGCTGCTGCTCTCATTTTGTGAAGCACAGTGAATCAATATGTAGTTTACCAGTCAGTTTGGTGCACAGATTCATATTATTTATAGGGAGGGAGTTGTAAGAGTTAAACTGCCAGCTCAATTCCACCACGCAAAATGTCTTGTACTAAAAAAAAATATAAAGTATATTAATTAAAAAGAATTAATATTTAGAAATGTAATAAAAAACCAAGCAGTTATTTGATTAATTACAGAGTCAAGCTTTCCAGAGAAGATTTTATGGAAAAAGCCTCATTATTCACATTTAACAGCTATTTTATTATTCTGAAATATTTTCAAGCATTTCCACCTGCTTTAGTAATCCGTTATGTAATGAAAATCTCCTGCGGAAATGCAGAGAGGAATTGAATAATGTTTTTTCCTGACCACAATCCATTGAAGTATGACAGCACTCCATTCTATCCTCAGGTCAAATGCTTTTTATAGTGTCGATAGAAATGTGTCATTGTAAAACAACATTTAGGTACTGCTGTTTGTAACACAGGTCCATTTCACGTACCTGATGTGTTCTGGGAAAAAGCTGCAAGCTGCAGGAAATAGAGACAAGCTCATTAAACTGGTCATCGGTGTCAGATCCCACGGTGAAACTATATGAGGTACCCTACTGAGACTGTGAGAGTCTATCACACAGACCAATTTCAGTCCTGTGAGAGGTTTCCTGCTTATCTTTGTCTCAGCGAATGTGTGTGTGAATGAATATGTAAAATAAGAAAAAGAACAGAAAGAGGGAGTGATGAAAAGAGCATAGGGAGAGAGCGAGTGTGACAGGCCTCTATGTGTCGCAGAGACAGAGTGCCAGACGTTGGCTCTCTCTGAGGCTTCAGGCCCTTCTCTCTCCTCATTAGAGAGCAGAACGCCATCATGTCCCGCTTCTCAAATCAGACTGAGGTTTGTGATGACCCTGAGGCTTTTAATGAGGTTTGCTAAGCAGTGACCCCTCCACTGTTTTGCTTCTCACTCTCTAGCTTTTTCTAACACGTGGGCTCTGTTCCAAAATTCCTTGAGCTGCTTTTGTGTTTATCTATATGAGCATTAACTGAAATAGGACCTCATATGATTTGATTCATATGAAGCAACTGTATGTCAAAAAATTAGTTTGTCATGTCAAAAGTCAGCATTTTATTTCAAATGTTTAACACGTTGCTTAACTGATGACATTGTACTCTAATAAGCATACAAACACACATATATTAGGTAAAATTTTTATTTTTAAAATATTTTTATAGATATTTATTTTGTATTTCATCTTTTTAAATTATATTTATCAACATGTATAAATTAGATATGTATAAAATATAGTATTTATAAAGTAAATCCTTTTTATTTGCAAATCTTTTATATACATACATACATACATATATATATATATATATATATATATATATATATATATATATATATATATATATATATATATATATATATATATATATATATATAAAACTGTACAAAAAATTGTAAATACAACAAAGATTACTGAGATTCCAAGAAAAATACTATTTCAGCCTTTCTACTTCAGAATTTCACGTTTAATTCAGTGTTAATTACTGATTCTTTGTAATTATTTATGAATTTTATGAATATTGTTTCTACACCAATTTCACCAATTATCCACCAAATACCCCAAAATACTGACATAATTTTTTAAAACCTACCTTGCTGTCTGTCGCCTACATAGACATCATACTGTAACTAAAATGAGATCTAATAAGTGACTATACTGGAATACACTGAAAAAGGAAGCAACCTTACTGTATATGCCATACACATATATGCAGCAAAAAATGTATGTTAATGTTGCTAACACTAAACTAGTATAATCAATGCACTCAAATATTGTGAAAAATAGTTAATTGTTTATTACATTTAAATATCTTCATCAAAATGTCCTCGTGACTTGTCTGCCATCTTTTATTGAGCTTGTGAATGCAGTGTATTATTGTATTTCCTTCTTCATTTACATGTGATGTTGCCTCAGAACATACACTCTAATAAGTATGTTGGCTAGTTTTTGGAACAGGCTTTGCATCAAGAGTGCACCTGTGATGGCTAAACTGCTGCCTACATAGACAGGTATAATTGTTGTTTTTTGACACCAGGGAATTAAAGTTACTGGTCATTGTTTTATATTAGAGAACACAAATGCCTGTGTCTTCAAAATGACACCATGTGCGCATGAAATTACTTTTTGAACATGCTTTTTCTTTTGGACTCTTCCAATCTTCTACGCCTTCATTTTCTTTCTCTTTTGACTACAGAGATATATGGCTCACTATTTCTCGTTCTATTTGATCTCGTGAGACACAGTTGTACCCATGCAGAAAATGAGCCGAAGCCTTTTTATCCCATTTTTCCTTAGCGTAACGATGGCAGCTGCACTTTTATGGTAATTTGTTATCACCTGGATATCATTTTGCCAGGAACAGGTCCACATCCTCACTAGCCACTAGCAGTTCCAAAAACGTATCAACTATTCATTATATCCTTAAATAACTTTTGAACATAATTAACTTTTTTTTCTCTTGGCCTTGATATTTTAAGTCTTGCTCATACTACACTGTAAAGCCATCTCATCAGTCTCATCTTACTTCTTCTGGGGAAAGATAATTAATGTTATACCACTGTGAGTGGGTCAGCCGGCCACCAATCTAATTCACACTGCCAAAGTTAATTTCAGCACCTGTGTTGGGAATTATAAACCTTCCTCTTTAGTCACAGGTTTCATGACCTTCTTCTCTTTATTTTATTTGTTGAGTTAGTGCCATTAGGTTATATCTGAAGTGTTGTGGTGTATGCAAGAGACAAGTGGTCAGGGAATGAACTGTTGCTTTACTGCTTTTCAATGCTAACCTGCTAAAAAGACCAGCTCAGGCTGGTTAATGCTGGTTTAACTGGTGAACAGTATGGCTAAATTGATATACCACCACTAACTAACATAACCCAACCTGGACCAGCATGGAAATTCAGCAGGATTTGGAAAGTTAGAAAGTCTTTAGTTCAGTTTCACACAAGTCAACGAAGATGGAGTCTCCTCTTAGGATTTTTATCTGAAATTCTTCATAAAGTACACTAAAAATGAAGTCTGCACTGCATGTGGTCTTTTGCTTGAAACGCCTAACTGTTAAAATTGAGATGATGCTCGGCTTGTGTCCTCAAACTGCTACTACACAGAAACAGAATTAGACGGCTGGATTGTACGAGAGGGAGTCGGACAGATCTGCTGACGTTAACGGAAAACGGCACTATTAAAGGTACCCTTGACTCCCCAGAGCAATGATTCTTATTCTGATTATGTAATTACTTTCAACAAGCTGCACTGCCAACAATTTTCAGCGACAGGTGCAAGGTACATGGTCATCTTATTTAGTCATTTTGATATTCGTCACCTCTGCATTGTAAAAATGGAATATAGAAGTAGTTTATCAGCAATATTTTTTTGTAAATAATAAATGAAATAAAGTAATTCTACAGTCTTTATTTTGTGCAAGTACTTGTTCTGGTTTTAAAAGCATCAACAAACACAGTGCCAAATCTGTTTATTGTGCAGAGTTCCAAACACATTGGATGTCATTTACCAACAGTAAACACATACATGTTCAAGCATAAAAGAAGTTTTCATGCAGAAATCATGATTTAACATTTCTTCAAAATTAGAACGAGGGTAAGAATAAATTAACGTGAGAATGCAACTGTTATGAATCCCGTGTCAATTTTGCAAGAGTTTTTCTGCGCACATATTTGAATTATACGAAAGTATTGGTCAGTGAGTCCCACCTTAGCCATATTTAATTTTGACAGGAATGAAGGGAAGGATAGAAGTACAGCTGTTTAATAACATACACCTGACAAACGTCCTTCGGAAGAAAAAAAAAACTTGCAGTAGACAAAAACTCCATAAAACAGTTTTAAAAGATACATAACATACGTTTCCTAGAAGTTGTGATCAATTACATGATCTAGGACTTTTATATACATTGTAAGGTTGTCACTCATAACCTTGTTTTCATCCATGTTAAACTCAATATGGCTTCTAACATGATTAAGTTACATTGTTTATTGAACTGAATTCTCCTTAGAGTACATACTATGTTCTAGCAGCAGAATCTGCATCAAAGCAACATTGTCTGCTGCAGGTTTAGCTCTTTGAAAGGCTCCTTATTTTCAGACTGCTTAGGTATGACAGCATTAATGAAAACAATTGACAGTTTGGGTCATAAACAGAGTCTTGAGACATAAGTGAGAAAGAGAGAGGGAGGGGACAAGAGAGACAAAGAAAAGAAAGAACACGAGACAGAAGAATAGACTTATTATCTGGGGACATGTTACAACAAAACCATGTGAAGCTCAGTACTGTTGTATTCCACTATAACAGAGATTTAAAAAAAAAGAAAAAGATAGAATGTATGAATATCACCCAGTGTTGTTTCAGTACATAAAAAGGAGTAACATGTTTCCACAGTCAAGATTTTACAAGATTTAACATTAATTTGTTATGATATAAACTGTACTCAGATTTATACAACTGAACTGTATTTAATATAAATTATACTGTAGAACTGCTTAGAAAATGTACTGTGAAATTACAGCAATTAGTTCCAAAATATAGTGGAAATTCACACCTTTAGAGTGCAGTGAACAGCTCAGTGTTTAAATAAGGACAGAATGTGAAGCGATTAGGCTTGTTTTGAGACAGTCAGAGAGACAAAAATCCACCTCTGTGATCAGAGAGTAACATTCTGTCCTGTTGTAAATAGGTAGCCCAATTTTGTGCGAGGGACCTGAATTGGGTCTATCATTAGGACCACTGGTCATGACTCACTGAAAGAAATAGGGAGCTAAAGATATTAAGGTCTAGACAGACATTGTTATCTGAATAGCTGCTGTAAGACACACAATATGAGCATGGCTATTTTAAAAATTTTACAGAGTCGAAGACAGAGTCGAAGAGAGAATGGAAGTGCTGTGTGAAACTGGATCAAACTAATTATTGAAAAGATATGATTCAACGTACAGATTCGTTATAAAACAGACTTCGCTACATTTTTTGCTTGAACTCTCATAAATAGTTTTAATGAATAACAACTTAAATTGGCCTGTTGCACAAAGCTATTATGGCTCCAGATATCTTGGAATATAGCAGTTTTATGATGACTTTTATGTTGGGTTTTTTTTTTTTTGGTACTATTAAAGCATTAAAAAGTACTCTTGCTTTTTTTTTGTGTGTGTGTCATTTTAAAGAGCTCCAAACCCAGACCAGTCATCTTCATCATACTGGAAACAATGGACAGGGCAACCTTCAAAAATTCACCTGTTGTGTTCCACAGAAGAAAAGAAATTCAGGTTTGAAATGACATGAGGGTGAGTAAATGTTGACAGAATTTCATTTTCAGATTAATTGTCTCTTGAAGAATTAATTCACAGCCTTTCATTAATTAGCAAACTATGTTTTTTTCCAATGACAAAGACAGTTTACATTTTCTAAAAAATTGCAGGTGTGCATCTGAAGAAAATTTATACATCAGTTCAGAATAAACAAAAGGATTGTCAACATAGCCTCAAGGACGTGAGCAGGTTTGTTTACTACAGCTTTCGTATTTACCTAAGGGGGTATAATTGAACACAAGATCTTTCATAATTAAAGCTATTTTTATTAAACCCTTGAAACACTCCAACTCGCATAAACGTCTGGAATCAAAAGGGAAATGACCAGTGCGGATTTATATCTAGTAATTATCTCTTACCTTAAGGATACTGTTTCACATCACATGACTGTTTAAATTCAAGGTCCAACATGTTTTTCTGACCGTAGCGCTTGATGATGCTGTTAATGAAAACAAATTAGTCCCACAAGTGATTATCAAACAGCAAGTTGAAGCCTGAAGGCAAATCAAGTTTATTCAGGAAAATGACCCTTTCTAACTCATTCCTCATGACGTATAGCTTTGAAAACATTGCTCCCAAAGGGCAAACGGACGGAACCGGGAGGAATGGAAAATTTCGATCATCCTATTCAGGGGTCTCTCAGTGTCCACTTACCCACGGTCATTATTGCAAACCTGCACACCGTCTACCAAGAAATAACAACAAACACAAGCGCAGGTGGAGTACTGTGCTTAGGGTAATTCAGTTCATTTTGGGAGCAAGCAAATTGCTCTGTATATATATTTATGCCTGTGCGTGTTGGTTTGTTTGTGCTAAATTTTGTTATTTAGTTGGTTTTTGACATTTACTTGCAGGGTAGCTTTAGACTGCTTGTTTCCACATGACGCATTACTTCATTCGCATGGTGCATTAACACATTTAGTTCAACAGCACTGTAGTCACAGTTTAATATTTAGGACACAGAAGACAGTTGAAAATATCCTCAGAATTAGAGTGTTTTATATAAGAGATTAGAAGCCAGGATCTGTGTTGTTTCTTCGGAACGATGAGTCAGAACATCCATTACTTCAGTAAACACTTTTGTCTTTTCTGCCTCTCTCTATCTCTCATTTTCTCTTTGAACGCTGAAGATGCGGTACCTGCTATAAAATACGATGTGTGGGCGTTTCGGTTTCTACAGTTCAGGATTTAGACAATTTTGCAGACTGGGATTTTTGTTAATACCCATGTAAAATGCAGGCTGTTCCCTTAACTGACTATGGCGTGATTAAAAAAATGAAAACAATACGGCCGGCATGGCAACAGCTCATGATGAAGGACACAAGAGCTTTAATGAAAAACTACTCATGTTGTTTACCCAATAATAAGTTGATTCAGTTTACTTTTCCATTATTTGGCCATGAACTTGATGCTGCTGCTGCTTATTAAAAATGTTACATCTTAAAAATTAAATGGATTTTAGGTGGCACAAAATCAACTGAACAATGTCTAAACTCAGGTTTAAATAAATACCAGACTGCTTTGATTGCTACAGGAAAGTGTGTGTTGCTGAGAATCCACCATCATTAGACAAAAATGAGAAAGATTGACGGTTTGGATAGTGACTCTAATGTCACAATTTTCAAAAGCCATCTCCAATTCTAGGTAGCAATAACTCGACAAATAGAGACAAGAAATCAAATGCGGCAAAAGTGTGACAGGCTGTTTTGATAATGCTACTCAATTCAGCCCCAAAGCCATTTTACATTTTAATGTGTTTAGATTGAAATGAGGGAGACAGAGCCAACACAGATAAACACAGATGTGGGGAATGAATGTCTAATTTAAGGAGCGGATTTAAGGAGACAGCATTCATTAATACATTTAAAAACAATGCAAAAACACAGCTATTCGCATACCACCTAGCTTCATCGTCATCATCACTGTGATCGTCCTAATCACTATTGTATGCTTGCTGTTGGTCAGAAAGTGAAGTATTTAGGCGGTGTTTAGCGTTTGTGAGGTTCTTGTGTGGGCGACAACGCTGATTGAGGCTGAATGCTCCTTCACTGCTGTTTGTAACAGCGCGGTGGGAGGCGAAATGTCTCAAAATGTCAACTTCAAAATTCCCAGGGAATCTGACACCCACTGCGGTCTGTAATCCAGGTTATTACCAGCCTTAACTCCACCATATGTGAATCATTTTCTCTTTTGGCATCAGTACAAATGGGTGGATTTAAATACAAAGCTAAATAAAATACTGCAGTGCAGAAGGGCAGAGAGGAAGGTCAAATCATAAAGATGATACATCACTACTGTGTGCATTGTAAATTCTGCTGCAATATGCCACTTTACCTGTAGCATTTCAGATCAAGTAGCCTTTAAAAATGCAGTGGCTTTAAAATATTTCAGTATTAACAGATATAGCCGTGATAATCTCATGACATCTATTAATGGTAATTTCAAAATCATGACCGCCTACTTAACGCTTGATGTATTTTGTTTGCATACACACGCAAGATTAGATAAACAAAATGGATTTTCTTTCTTGTCACATCAAGGCACAAACGGCAGCATGACTGATCTACCAGTCAATGCTTTAATTTTTTTTTTCAACCTGGATAAAGCTTCACCCACTTCACGACTTGTTCTCGGGTTGCATCAAATAAATGAAAAACTTTTCTTCTGTAGCTACACAGAGACCCACTGTTTGTTTCCTGACTGTATGATGCAAACAAATCTGGGAAGCCAAACCCAAAGATCAGCAGCTTCAATCAAGTTGGCTGGAAATGGGAGAATACCCGTCTGGAAGTGAAGTTATGTTTACAAGGCATCGAACTGATGCAATAAGCACTTTTGAGGGAAAACTAATCACTGAATTTGACAAAGCATGCCAAGTCTATTATATGTAGTCTCAAATATTTCAGCCCCTGCTTTCTCTGTTGATGGCCATTCAAATGGATTTGTATTCTGACTTAACATTTTTACTTAATTAACTTTTTTTTTTTTTTTTTTTTTTTTTTTTTTTTTTTTTTTTTACTGTGTTTGAGATTTGTGTGTTGAGGTATATGCATCTCATTGCGACTCTGGGGATTAATATATTTAATATATCAGGCATGCCATGTAGTGGGCTTTGAAAATCAAACATAGTGATGAAAGTACGCTCCTTGCATTGCTAAAAACTAAAAAAAAAATCTTCAATTGCCTTAATAAGAATTCACAAGAATTGACAAGAATTTTTTTCATTTTTTTTAGTTGCTATACTGAAAAAAATGTGGTGTTGGAGCAATTTTTACCCAGAATTTGCTAGTAAATTTCACAAATAATTACAAAGAAACAAAGACAGGTGTGTGGATATACAGTTTACTAATGGATAGATTTTTTTCCCCTAGAGTTATTATAGACCCGAATAAGCTAAATGAACTATTGATGCAGTATACTCTAATTGGGAATGCATCTTAAATGACTCACACAGTAGCGGGTTTGACCTGTTTTAACGCATCCAGTCCTGGATTTGGTGGCTTAGATGGTTTCACTGAAGATTCTTTAATTGCACCCAACAATTAACCTGCTAACTGAAACCCGAAGCACATCTGTACCCCTTCACCAGCGCTCATCACGCTCGCGGGGTAAACATATACGGCCACACTTTCTAAAATCATGCTTGGTCAGGAAAACGCATCAAACGGCTTCAAGGACGAATCGAGGTGAGGCCGAGCAAACGGAGGCTTAATCATACAATCATACCGTACCGTGACACTAAAAGCATTGCACCGCATCCTATATATGTATCCTTCCATGCATGTCCCATTTGTATGCGACAATACCTGTGTATCCCAAGGCAAGGTGCTTTAAATAAGCTCATTCCCTAGCGCTGGGACTGCAGAAGCATATAACGGGAATATGTAGCAGGACACCTGCCCACGACCGCAACAGTCGTTAAAAATTGATCGCTCAGAACACGGGACGCTTCAGATGGGAGCTCTCCATGTGATTCAGTGAGTGCCTTTATCAGCGGCAGCTGCAGTTCCCCTCACAGACACTCACACTGCCTCTCAGAGCACGAGAAACAAGGACGTCCTTCTTTTGCCTGGAAACCAGAGATGTTAGGAACGAGCAGTTAAAGCCTCGCTGTATCATTACTGCTCAACTTTCATTTCTGAGGAGTTAATCAGCTTCTCGAGACAATTGAAATCGCCGTGCAGGTAATTATGACCTTTATGTGTGTGTGGAACGCGAGCGTTTGGCTTTTGCTCTATGTGGGATGGAGCGGGAGCTGTCCGCCAGCAATGGTGCTGAAATCAGCCTCAATGAACGAGGAAGTGATTTTGCTTTCGGCACGTATCGGGAACGGGAGTAAATACTAAAGCGGGTCGTTTTAACGCATTCATAGGCGTAAGAAGATACTAGGAGCACAGTACCGTACGAGATTCACCCGGACTCATTCATCAGCCAACGTTTCGGTGCATTCGGACTATAAGTGGGTTTGATTCGGATGGATGAAGGAAAGTTTACACACATATTAAAGGATCAGTCATGCGTTGTATTGTAATATTCTTTATTCTAAGATTTACATTCTTAAACTCTAGCAATGCGAAACGATCATCACAATACGCCTTTTCTCAAATGTTATTTGATATTCAGGTTGCAATGTAATTTTGCCATTCCCCACGAGAAGAACAAACGCTCCCTGCAGATTTACTTCAAATACACACGATGTATGCTTGTCCCAGAGCTTGTTATTAACGCTATTTTTCCTAGTGAAGGTTAAGTTACATTCGGGCACCGATAAGCCACTAACGATAGCCCGTCGTAATTTTACAACTCTGCACTTTGTGTGAACTGTATGCGAGGTATACTGACCTTTACTGTCCTTCATATGTCGCATCTTGTGAACTGATCGGCTGGATAGTATTGTGTATGCCATGCAGTCATTATTATTATAGTCTTTAGTAAAATCATATAACCTAAAAATGCCTTCATCTGTGACACCTATAATAAATGGTTTTGATCCAGTCAAACACATTATTTAATATGACAAAATCACACATACTCAACTGAGGGTCAAGTCTGGTAGAAATAGCTCCTTAGGGGGGAAAAATGCTCACATCCACTTGTTTTTTTTGTTTTTTTTTTGAATAGCTGTTTATACAAACTAAGTTTTTGCTATTAAGTAATTGTCTGTTTCACATTGTAGATCTGGCGACAAGGGACTACTTGAAAAGCTTAACCTGAATGTAATATTTGGTTGAAGAAGGCAGGAATAAAAAGCCATCATCATGAATTTTGTTATGAAGCAAGCATTGGGAGGTAAGTTTCAGATTGTCCCGTTTCTCCAAACATGACACACACACAGAGAATAGACTCAGAGCAGAAACTACACTCATGCAGTAAGCTTGCACAGCAATACCATTATGTTCAGTCTGCTTATGTATTACCTTTCTCTTGGCTTGTAAGTCATGCACTGCTCTTTATTTGCATGCACATGGAAAATGAACCAAGTGTTGCTTTTTTTGCTTTGGAGTAGTGTTTTCTTATATATCTTAGTCTTGCATAGCTTATCTTTTAAGTCAAACAATGAGGTTTAAGATAATATTGTGATGGATTAGAAAGCACTTGATCTGTTGGGCTGGTAGATAGAGATTGTGAGTCTTTGTGCATTTCAAAATCTGCCGCAGTTCCCTGTTGTTTTCATGACAAAAGGGTTTGTTTTCTAGTTGGAAGACAATTCAAATGTTTTTCTCTATTAACTATAACTTTTTAAGTGATCCTTTTGTTCGTTATTATTTTTTTCATTTTAATTATTTTTGCAAGGCACATTTTATATCCAGACACACCAGAATTAATATTCACAATGTGCTCTGCTGAGCCTAACCGAAATAACAATAATTCCATAAATATTGCCTTTAAATGTCCAAACAGAACTGCATCTCAATGTGGTTCATTAATCTCCTTTGCATTCGTAATGAGGGTTTTATCCGTCTCACTCTGTGCGGACTTCCGCTCGTCAAAGCACTTAGCCCCATCAAGACTGAGATTGACAGTCCAGTCCCGAGGGATGTCACGAGAGCAGGACTGCGGCGGTTGATTAGCAGGGATGTGCTATAAAAAGGTGGCGCACGACCTGTTTCATTAACCAGCTGCCGGGCAAAGCAGCCCATGAGGGTCCTGCCCTATTCCACTTGCTCCATCGATGAAAATGAGAAAATGAGTGAAATCCACTGAGCTGTACGGAAAGGGATTTCACCCTTGAGAAGAGAGAGTGGTCCCCAGCTTCATGTTTACTCCCAACTTTCTTCTCTCTTCCTATCATGTTCTTTTCTAAGAGTAGCAGTGCGTGTCTAAGATAAATTGATCCTGGCTTCAGATGTTTTTGGGTTATTATGTTTTAAAGATTTCAGGTCGTGTATAACTAGATTTGCATTTCCTGCAGGAATTACCAGTGCTTGCAAGGTAGCAAGAGAATAAGATTTAGGTAAGCTTAGTTTCAGGCTTCGGTTCTGCGCAAATGATGATGACTCTCATGGTGCGTCTTGTTTTCAGTTGGCTGCACGCATGAATCAGCTATAAATGGTTAAAGTGTCCATATTATGCAAGTTCATAAATTTATTTTTGGGGTCTGCTGGAATACATTTATATGATTTAAAGTACAAAAAACACATAGTTTTTTTCATACCATACACCCTCTGCCTAAAACATTCTGTTTCAAAACCTGTCCCTTTAAATCCCATCTTTCTAAAAAGCCCAGACTGTTCTGATTGGTCAGCTGGCCCAGTCTGTTATGATTGGTCAGTCCCTTAGAGCATATGTTGGAAATGTAACAGCCCATACCATATTTGGGTTTCAGGTCCTGAGACTTCATGAGCAGCTGTAAACACTTTGTTTCATAATTGATGAATTTTGCAATATTGAATCAACAGTGAACTGACTTGAGCTGAATAATGACATTATTGTATATAGCTGAATTAAATTTGTTTCATAATTAATGAATTTTATAGTGTTATTGAATTGAACTGAATCAACACTGAACTGAGTTGAGCTGAATAACGACATCTTTTTAGAGCTGCTTTACAGGGGCATTTGAATTTCTCTCATATTTCATGAAGTTTGCTTCACTGATTCTGTTATTTTCCTGTGTATTACTGTAAAGCTGCTTTGAAACAATTTGTATTGTATAAAAGCACAATATAAATAAAGGTGACTTGACTTGGCTTAAATGGTATTATATCTTTGGTAACTGTGGTGTCAATATTAGAAGTCTATACAATTTTTTTTGCCCACCTTACCAAAAAAACAATGTTTCCTTAGCATAGCAAAATCACTTATTCAACTGCTTTTTAAGATCGGGGCTAAAACAGCAAGTATTATGCAAATGTATAACATGGTGATGTAGCTAAGTCACAGAAAAATGGCAGGACTACAAACAATGAATGTTTTATGTTGGAGAGATGAACTCCCTTTGGTGTGAACTTTTGTGGTTTGTAACTCTGCAGATGCACAAACAACTATATTACACGTTAAAGGAAAGGTAAAATAAAATAAGCATTTAAATATATGGAATGAAGACCAGGCCAATCATAATTCAGTATGCAAACTGATGCAAGAAAGAAAACCAAATAAATGGAAGAGGTTGTATGTATTTGCTCTAAAACATTTTTTTTTTTTTTTGCATTATTCAGATGCATCCATAAATGCATTACTATATTGGCCCATTTCAAAACTGCTGATGTGGGCTTTTTTTGTATGCTTGCAGTCTCCCACCGTTGATTGATCCTGTAAATCAAGGAACAGGCAATCTCCATTTGCCAGCAGCCATTTTGACAGGCCCCCACACACGGTTCTGACCGACATTAGATAATAAAGCTCAGGCTGAAGTGAAATAATGGGCCTGTCTGGCTCAGTAAGAGATTTAGAGGCAGCAGGTCAGCATGTGGCGAGAGAGTTCGGCACTAAAGCTCACGGATGTAAGACTAATCATGGTTATGTGAGAGAAATCTCCTGGGCATCCCTGCAGCATCAGCCAGAATGCAACCAGAATGGGAGGCCACCCCTATTCACACATACACTCTCACACTTACTCATCTCACTTTCTTGCTGAATTACACACACATTTGCTCTGTTTTCTTTTCTTCCATATCTTTTGCTCAGCACTGCACTTCAGCTTGCTTAGTTGGGATTTAAAGACACTAAATATTTAGTAATATCGATCGACTGCACTGACACTATTGGATGAGAACAAAACTTGAACTGAATTTAGCTGAATAATAATACTGTTATCTTCAGCAACAGTGTCTCCTGAATTGAACTTGTTTCATAATTTATGAACTTTAGATTGTTGTTGAATTGAATTGAACCAACACTGAACTTACTTGAGCTGAATAATGACAATATTGTCTTTTTAGTGCTGCTTTAAAACAGAATTTGAATTTGTCATATTTCATATATATCTCATATATTTGATGAAGTTTGCATCATTAGCTATGTTTCCTTCTACAGTAGAAAAGATTGATGGAAATGCCAAGATTTGAATAAAAAGCACATAAAAAACATATGCTCTCCGATTGAGGCAGATAGGTATTTGATCTGTTATTGATTCTGTTATTTTCCTGTTCATTACTGTTAAGCTGCTTTGAAACAATCTGTATTGTATAACGTGCAATATAAATAAAGGTGACTTGACTTGCCATGCACATACATTTTTGCAGTATTTCCTTCCACATATAACCCTGATTTTCTTGACCACTTCCTCCTTTTACCCCTCTCTTTGCATCTCTCCGGGCTAAAGCAGCTCGGTGGAGTGGAAAGAGAGACTTGCGTAGTGTTGGTCAGCGTTGTTAATAAGCTCGACATGCCTGACTGTGCTTTAATTTTTAAAGTTTGTTTCCAGGTTTAAATCACAGATTTTCAATGTGCTCTTAGGCCTCACTGTATATCTAATTTTCATTGTTAATTGGGATGCTCACATTTGTGGTAAATTAACACCTGTTGTCATTAATATGCAGAAGCTGCTCGGCTGAGTCCAATTTTAACAACTGCGCTGAGGCGTTCGGACATGAATCAGATCACCTTCACACTACTGTCAACGCTCTCGCACTTCCTGCGGGGTTCTGGCGGGCCACTCTGACAAAGGGTCATACATTAGCGTGGGTCACCGAAATGCTTAATCTAATCAAATGCCCCTAATCAAAAGCACAATGCAACTTCAAGTCAATTGAAATGAACTAAATTGAGTTCTGTTGAAGTGATGGCTGTGCAAAACTGTGCTTTAATAACCACATCACGGCTGTCACAGGGGTTAATTTGATTCACCTTAATGACGGAAAAATTAATCATGTGAAAACAAGCTATTACTTATGTCATGTTTTCCCATTTTAAGCTTCTGTCCTGTGTTGGCAGGGCATATCAAAAAGCTCACCCCTTATTTTTAAATAAGCTTGGTTGTCGCTTGCAAGAAACTCATTCTACTTTTATTAGGAACATTTTTTTGGACAAAAATAAGATATTTTTGTAATTTAAAATGTGTATATCTGCAAATAATAATAATAATAATAATAATAATAATAAATTAATATAAATATATATGCCGTATTTAGGGGTACATCAGCATGGGATTTCCATCTTTTTAATGCCAAACGCCACAAAATATGATGATCCCCTTCCTATAAAAAAAATTAAATAAATAAATCTGTTTTCATGTCTAAAGACCCATTTATTCAGTGTGAGAAAAACAGTAGGAGGGATATTTAAAAAAATTGCTTTGTGAAATGATTTGGCTTTTATACTGTTAATATACTAAAGTCAAGACATTACTTTTTATAGTTTTTTTTTTTTTATACAATAGTTTTGAATTAGTGAGGATTTTTCCCTGTCTATTTCTGCATGTTACATTGTTATGGCAGTAGGTGGCGACAGATGACTGTCTTAATGAGTGAGACTTTGACTGATTCATTCAACCATTCAAAACACTTAATCATCCTGGAATGAAACAAGCAACTGTTTTTTGAGCGAGTCTTTAAATCATTCAGTCAGCCGATTTGTTCAAAAATACTGAATCATATTCAATAAAAACAAGTAACATCTTTACGAGCAAATCATGGAATCATTCAGTCAACTGAATCATTCAAAAACATGGAATAATTCAGGAAGGAAATAAGCGAGTAATGCAGATGTCATTGAATCGTCCATTCAATTAATTAATTCAGAAATGCTGATTCGCTAAGTAACAAAACAAGTTTTTACAAGAAAGTCATTGATCACTCTGGACTCTACATTGTGTGTTTCAACAATTCTAAATCTGTAGAAAGTAATTCTACACATAAGAGGGTCTTTGGAACAATTGGTTTCTCCTTACACTTATATATTTACATTAAATTTTTTTCCCCCTTATTGTTTAAACTCTGGCTGGCTGACAGTAAAAAAAAAAAAACAATCACAATTAACCTCATGATTTGTTACTTTAATCTTATAAATGTTAACCTTGTCTGAAATTTTCTGCATCCCCAGACCCCAGTTTGAAAGCTCTTGCCCTAACATATAGATGGCCCAAAAGCAAACAAACATTAACTAAAACCCAAACATTTAAATTACCACAATAACAACATACATCAGTTATAATGAAATGTGTCTCTCTATATTCATGAGTACCTTACAAGGGGAAATGAAAGCCTGTGACTTCAGGAGTCCCAGCTCTATAGCACTGTATCTGACGCCTATTGATTTATGTGTTGACCTATAAACGACTGATCACTTACGTTCAGCCTGCATGATTTTTAACCATGTAATGAGAAGAACGGTAAATGTAGTGTGCTGAAATCAATACGCCAGCTGAGATGGGGCCAGGTGCCGTTCCCTCCGCAGCAGGGTAGGAGGTTAAATGCTAGATCCGGCATTTCAGCTGGAATCAGATGAACATTAAATTGATTATAGGGCTTTTAGGAGCTCTTAGAGCCAAACTCATGGACTAATCTGACAGTCATCAAGTTTTAATTGTAATGTGAGCCTGTAAAGGTGAGTGAGGGGAGGGATATCAGGCTGAGAAGGGGCAATAAAATCTAGAATGACCAATGAACTCTATTTACGAAGCATCCTCAAAGGGATGTTTTGCTATATTTAGCTAACTTCTGAGGATGAGTTTGCCCTCAATATTGCATGGGTTATTAAACAGGGGTCAGTAGAAAATTTGAGATAAAAATGTTAACATTTACTGACTTTCACATTATTACTTAATATTTACATAACATATGTACAGCGCAATGCAAGGTTATTATCATATTTGTGGGTCATTGGCATCAAAAATTTTGAAAACCACTAGTCTACAGCTTAGTAAACCTACACGCACTTTCCTTTCTTCATGCACACCTTCGCACCCGTTTTAATGGCTCTCCAGGACAGGATGCAATATGTTTTCCTGTCCCTCCTGTAGATAGTGTAAGAAGCAGTATCGCTGTGAATCGTGCCTGACCTTAAACCTCGGAGCAGAACACAGCGCTCTCTCTGTTTCTTTCTCTCTCTCACTATCTCAATCCATCTCTCTTTTGGGTCAGCAGATGACCACATGGTAGGACACATGGGCAGGTTCTCTGGCTGTAGGTTTCTGGCTCTGAGCTGCAGGGACTACAAGTGTGCAATGGCCCTTTCAGTTCCACACAGAGAAAACACCTGCCATCATGACACACACACACACACACACACACACATATATGTACATGCCCACATTGCACCAATGCATGTATCAAATTGACATTGTGCAAATGATGCCTTGTGGATACCTTGTCAACACATCAATTCACAATCAATGTCCTTTAATTGCCAAGTCCCATGCAGTGACACATTTGCACACACACTCGTATAAGCGCACATACAGACACAGCACAGATGGGCTCTGTCCCCAGAATGACCGCGGGTTAGATATCTGGTCAAGCTGCAGCCATTCATGTGTGTTATAAATGGATGAGTCATGACTTTGGACCTGCCGATGGTCCTACACGGTGCCATGGGACTCCATAAGGTCTTTGCCAGTTTGACACGGCAAGCGCACTTTACAGGAGAAAAAAAATGGAAGTGAAATGATCTTCATTAGCAAGCAATTCAAAAACACGGAATCATTCAGGAATGAAACAAATGAGAACGTCATTGAATCATTCATTCAGTTGATTCTTTGAGACGCGCTGATTCATTTAACAACAAAACAGGTGATAGTCCTTATGAGTGAGTAACTGAATCATTTCTGTCAAACGATTTAACATTGTTTTATTTAGCTTTTAAAATGAAAATCTTCTTCAAATTTCTACACATCCTTGTTTTTAGCTACTAATAAGAACTTAACACTTTCTGCTTAGTTTAATTATCTTTACTGCCATGTACGTTTCCTGACATATTCGATGTAAAATGTCCACTGAGTGATGCTAAAAGAGTGTTTTTTTCCCCCGGAACAGATGAACGGGCATATGGTATGTTTTATGTGATGTTGGTTTTGTAGGTGTCACGCAGTTCTGACTTGAAATATCCATGAGTAGCGCTATAATTCTAATGCTCTGTGACGTTTTAAAGTGCCCCTATTATGGATTTTTGAAAATTACACAGCTCTAAGTGAATGAAAATATCCTGCAAAGTTTTAAATCTGAAAGTACACCGTGTATAAAGTTATTGTCTCTCAAAAGAAAGAGTCGACTCTGAATCATTGAAACGAGTCGTTTTTAAAACAAATCCCAAGCCGTTTCATGTTGACCTCAAAATGAAACATTAGCATATTGCCCGCCCACTTGTTGCGTGCGCAGACCTGGGAAAACTTGGATTTTCGCGTTGGTCTGAATGAAAATGCAAATTCATTCTTTGCCACTAGGTGTCGCTTTTGAAGCGTTAAAAGCTCACAAACACTGCTTTAAATGAAATCGACCAATCAAAGGAGGGGTTTGGAACAATGAATGGTTGAATGAATCATTTGGGAAGTCGTTCAGTAAATAAGGTAAAAATAAATGCATATTATAAGAACATGAAAGTGTTTTTTGACCTTTCGTCATGAGATCAGGTAGGAAAAAGTAATTCCGTATGGTTTTCATCTGGGCCTAATGATGACCTGATTAGTTAGCCTAAATTGGTTTAAGCTAGTCAGTGCTGGTCTGGTACAAGTTAAATATTTAACCTGTTTTAAAATAAGTGAAAATTCATCTATATTAAAGATACAACGAATCATAATATCTTATGTTATTTCTCAAGTTAATTTGTCTTTTTTTAAAGGATTTTAGCTGAAAAATGTGATAAAAATACTCATTAAAAATAGGAATCTTTGCTGTGTGGTTTTCAGCATTAAAAACACAACATTTGGGGGACTAGCTATGCTGATCGTTTAATCAAGGTGCGTTTTTAACATTTGAGTTGGAGATTTTACTCATAAGATATTACAGAGCAACAACAACATGAAAATGATGCCCTCCAAATCTATGCCTGTGTTTAAAAAAGATCTTGGCTGGTTAGTATTAGCATTAACATTTCGAACAGTACATTCTGCACTGACAACTGAGTAAGATATGGAAAAACCATATGTGCATTTAGTTATAATGAATCAAAAATGTAAGTGCAACATTTTAAATCATTAACATAAGAACAAAAAGCATCTTGCGGCATATAAATTATATAAAAGTATAACCTTAATTCAAAGAAGTATTGCATTATATTATAGTAGATGTTTTACCAGTAAAAAGTAGTAACAAAAATTAAAGATTAATTTTTTTGGTTTAATTTTTGAATGAAAGATCAAAAGGATAAAGAATGCATATTTATTTCACAGCCTTCTTTGATCATGTTTATCAAGGGTAACAACAATTTTGACCACGATTAGTTAGTAATACCATTCATCTTAAAATATAAGAAAATTATACATGCAGTGCTCATCAGTGTGATCAGTGAGCTCTCGCATTGTACTGTGCAGTTATTGATTCAATCAATGTGTCAGTAGATCATTAGAAAGATCTCATTAATCAGTGAACATTATCACCGTCATAAACATCCTCTCAACATCCTTCACCTCATCCTCACCATCGGCATGGCACCTGTACAGCATCGTTATCAAACATTTCCACATCTCAACTTATAAACTGAAATATGACTAAATGAATATTTTATAAGAACCCGGGTAAAAAATAGGTAATGCTCTCTTCCCAATGCACACACGGTCATTACTGCCTCGCTTTATATAAAAAAGTTAAAATAAGGAAAAACGTGATTTAGTACCTACTGATGTGGCTCGACGTTGTCCAAATGGCCCCATTAAAACCTGTTTGACATTTCATTTCTTTGATTCATTACAGGCAACTCTCAAAGCTCTCTCTTCAACTGTTACTTTCCTGCTGCAGTCGGCCTTATATTGTACAGTGTCATGAAACCATTGTGAGGTTAATCTTAGCCATAAAACAGCCTGGCCCAGGGAACAATTATCATACTCTGTATCCCAGAGCTCCTCAGTGAAGATCATTATATGTCTGCCGGCATGACAAAAACTTTAAAACGTCCTTGTTTTAAGACTTTTTTTAGCCACAAGACGTCTGACCTAAATTAGGAATATTCAAGTACAGAAACAGGTCCAGACACAATAAACTCAGGATGTCTCTGAGAATTGAACACACTCTAAATAAATTCTCCAACTAATGAGTGAAAGTTAACACCCATAATGCTCTCATGCAAATTACATAAAGGAACCTCGGCAAGCAAAAAATAGGTTGCCGACGTCAGCTGTTAGATAACCTTGACGTGCCACACTCTGGAGGTTGGGTCTCCGAGCTGCTATCCGGTATCCCTGTGAGAGAACTCCATCGCTCGCTGGCATAGGGCAGAGGTCTTTTGGCCGCTACGCCGCTTGCCTTTGACCGCTGTCCAAAATGGCGGTTGCGGCCCAGCACGAAACTCTGGCAACCTTTCTGTCCTTAGCAGAGTTAATCCTACAGCAGGCCTGGAAAGGTTGCGAGCCGTTCTCTTTCCGTGACTGCGTTCGCAGATGCTACTTTGTTGACTTTATATCCAGCGCTCATCAGTTATGATCCACAGGCTGGTGTGGAGGTCTATTAAGCAGTCTGGTGCTTTTGTGATGAACTACTAGACCAGTGCTTCCCAAACTTCTCCTGGAGGCCCCCCTGCCCTGCACCTTTTGTATGTCTCCCTTATCTAACACACCTGATTTCATTCATCAGCTCGTTAGTAGAGACTGCAAGAACTAAATTGGGTGTGTCTGATTAGGGAGACATACAAAATGTGCAGGGCAGGGGGTCCTCCAGGAGAGGTTTGGGAAGCACTGTACTAGACCATTTGGCAGTGCGTGTGTGTGTGTTTGATACAGAGTGTATGTGTGATGAGGGGTGGACGTCTGGTCTGTGCCGACAATAACACCAGGTTATGCGATCACACTCTTTAATGGAATGTCTATTTTGGCCTCATTACCATACAGATGGAGTCAGTCCTTTTATTAACAATACAGAAACATGCTAGAAGCGTGAACGCTCATTAATGTGAATTTTTTGGTTGAGTCTTCTGTATTTGAACTCTGAAAATCTCTCTCTTGCTCTTTATACGATCTGGTATAGTTGCTTTAGGTTCTTTTGGGGTTCTCTTTGTTCAAACTGATACAACAGCAATACAGTGCACAAATTTTAATAAATACAGTGGTATATTTGCCTATAGTATTAATATCAGTCAGGTCAGATTGAAGGAGTAATATTCCCCCTCTTGTGAAAGTTGTAATAAATTTTCTATGCCTTAAGTGACTGAAAAGAGAAGGGATGAACCGAACAAAGTCGAGTATCTACAGCATGTTTTGATCATTGCTAGCTATTTTTGGCGTCATGTTTGCTGGCAGATGGAGTCCAAACAGCTTCAAAAAAGTCTTGTCTCCGAAATACCAAAGCAACAGTAATCCCAAAGACTAGGGCTGCACGATAAATATCGCGCGATATTTAATGCGCATCTTGTCAGTAAAGCCGGTTCTGTAATCAGCGGTAAATTCCATCACGTGCATGATTTCACATGGAGCTGCATTTACCACACAGAGCCGTTGTTCACGGACAAGCAGCGCAAAACCACGCTAATAATGAACATGGATTTGCTCAGCTTGTCAGTCAATCTATGTTTACAAAAAAATGTATGTATAGTGCATGTATACAACCTCAAACTTTTGAATGGTAGTATATACAGTACATGAATAGTCCTATTCACGTGACATGTCTTCATACTTTATTTTTTTGAAATGACCATATGTGTCACTATGGACCCTTACAGGTGACTTTTATGATTTCTGTGCCACAAACCAAACTTAAATGGTAAAATAATGATTGTTTTCAAACAGGTTTCCCAAATACTCCTAAGTTCTCTTGGCTGAGCTAGAAGCTGAGATATCAGAAACACGTTTTGACAGCGCCACAGAGTTGAAGTGTTTACACTCTTCAGAAAGTCAACCTACAAATGGTTTACTTATAGTTGTCACTGCACATTAATCTAAGAAAAAGGTACTTTCACATCAAAATAATTACACACTTCGCCTTTACGGTCAACTAGAGTATATAAAATGTCACTAGCACATATCGAAACAGAAGTGTGATACTGTCAGTGATTTCAGACAGAACTGGATCCTAGCATTACCCCAGCTTCCACTGATGCAGACAGCAGGATACATCATTCACCATCTGTCACAGGGAAATTCCTTCCCCCTCTTGTGAAAGTTGTAATAAATTTTCAGTGCCTTAAGTGGCTAAAAGGAGAAGGGCTGAACGGAGCAAAGGCGAGTGTCTACTGTACGTTTTGATCACTGCTAGCTATTTTTGGCTTCACGTTTGCTGGCAGATGTTCAAACGACTTAAAAAAAAATCTTGTCCATGAAATACTAAAGCAGTCGGAAATCCAAAGATGATTCATTGTTTACATTGCACAAAAAAAATAAAAATAAATAAATAAATAAATGAAAATACTCCTTAAAAAATACACTTGCTTCAGTGGAACTGCAGAAAATATATGGACTTTTCAGAGAATATACCTTAAATTATTGTAGTTTTCTTACCCCATTGACATTTCCTTGATATTAAACTTAATATTATAAAATTATACGCCTATAAGTCTCAACAGCTTATGTAATTTGCTTCTTAAGTTAATTTTATCTTAAGGATATTTAAATATTTTATAACTGGAAAAGTCAAACGCTGATTGACATTAACATTAACATTCATTTTTTTTTACATTCATGGTCCAAAGCCTTGAGGCCCAAAGCACATAGAAAAAATAAAAAAGTTCTATTCAGCATCTCTCACCACTTCCTCACCTGATGTTCCACACCCACTAAAATCTATTCCAGGAGAGAGAAAGAGAGCGGCCTTGCTTTTAACAAGTGGTGTATATGAAATTATGCAGCATACGCAGTCACTGTGGTCCCCGTGACACTGGTTGAGAGTTATGGCCTACAGTGACGCCATTGCAAAACCATTCATCACCGTGAGCTTTGCACTGTGTGCAACCTTAGGAATATAAAAAGCGGCCTCCAAACGGGGTTGTGTTCACAATAATACCATGGCTGCAAAAGGTTGCATGCTTCTCAAAGCATGTGCTTTTAACATATTTTAAAACTTTCAATAAGCCAAATGGAGTTATACATAAAACTTTTCCGTTTGGTGAGAGGTCAAAAAATTATTAAAGCCAGAATTACGTGATCTTTAAAATTTACTTTAACAGAAAAAGGATCTTTTGTGAAGGAAGTTTTTTCTCCATTTGAGTTGAAGGTCTCAAAACGAATCTTGTATTTCGGTATGCCTTCAGAGCGGTACCCACGTGGTGAAGGTAGGCGTCAGAGAAAAAGCGAGTAGTGGGTGTCTGGAGAGGCCTCTGCTGACCCACCAACACTTTACAGAGTCCCTGCAGAGCTCCGCCAGAAAGCACCACCTCCATCTAAACAAATACTTCCAGCCAGTACTGAAAGCCAGAGAGAGCAAAAGCTGCCAAACACACTTACATTTGACTTTTGCTTAATGCCTGTCTTCTGAAAGTTACAATGATTTATAGCCTTATTTTTATTCTTATAGTATAGTGTCAAACCCCAGATTTGATAAAAATATAGAATATACTGTGTAATTTATATAATATAAGCAATATATGTGTGTAATTAAAATACTTCAGTATAATTAAAAATTGAGTACTTTACACAATATTTAGGCATGTTGTTTATTCATTTTTGTAGAGCACCTCGTTATTAATACGTAAGCATCTGTAATATTATGTTTTGCGCTTTTCTACTTCCAGACCGAAAAACTCATTCATTGCATGCTCATTCTGGCATTCAGTCTTTTTCCATGTGATATTAATTTGCAAATAAAATTGGAAATTAAAAGCAGAGAGCTAATCTAATGGGTTAAAATCGGAAACTGTAACTGTAAAGTTCAAATTCACAAGGTTTGAGCTGTAAAGCATCAGCATTGTGCCCTTGCACAAGGAGACTGTGCCTGTAATAAGTGTGCTGTATGTTGCTTTGGATAAAAGCTTCAGGAAAATGACAAATTAGTAACTAAGATAGGAAACACACACAAGAATCCCCAGTTGTGGCTACAGCTGGTGTTTTGACAACCCAGGCTCATTGGAAATACGTGCCTCTACATACATTTCTGCAACACCGTAATTACGTACCTCACTGCACGTTTCGCGGCAGTTTCAAAGTGAAATGTCCAGAGAGTGGCGCTAAAATACACATTTAATACGTGACCGTGACACGTTTTTATTACTTTGGTACAGGCACGTATTGCAGCGTTGTTATTATGATGCTTGAGGTACGTTTTGCGGCCGTTCAGAATTCAAATATCCAGTGAGTGTAGCTAAAGATCAATGCTCTATCATGTTGAAAATATCCCTTACACCAAACCCAAACCTACCCGATAGTGTTAACAAATGCAAAAGTAATATAAAAATTTCGCTGATGCAGCCTTGCTATTTTAACTTCCTTATGCAGATTTCAGCTGTTTTGTTGAATCATAGTTTCACGAGGATTCATACCGGAGCTCTGCATCACCTAAGTGCAACGCAGCTACCGAGAAAACGTACTAAATTGGAAAACTCATAGGTACATATGAAACTGTATATGTGACGACAACGTTCAAAAAGTATCAGTTTCAGTTTCAAATCGTGCAGGATGTTAAAATTGTTTTGAAGTCATAACATAACATTCTGCAAGTAATTGTGTGAAAATGAGCCTTTATTAATCAAAACTGTAAATCATACTTCGTGTGAAAAGGAATAAAAGTTGTCGGAGTTTTACTGCCTCTAGTGTTCATTTCAACTGGAAACTCAGTGAATCGTACATATAGGTACGTTTTTTCAGTTTTGCAAAAATGTATGTATGTATGTAGAGGTACGTATTTCCAATGTGCCTAGGTTGTGTTTTGATGAGGCTGCAGGTTTGCTCAAATTCATGGGCTTGCCAGTTCTGTGTTTTACTAATAGGAATAATAAAAATGAACATACCGGCCTTATTAGATCTGTAAGTTTACCTCATGCAGCAGCTACTCAGACAGAACTTGATATACTGTAGGAACAGAGTGTTTAAGGGATAGTCTACTAAAAAAAAAAAAAAAAAAATTAAATTCTGTCATCATTTACTCACCCTCATGTTGTTCCAAATCTTTATGACTTTCTTTCTTATGAAAAAAATCCCCCACATACAATGAAACTCAGTGGGGTCAAATGTTGTTTGGACCCCAAAATTCAAAATATCTTGTGTCCTTTTGGAAAAGGTTACAGTGAGAAAATGATGGAAGAATTTTCATTTTGGGTGAACTATCACTTTAAGTGCAGTGCTGGGAAATGGTGTGACTCATATAAAATGAGTCAGTGAATTATTTTATTACACTGATTTGTTAAAATGAATTGGACTTCTCAATGCTTTATATACAGTAGATGAGAGAATGGACATTTTAGGCTACTGTTTTGTCATACTATACAGCAGTATTTGTAAAAAGAAGCCTGCTACTAGAAAGCAACACTATTTTGAAATCAGTTGAGCTACTCTTATGCCAATAAAAATGTAGTTATGTTAATGTGACCATATGTCCTTTTTTCCTGGACACGTCCTGGTCGGATTTTTAAATTGCCTAAAATGTCAGAGTTTTGGTTTTGTTTTCCTATTGTTTTTATACTTTAGAGAAAATAAGTTTGACTAATAGCATCTAGGCTTCTTACATAATCAACCAATCGTGGCGTGTGAGTAGGTGGGATCTACATGGAATAGGCATACATATAATGGCATACAAATACGCATACATATAATGTATTAGGACTGTAGAAGCATGACAATAGAAAAACATAGCCAAAACAGACATTTTAGGCAATTTAGATATATCTGGGAAAAAGAGACTGTGTGGTCAACCTATGTTACATTTGCATTGATAATTTCAGTTAGTTACACCTCATCATTGATAAAAGTAATAATTGCATCTAAGCACTTGGCATTACAGTTGTAGGAAAAGCTTGTTTGATACCTCTAAAGTGTTATTCACTCATGTAGTAACTTTATTATATTGAATGTAATTGAATGGAAAATAGTTCCATTTTTATTCTTTCTTTGTCATACAGGTTTTGAACAAATTGAGAGTGAGTAAAAGATGATAGAATTTTCATTTTTGGATGAGCTATCTTATTAAATGGACTCATCTGAGAAAGAAATTTTTAAAAAGCCAGAGCTTGGTGAATCACTTTAAAGTGATTGTACTCTTTGACAAGCTGAATTAAAGACAGCACATTTCACCACTGATCAGAGATGCCTCTAAAATGTCAGCCCATTCTGCATGACTAACAGACAGGCCTGCTTCTAGGAAAAAGAAAAGGTGGGTTCAGAGGGCAAACGAAAGAGAGAGAATCAGTCTTGTGTCTACACTTCCTTCAACGCCCATGTCATTTTAGCACCTGAAAAATATCACCTCGAGAGGGCCAACACAGCATACGCAGTCTTGGCTTAGATCAACTTGATTTTTAGGACTGTAGTGTGTGTTTTGTAGAAGAAAGGCTACTTTTTTTTTTTTTTTTTTGAGAAAATGCTGAGCTCATCTGGATGGCTGGCAGACAGGTGGACTTCTGGGACTGTTGGAGTGCAGACATCAAAGGGCGGCACTGTCCTTGAAACAACAGCTAGTGATATCAGTCTCATCCATACACTCCAATGCACAAATACATCTGACTACAGGCCAAACACACTGGACCAAACTGACCCATCCTGGGAAAAGATGATAACATGGGATCCAAAAGGCAGAGTCCACATTCAACATCTAATTTAAACCTGGAAACAAATGAAGTTTTGAAAACACTGAAGTGTATTTGATGCCCCTGCTTTGTCTTGCATTAGATTATCAAATGAGTAAGACAGAAGAGGCGGATGGAGACAGACAGAGACAGAGACATAGACAGATAATGTGACTCCCATAAAATAATAATGGAAGCAAAATCAATTGCAATCAACCAATTCTGCAGGTGAACAATCCCAGAGTCATGCATGGCTACACATGGAAAGGTCAGAGACGTGAATGGAATTGCACATCAATATTCTAGCACACTTCAACAAAGAACGTCATTTACGTTAAAGCCACATCTCAGAAAGTGCACAACAGAGTGCTCTATGGAAGAAAACATCAGAGGAGGGCTGAGCACTAGTGTCATTTGCTGTTATTGTAAGTCAGAGCAGACAGTGGATGAGCAAAGCTAATGTAGGAATGTAATTAGCAACCCATTTGTGGATAATGCACAGAGATAGCAGTGTATAGCTTAAAATGGGGGCCGACATCGAGACCATCAGCTCCGTAATAACAGACAATTCAAAGGGGAGGTTAAAAGTGCCTCTCTTCCTTTACATTAACAGGTCAGAGGGCATTGCATGGGCTTGATTTTTCTCTGATGGTCTAGTTAGAAAATAATGCAATTTTTGCCACACTTGCTAATGGTGGGTAAATGAAGAAAAGTGATTGGAGTAATGACACTGATAATTCAGCTTTGACATCACAGGAATAAATTACATTTAAAATATATTAAAATAGAGAACAGTTCTTTTAAATTGCAATAATATTTAACAATATTACTGTTTTTATTGTATTTTTGACCAAGTACAAGCAGACTTGGTGAGAAAGAAGGAGGAAAAACATTTCAAATGGTAGTGTTTACACTAAAATAAAAGTTGTTACAAGACACTGCAAATATTGCCATTGTGGATGGTTCAGCCTAAATTATTCCCTTAATACTATTCCACATAATCTAGATATTAATTTTGATTTGACTAAATATACCAACATATTTCTGGAGAATCTGTGGTAACACAGTAAGATTTCTGAAGAATGACAATTTTTCTTGATTTCATCATCAGCTGTCATCATGTTTGTGCAGCATTCCTAATGATTTATGTCACTATTACACCTCTGCCAGGCATGATTAATTATTTAAACGATGTTTTGGCTCATTTTTAACATGAAGAAAAATCACCAAGTTGAATCAACGACGAGACGAGAAGGTGGTTCTGGAAGTGCATACATAAAAGCAAAGAGTGGCTTCACAGTGTTCATAGTACAGAGGCTGTTCCATCACAGGACATGATGTCACCATGGGCCATGTTCCAAGTTGAGTTGGTATCATGCTGAGCTTTGTTAATGAGGGGGAAACCAAAATAATATGCTAGGCTTCAGGGGTGAGACAGGGACAATGGTGGTACATGCTTAAAGCAGTTAATTACTAATGATTTCGATTAGAAAAGAAGGATGCTGAAATGCAATCCGGGTGAAGCTGATTAATTAGAATCTGCTCATTACACGATAAGATCTTAAAATAGATTATTTAACCAGGAATGGGGGTCTAAACCCAAAATCAAAGCTACATGCTTCTAGTTCCCACAGTGCTAGAGTCTCTCGTAATTCACAATTTCCCACATTTTTAACTCTTCTTCACGCTGCAGAAATGACAATGAGTTTTAATTAGTATTTTTTGACTGGTTTTCCAGTAAATATATCTAAAAATACATCCAACTAGACACATTTACTAGAGAAGCAACATTGCATAAGATATTAACACTTGTTTTTCATGAGTATAATGTGTATTGGCAGATTTTTTGGACTTGTTCACACTTCAAATGAGTGAAAAATCAGCCAGTGCAGTAAGACAAAATGCATTTTTTTTAAAGATATTGTAGTGCCACCAGTTTCCTATAATGCATTGTCGCTGGGTGAGGTCTGACCAGGTTTGTGTCCAAATGCTTGCAAAGAGAAATTTTGTGAAACTGGTTTGAGGGTGTGTTTTAGTAATGGTTCAGAATTGTGTGTGGTTGCCAGATATATACATTATTTGATCATCTTACACTATACACGATTAAAAAATATTTATTTTCACATAAGAAGCAAGCTAAAATGGCATGATTGCTTCAGCAAATTTGTTTGTGTCTCACTCACCTGACATTTCATTTTTGAACTATACAATGCATACACAAGAACCAGCATTATAAAACACTGCCAGATTCACAATAATGTGTTTCAGATAAAACTGAACAGTTTTAATGCCACATGTTGAAAAAAGAATAAGAATTACTGTTAGACATTTCAGCTCAACCACTGAAACTAAGCACAACATGTGAAAATTTTGGTGTCTAAAAAGTGCATAAATATTTAATGACACAAACACTGAGGTATTTCATGATTGGTTGTCTTTTGCACTCCACTGTTTCTGAATTCCCTTGGCACAGCAATTTGGGGTTGGTGCTGTGACCAAAAAAAAAAGAGAAAGAAAACAAAACAAAAAAAAAAACAACAACAACACAAAGCATAGTCTGAAGAGCCCTTAAGATTTCCAGAACTTTCTTGACAGATCTATTCGGACAAATAACAGATGTATGCTTGTTTTATCACCAATTGTCCTGCTGATGCTGTGGCTGTTGTGGGCTTTTGTTTGCGTTGCGTTGAGCCTACTTGTCATTGTACTGTTCGGCCCTAGGCTTTTAACACAAGTGTGCAAACAATCCAAGTGGTTCTGGCACCAAATAAATCAACGTTCATGTTCATTCTTTCTTTAGCATCTTGCACAGAAGCCTACCATGCCCACTCCATTTGCCAGTCTCCCCTCAAGGATAAAAAGGTTAATCTTCCAAGTGAGCAGGTCCTGTCAGATGCATTACAGTAATGACGAATGTAATAGATCCAGACAATGGCAGTGTGTACACCGACTGCATCTCTGCAACAACTGTGTGTGAGTCTTTGAGCAACGGCCAGAGGGTCAACACACTCACCGTATGGCTCATTGAGTGTTGAGTCAGATAACTCTTTCCGGGTCTGTCGTGATGTAAATGCCATGTGTAAGGCTTCCAACGCTTAATGTGCCTGCAAGGCTGAATGAAAAGTGAGGATCTCTGGTTAAACGAGTCGCAAGAGTTTCAGCTGTGATCCTGCCATAGGAAGTATCATCTTTTATCCATATAAATCATTCAGTACTATCTTAAGTACATTTCCTGGAAGACAGTGTCAATTAAATTAAATTAAATTCAAGTTTATTTGTATAGCGCTTTTCACGATACAAATCGTTGCAAAGCAGCTTTAGAGGAAATTAAGTTTCTACAATATTTATATATTGTAGAAATGTAATATATTTAACATATGGAAAAATTTGGTAATTCTGTATGTTGTCTGAGGGTTGGCATTATCTGAGGTCCTCTGAGGGGTTGGCATCATCTCTTCTCAGGTGTTTGGTCATCTCAGATCATTTAAGGGTTGGATCCAAACTGAAGCTTGTGCAATTCACGGGATGTTCATCCCGTGGCAGGAATTCGGGTAATTCCTCAACTTTTGCTTCAGAAACAGACTCAATGTTTCTAAGAAGAACCTTTAACATCCATGGAAGCTTTCTACTGCACAAAAGGTTCTTTAAGAACTGTTGACTGATATGTTCTTCTATGTCATTACTGCAGAAAAAAAGAGTTTTTAAAGAGTTTAGACTTTACTAACCAATCAAACTGCATGTTTGCTCTTTTCTGATGTTCTAAGTCTATAAAAGTTCTGTGCATTTATATCATTATAAATGCTATTTTACAGAAATTATGCAAATGTTATACAAATGTTGTTGCTGGGACTTTTATATTAGTGATAATATAGATGATTTTTCCCAAATTTAAATAAATTCCAGTTTTTAACAGCATAAATTGACAATTTCTTTAAAGAAAAATGACAGATAAAAATGCTCACTTAAGAATAATCACCTATTTTTACCACTTTATGAACACATTTTACTGAAAATCACACTATTTATGAAAAAGATTCCAAAGTGGTGGTCTAGTAGTTAGCAAATTAACCAAAAGTGTGGAGCCTAGAGAAACATCAGTTTCCAGATGTTAAAATGTTTTTAAATTAAAATCTTTTCAAGGACACGTCCTATAATGAGGGCTAACTAAGGAATGAAGTCTGCAGCAAAGTTTTTGGCATGTTAAAAAACCCCAACACTGCTCTTCAAAACCTGACAGCCTTGAGAACAAAGTTAAAGTCTGAATACAAAAGGGGAGAGCTGTTAAAATAAGATCTCCCTCTTGTGCCTTTTGGGTATTCCTGTACCATTGCTGCTGTCCTTGTCTAAAACATTTTCTGTGAAAGATGAGCCAAACGAGGCAATAACAAACGAAAGCTTGGAACGCTGGGAGAAATAAACAGCCTGGCTCTGCAAGATATAGCTATTGATATTCTTGGGCAAGCCAGGAGAAGGTCGTCATGGTGAATGAGTCAGCATATATCAAAACCTACAACATATTGCTTGGCTTTCTTTGTGTCGATGTCCTTGTCCAGTCACTAACATCAAGGAATTCTTGATATTTAAAACAACGACGCCTCAGAGGCTTGGCAAATGATTATAGAGTCTTCACTTTCAGAAATAAGACATTTTAAATATTTGTCAGGTCACCAACTGTCCTTGAAACATTTGAACATTTTGTACACTGTACATCTTGCAGCACAGCTTGACACATAGAGAACTGAGATAACACTAGTACATGATGAGGACAGAGTTGCTTATAGCACCTGTTATATATTCCATTGCATTATTATTAGTTTGTTCTGCCCCAATTTCTAATAGTAAATTTCAACTTCTGTGTGTCATATTTATTAGGTTTTGAAGACAGGATTGTGCAGCATTCAGAACTAAATTAAAATAATGAATTTGTGGATTTGAAGTCAGGTAACAAACAGAACACAAAATAGAAATTAAAATTTGACTGTGAGCAAGTCATTTTTAAAATAGATTGGAATTCATAGAAATTTTGATTTGATGTTTATACGTATATCGATCACAGGCCCTAGAGACAGAGAGTGATATACTATTCAATATATGTGACCTGTGCTGGCAAAATGAGTCACAATGAGCAAATTTTCAAAAATGAGTTATTTTTATTTTCACATTCTCAATTAAAAGACCTTCAAAATGATATATGATTTATTGGAACCGACAGAGTCAGCAAAGTCAGTTCTGAGAAAAACCGAGCTCCAAAGCAAAATCACCTAGCAGCATTGCATCTTTTCCTCCAATTCTTTTCTTAATGATAATTAATATATTAATAATCACAATATAGCTATTTTTTATTTGATCTTTGTTATTATAAATAAGAACAGATGCAAATAGAACAAATAAAACAGTAGAACAAATATAAGAAAGAAACATATGCATCTGTCAGTCAGCGGCAGCGCGAGAAGCAAGCAGAGAAAAAGGTACTCCTCTCAGAAAACATACAAATAAAGATCATTTTAGATGTTTAATTACTATTTGGAGCATTGGGATAGCTAGACGAGGGCTTAATGAACTCATTTTTGTGAAAACCTGAAATTCAATCAAAATAGACATTATTCATTCTTTTTTTGTTTGTTTTTTTTTTTTTTCTGTAGCTCAAAATTAGCCCGTGTACATTCCGACTCATTTTGCCAGCACGGGTCACATATGTTCACATTCATATATGCATACATTTATAAAACATGATGAAATGTGAAATTAAAAATAAATTAACTTGTGCATAACCTGTGTTCTCAATTCAGAATTATGACCAATTGTGTCTGAAGCTGAAAAAATAAAAAATTCCACATGCAAAAAACTGAATTCAAACAGCAGTGTTTTAGTAACCACAAAAGTTAGAATATTTTCATTTGATGCCAAATAGACACTTGCTATTTGCTAGATGGAGTAACCATAGCAACAGTAGGCAACTTGAACACATTCCGTTCAGATCACTATGTGAAGGTACACTCACAAAAACATAATCTGTCATACTTCATTATACCTTTATTTATCATAAAAAAAACTTTAGTGCTCTAAACTAGTTTAGACAAAAAATCATCAAGATACTTTTTTAATTGGGCTAAGTGCTTAGCAATAGGTAATTTAGGCTGCTTGAGACAAATTTTAATAGATTGAACATCAACAATAAACTCTAGAAATGCCTCCGTTGTGTACTTTCCACTCAGATTCATACTATTGATTCAATGCAGAGTCAGTATATACATGCTTGTTCTTTTCAGTGGCTTTTCAAAATGTGACAGTGTCACAAGGTGCTAAAAACAACTCATCATCAGTCAAACATTAGCAATACAGTACTGTCTCGAAAAAGTACACGCTCTATCCTTCTCAACATTATAATGGAGAACATGGAGATTTTTGGATCAAAATGCTTGTGGGATGTTTGTGCATTTCTGTGGTTTCAGGGCCCTCGATAGCTAATAGGACAAACCCCAAACACTATAACTGTCATATTAACACTGGATTAATGGACTCGGAGGAGAGAGACTGCAGAATCACGCCCTCATTGAGACTCTGCATAGCTCTGAATCAGATTGTAAGCAAATAATCAGGTCAAGGTCCTGTCCCGCAGCAATTACCAGACACCTCAGATTAATGAATACCTGAACGCCTTGAACAGAATAGATAAACGCTATTCTTCTAGATCAGATAATGTAGAACAACACAGAAAAGGGCCTCTATTCAGACTTTTAGAGGACTCTGGATTGATCATTTAGTCCCACTTTATATGAGGTGGCCTTCAATACTATGTACTTACATAAAAAAATAAGTACAATGTACTTATTGTGTTCATATTGTATTGCAAAACACTTTTGCTGCTACTGAGGTGCGATACGGGTAAGGTTAGGGACAGGTTTGGTGGTATGGGTAGTGGGTTAAGGTGTAAGGGATGGGTCATCAGTGCAATTCTAAATTTAATTAAAGAAATTAATTACAGATGTAATAACATGCAGGTATTTTTAAAATATAAGTACAATGTAAAAAAATGTATGTACACAATAATTGCATTGTACCAAATGATTCATTTAAATGTAAGTACGTAGTAGTTAAGGCATGCAATCAAAATGGTGATACTGCATGTTCTGGTTAAACTAAATAAGAAGCCTTGTGGTGACCAGCTGTTCTTTTCAGCAGGCCAAACAGCACAGCTTCACCTTAATGGTGTCAGCAAGATAAAGCGAGTCTAATCCTGTCAATCAACAAATGACGTGACCTGCATGGAGCGCAATTGTCCTTGACCTTGGCTTATAGGCTCAACGCATGCTTCAATATGTCTCGCCAAATGGCTTTTTTTTCAAGGCTGCTGGGAGAAAAAGATGAAAGAGGAGGGCAAATACCAAGCTGCTTAACCAACACTGCATTTGAATAATGTATTCTGATGAGATTCACTCGAGAGCTTTTCGAGTGTCGCTCTGACCCGTCCGTAGCGTTCTCATGAGCATCATGCTGGGAATGGGATTGTCCTCGAATGAGTTTTCATTGATATCACGATTAACTGAATGCAAACAAATTCCGTCACATACAGGCAGAAGCTGGGAGGGACGTAGACGAGCCCGAATTTGAATAATGATGTTAGTTATCTTGGGAATCAGAACGGCTGTGAGATCGATGGCTGACTTCTGGGAGTCACAGTGAGGAGGATGATATGTTTGCACAGAGTAAGAAAAGGCATATTTAGACGGCTTATACTTTACCATGTCAAGTCAAGTGCCAGTGAACAACGAAGGAGAATTTGAAGGCTTAGATTTTTCTCATTTAAAGTTCATGAAACATACCTAGTTCTCAGTCCAAGGATCAAGATCTGTTTCCAGTGCTTCTCCTAAAACGTCTTAGAGGAAATAAAAAGACAATTGTTGACATACAAAAGGAGAAAAGAGCTTTAAAAACCATTGGAAAAGCTCAGGTTATTTGGTCTTCAAAAAATATGATAAGAAATATTTTAGCTTATATTGAAATCTCTGGATTTTTTCAGATGGATAAATTACTTAAGGTATTAAGTCTTGTTTTGTAGAAAAATTAACGAAATTGAGTAAGTTTATACTTAAAACAAGAATAAAGTCAAATAAACTCAAAGCAATTTTGATTTCATTGTTAGCTTCTTCATTTGCTCCACATTTAATACAATTGCTGAAACAATGTATGTTTAATTGTTAGTGTTTGTGTGTAATGCCTGGATTCACAGAGAGCAGA
Organism: Spinibarbus caldwelli; assembly: GCA_039654775.1. Lineage (NCBI taxonomy): Eukaryota > Metazoa > Chordata > Actinopteri > Cypriniformes > Cyprinidae > Spinibarbus > Spinibarbus caldwelli. The sequence goes on along the minus strand of CM077247.1, from coordinate 18,214,475 downwards.
AGCAGAGTCTAGTCTTTTTCCTTTAATATTATCACCCTGGTGTTGGTTTCTTGAGGGCTCCAGTAATTCTGTCCTAATGGTAAATCATTGAGTCTGACCTTTCTCTGTGACCTTTATCTGTGTCAGTCAGTGGACCTTAAGCCTGACCTTATTCAACCTATTTTGACATTTACCAGGGCCAGTAATGAGCTATCAGACACTCTTACCTATATTGACATGTGACAAGCAGGGCTAGTTTAATATAACAGTTAACTTAAAAATAAATAAATAAATAAATAAATAAATAAATAAAATCCCAAACCATTGCAAAATAAAATGGCCACCCAGTGGCCAGAGTAAGAACTGTTTAAAACAAAACTGATTTAGTGTGATTTTGTGTAAATATATTTGCTAATGCTCAATGATATAACTCCCTCAATGATAAAAAAGCAATTTCCCCTGTACAAATTTTCATCATTTAGAAACCACAGGTTTAATAACACACTATTATGATATATGGTAGAAATAAGAGCTTCAAAAACCATGAGAAAGGACAGAGCTCAGCAGTGAAAACAACAGCACGGCCTCCAGTTATGAGGAAAATATGATTTTAGCAAACGCCAATCAGATGCAGAGAATAGTACTGGTACTACTGGTGCTACAGCATGCAAACCTACATAAAGTTACACTTAAAAATAAACATTTAAACTCAACAACAGGAAGAAAGATCATAAACAAGACCTCTTTGATTTCTCAAATAAACAATAGCTGTGTCCCAATTCAAATCCTTTGAAGGCTGCATTCGAAGACTGAATGTGTCACAGCTGCACGATGAAGGCTGTTCCATTTTAAAAGCTCCTTCAAATGAGGTCTCAAAATTCATCCTTTGTTTCCCAGGCCATGAAGGATACAATAAATGGATCCTTTGTGGATTAGACTACTTGCAGATTGATTGCACGCAGGATTTTATTTATTTATTTATTTATTTATTTTATTTATTTATTTTATTTTTTTGAGAGATAGAAAATGCCACATTACACTTCTCAATGTAAGTATTGGGTTTCTGAATTGAGAATTGAGACACAGCTAATATTCCAAATATCATTCATAAATGAGATTCTATATAAACTAATTTCTCCTCAAACTTTTCCAAGACCATATTATTGGAGTTACTATTCAGATTCATTTATAATATAATCTAAAATTTTAAGTAGCAAAAGTAAAATTTTACACTTTTTATTTACTTTTTTATATACTTTTTAAATTTCTCCTCAGGAGTTTTAGAAGAAGCATTTAAAACAAACTTGATACCTCAAACATAACTGAGAGCTCAAGCAAGTCTAATGAGCTGTGAAAGGGCACCATGAAGCAATAAAACTATCCTTTTGATAAAACTATGATGTACGTGCTGTTCTGTTTTTTACTTAAATTAATGAAAAATGAACACACCAGTAGTTTTATTTGAGCAGAGTTGAAGTACAGCGTGACACAAAACCTGTCGCTGTGCTTTTAACACCACCCTGTTGGTTGCCCCGTTGCCTTTTAGTATAAAACAACCTAATTAAAAGCTACTCTAAAATATCATAGAGGTATATTTTACAGCGTATATGTACTGCAGATGAAGCACAGGCACACAGTGCAATGCACAGGTATGTGTTAATTTGCACGTCTGTATCTATTCTCACAGTGTGTTAGGTGAGGGTGCACCACACTACAAGATGCAATCACACATGAAAACTCACACCACAGTGCACACAACACAAATGAATCCTGTTTTGATATTTCCAAACTCGTCTTTGCACTCTTTGAAAAGACATCCTATTAACACTTTACCAGTGGAATACGGAAATAAGAAGTTTGAAAAGAAAGTTAAAAAAGCAATTTAAACACTCCAGGCTTAAAAGTCTTAATACCAATTTGCTGGCCCAAAGAAAAGTCCTAATTGCGTGAGACAAGGACAATTAAGAGAGCACACAATGCAAACATGCAGCTTGTAATTTGTAAGTGAGTCCAGACCAGTTGCTGGTTAGTTAAATGCTAATGTGTAAATGAGTTAGAGTAGGTGTTAATAACCAGCTCCATCTCCATGACCCTGCCAGAGAAGCGTTTTTAATTGGCTGCCGAATCCACAATTAGGGGTATGTGTAGCTGCACCTGAGATGCAAATGAAATGAGACATCTCATTATAGTTCATTTACATGGCTTTCTTTAAATTATAGAGTAAATAGGTGAGTTAGATACCTTAATTAGAGTAGGCTGGCTTATTATATATATAATAATAATATATATATATATATTTTTTTAATTCTTGCTTTGTTCACAGATGTGGAGAAACATCAAAATGCTCTCAGAAGATGCTGTGAAATGTGTTGCTAGCTACAAAATTATCAAAGCTCTTTTAATCATATATACTTTAATTTCAAATAAAATGCACCCAACATTCAGTGCCAACACTTAATTATCAGAGACTTCTATCATCTGTCAAGTGGTATTTATAGCTACATTTAGCTATAGTTAGGTAATTAACACAGACAAGTGTTACATTTACATTTCATTATTTTGCATTTAATCATTAAAAACACAAGTGTGCACACCTTAAAATCCAATTAAATATTCAAATCTATCTATCCATCCATCCATCCATCCATCCATCTATCTATCTATCTATCTGCCCAATTTATGCTTTTGGATTAGGTGCTTTTTGTCCATTTCTTTAGTTAAACCCTTAAAGCAGTGCTTTGTTTGACTGTCATATAAATTTTAATATAAGAGCACAGCTTGCTTGAAAAAAGAATCTCATTAAAATGTTCAAGGTCACAAATGACAGAAACATTAAAGAAAACAGCATAATTAAACAGCTCCACAAGCATTTGGTGTATCCAAGGCAACATATTGACATCCTACGTGCTTTAGTAAATAAGAATGTGGGTGCCATCTCAGAATTTTCTCTATTTTTTATTTATTTGTTTTATTTTTTAAAGAAAAGTGGATCTTTCTTTGGCATTTGCAAAGTTGGCCGAGATGCTTTTAGGTGATGAATTACTTTAGTTCCTAAACATCAAAGTGTAGGATCCATTCTTACAACCTCCTTGTGAGAGAAGCAATTGAATTTTAAGACCTAGTGTCAGCCTTGTGTCGTGTGTGTCGTGTTTCCCTCCTTGCCCTTATTTGGTCCTTCCTGTTCCTGTCCTTGTTAAGTTTGATTGTTTATTGATTTCTTTCAGGTGTGTGTGTTAATTATCATGTGTATTTAGTTCCTGCCTGTTCTGTTCATTTTCGTCTGGTCTACTTGTTACTCCCAGTGTTCCTGTCTGTTCCAGCCCTGCCTTGTCTGTTTTGGATTTCATTAAAGACTGTATTTTTGAGTTATTCCTCGTCTCCTCTTTTCCCTCGTGTGTGCACCGTGACAGAAGACCAGACCTAACCGAAGAGTAAGCGGCACCATTTCACCGTTTTGTTTTCCGCTTTTTGAAAAGTTTTTTGGTTCTGTTTGTTTGTCAGTCTAGTCTGTCAGCCGCCGCTCACTCGAGCCCACTGCTGTCCGCGGCTCCTTCAAGCCCACCGTTCGTGGGGATATCAACGCCGCCATACGCGACTCCTTCAAGCCCGCCGTTCGTGGGGAAATCGACGCCACCGTCCGTAGCTCACGCAAGCCTGCCATCCGCGGCTCCCTCAAGCACGCCATTCATGGGGAAATCGACGCCGCCGTCCGCGGGGAAATTAACGTCGCCGTTCGCAGCTTACCCAAGCCCGCCGCCATCCGCGGCTCACCCAGGACTGCCGCCGGCTGAGGCTTCCTCAAACCTGCCGGCACCCACCTTTGATGGTCAAGCCAGCCAGCTGCCGCCGTATTTGTCAAGCCAGCAGGCCGCCGCCATTAACTGACAAGCCAGCCAGCCGCCACCGTTTATTAACCAGCCCCTGTTCCCGAGTTTAGCCCACGGAGGGCTTCTGTTCCCGAGTTTAGCCCTCGGAGGGCTCCAGTTCCTGTGTTTAGCACACGGAGGGCTTCAGTTCCTGTGTTTAGCCCACGGAGGGCTATAGTTCCTGTGTTTAGCCCCGTAAGTTTCCCCAAGGATTTTTTTTGGGGGGGGGTACATGGGATTCTGAGGTGACTGAGGCCATAGCCACAAGGACCACCTGCCATGGCCTCCATAGCTCCCAGCTCCGCCATGGTCTCCTGAGCTTCCAGCTCCTCCATGGTCTCCTGAGCTCCCAGCTCCGCCATAGTCTCCAGAGCTCCCAGCTACGCCATGGCCTCCAGAGCTCCCAGCTACGCCATGGCCTCCAGAGATCCCTGATCCACCATGGTGCCCCAAACTATCTGTTCCATCCTGAAGGCCCCCCGTCCTGTCATCCTGTCTGTATCTGTCCTGGGGGGCCTCCAGACTGCCCACCCCCCCTCCCCAGTGGTACTGTTACGGCGCGGGACGCGCCTTCCGGGAGGGGGGAGTTATGTCAGCCTTGTGTCGTGTGTGTCATGTGTTTCCCTCCTTGCCCTTATTTGGTCCTTCCTGTTCCTGTCCTTGTTAAGTTTGATTGTTTATTGATTTCTTTCAGGTGTGTGTGTTAATTATCATGTGTATTTAGTTCCTGCCTGTTCTGTTCATTTTCGTCTGGTCTAATCGTTACTCCTGGTGTTCCTGTCTGTTCCAGCCCTGCCTTGTCTGTTTTGGATTTCATTAATGACTGTATTTTTGAGTTATTCCTCATCTCATCGTTTCCCTCATGTGTGCACCATGACACCTAGAGACTCTAGAATGTTATTTTTTTTCTCCCTATCAATCTTGTTCTGCACTCTTTTCAGGGCTTATATCCTCCATCATTTACCTGAGCAGACCAACAAAAAAGGAAAATTATTTTTAACCCTTTGAATTTAAAAATATTCACCTATGAAATATTCCCTCATGCCTTTAGACACCAGAACAGAGGACAGTAGGCAGGAGGTGTCATTGAGATCCTTGGTAATTGGTATGCAAGGTTACCACACTAGATTCTATTACACAAGTTCGTCATAGACCCTTGAAAGAATCTTCAAAGTTACAAGAACATAAGCTCTACTGATCAGGCTTCCATTACAGAGACAAAATAGCATCCCTGAATCCTTCAGCTGAAGATTAAATATCCCATGGACTTCAGTCCCCAAAAGCAATCCTCTCTCTCACTTCCTTCCCACTCATTTCCCTATGCTGTGCCTTTACGCATGACACGGCATCTGTGGTGAAGGGCAATCATTGGGCAATGGTGGCAGCACTTTGAATTTCGTTCGAATAATTCCTTCACCCCGGGTTAAGATTTTGTGGAGTGGGTTCTGTCTGTTTCTCAGTACTGAGGGATGCGGTGCTCTCTCTCCTTCCTGCCATAACTCTGTACCCAGCAAGATGAAAGTAATAGAGTGTGAGAGAGGCAGCTGCAGTCGTACACGATTTCTGGCAGCCCACCAAGATCAGTATGCTGAGCTGCCCAGGACTGCAGTACTTCCAGCACGCACGACTAAAGGTGGAGGATCTGCACGAGAGAAGAGAGGAAATATGATTTAGAAGAAGACAACGTGAGTGATATCTTGAAGCGAATTCAGATGGCATTAGAAAGAACAATATAACGATTGATAGACAGAACGATAGATAGAACGATAGATCGAATGACAGAATTAGTTGGATGGATGGAATGAAAGATTGAGCGATAGAACAACAGAACGATAGAACAACAGAACGATAGAACGATAGAACGATAGATAGATAGATAGATAGATAGATAGATAGATAGATAGATAGATAGATAGAGAATTATACATTAATCAACGTGGAAATAGCTGCTTTTTCTTTTGTTATGAGTCAAATTATAAAAAAAAAAAAAAAAAAAAAAACAGCAACAAAACATCATTTCTGAGATCCATTTTTCCTTTCCTTCTATTTCCTTACAGATTGTCATGTATCATGAATTAACAGCCACAATGGCTGCTAAACTCCTGCAGATAGACGTGGCCTGTAAAATGTCCCAGACTGGTGATGGATCAGTCCAGCTCTGCACAATCAGTCCCATTTCCTGGCCCTTCACACGCTGGTTAGGGAAGATAATGGCAGAGAATGGGTGATAAAAGTCTTTCGTGATAGCACTCCTGACACCTTCTCCTATCTATTCTTGGGAGATTTAAGATACATCTCACTTCCTTTAACCCAGTCCCAATAAAAAAAAAAAAAATATATATATATATATATATCCACCTGGAATACTGACCAAATCCTTCCATTTTGGCTCCAGGCTTTTGCACAGTTCTTAGTTTACTTGACCTCTTCCAAAAAGCCACATATATCACACCAGTGAAGCTGATTGCTCACTGCTCTTCTCTTTTTGGTTTCCTCAATACTGGGAATTGGGAGGGTATATATAGTAAGCAAAAAGAGAAGAAAAACTGTCCAACAGAATCTGCTAGAATTCAGGACCACGTGAAACTTTTTATGATCAAAGACTAAACAACAATGACATTTGCGTATTGCAATCATATAACACACAAAACAACCAGGAAATACCTTTCCTGCCATTCACCCTACATAGTCACCATACCCCCCAAATCCCTTCCCTGCTAAGTATAAAAATGCTAAAGAAAAGAAAAGAAAAGAAAAGAAAAGAAAAGAAAAGCTGGTTTATTGATTTATTTATGGTTATTATAATATTAAGACATCATTATTTTGGACTTTCGGAAACAATCAAGGACAAGATGCTAAAACTTAAAATATCTGTTTTCAAAGCCTCATAAAGTTAATTGGATATTTTTCAAGGTTGAAGCAGCTTCATCATAAATCATCATTTAATTGGGATGGATTAAATACGTCACATGAGACACATGATTACCAGTAACATATGGAGAGTAGTGGAGAGGTTGTGCCCTCTCTGCTGTGTGGCACTATGGAAGAGACAGTGTTTGTGGGTGTCCCGTGTGGTATCTGATCTGTCGGTGGACATTAATGTCCTCGCAGGGAGGAGGGTGTGCTGCTGGGCTCTCGCTGTTTAGCAGGTGCGAGATAAAGACAGATGGAGCAAGAAAGGAACACACAGTCCTTGAGTTTGCGCTCTCTCCATGTTCCTGGGCTCCACGGGGGACTTGGTCACCCCTCTCACAGTTCTTCAGTGTTCAGATGACCTTCACACACCCAGGCACAGATACACACATCCACAGAGAGAAAAATAACCTTGAAAAATATAGTTGGGATAGTAGAAAAGACAATATATTATTATTTTTGAGGAAAGCTGAATGAGAAAATTGGTTTATAATTACTTATGTAGGAATGTCTATTTTTGAATAATTTAGTGAATTAAAAACTTTACACTTAAAAGGTACTCTATTGTAAACTGTATTATTTTCTCTGTTAAAAGATATGATTTTTTATAATAAGTAAATATACTTCTTATAATATACTTTTTAACACTTTATTAACACTTGAGTTGGAAAGACTAAAAACAATAATCTTCAAAAATAAACACCAATCACTGGTAAAACTTGATGTGTCTTTGTGTGTGTGTATGTATATGCATGTATGTAAAGGAAAACAACAAAGATGGATGGATGGATGGATGGATGGATGGACGGACAGATAGATAGATAGATAGATAGATAGATAGATAGATAGATAGATAGATAGATAGATAGATAGATAGATAGATAGATAGATAGATAGATAGAAAGATAGAAAGATAGATGCTACCTGGTCTCATGATGAAAACGTTTTTCTGGGAAGTTTTTCGCAAGACGCGAAATACGTACCAATAAGTACATATCACTGCAGTTTCCAACAGAAATAAACACTAGAGGCGGTAAAACAATGAGCACTTGTAATCGTTTTCGTACACAGTTATGATTACAGTTCCATATGTTTTGCTTTCCGGACATAACAAGCTTACATGACTCACGATGAAAGAGCTGAAAGATGACAGATCAAAAAACAAGCTAAAACATCATGCTTGCGATTGCGTTTTTTCATCACAATCACTTTTGTTCATACTATCGAGTAGGTTTAGGTGTAGTGCAGATGGTACATTATTTTAAAACGTCACAGAGCATTAGAATTATAGCACCACTCAACGGACATTTCAAGTCAGAACTGCGGTGACACGTACAAAACCAATGTCACATAAAACATACCATATGTACGTTCATCTGTTCCAGGGAAAAAAACGAACACTCTTTTAGTGTCACCCAGTGGACATTTCACATTGAATATGTCATGAAATATGAATATGGTACGTATTTCGCCTCTTGCAAAAAAGTTCCCAGAGGTACGTTTTCATCATAAGATCAAGTTGGATGGATTAGTTATGTCATCTCCAGTTATGTCATCTGCCACTCTAGATATATAGTTAATTGCAACATTCTGACTCACAATTTGGACTTTTTTCTCGCAAGAACTTTTCAGAACTTTTTTTTTTTTTTTTAAAGTTAATTGTGACATTTCGTCTCACAATATGAACTTTCAAAATTGTGAAAGGTAAACTCAGAATTGCAAGAAAAAAGTTCTGAATTCTGAGTTTATATCTCGCAATTCTGAGAAAAAAAAAACATCATAATTGCGGGATATAAACGAAAATTATATAAGCGAGAATTTTTTTCTTCCAATTCTGAGTATACATTTCACAATTTTGACTTTTTTCTCAGAATTCTAAGTTTACGGAACATAGAAAGGACGGCAGAATGCTAAGATAGATAGATAGATAGATAGATAGATAGATAGATAGATAGATAGATAGATAGATAGATAGATAGAACCCATCAAAAGACTACTTGCCCATATCTACTGAGGTATAAATGGTTTAGCAAAATCTCTACCAGCTGACACATTTCAACTATCACACGACACATACCGCACGGCACTACGGCTATGTTTTCCTTTTCTACTGAGGCACTCGGGTAAAGAGTGGCACATTTTGTTCTCATCTACCCACACTTCCTCTCACAGTAAGGACACATAGACACACACTGACAACCACACAAAGGTATGAGGATATGCCACCTGTCAAGTATGCCATCTTCATCACTTTTCCTACTAGAACAGACACATACTTACACAAACACACTCTTTTTATGTAACACAGTCCATATCCAGCCCATGTGACTGTACCATTTTCAAAATTCAAGCATCACTTTGGCGTCTTTCAGTGCCTCCCGGCTGACAGAAGTTCAATGACACATAGAGGAGACCCTTGAACAGTATAGCGTTAGCGTAGTTAGTTGCTTGTTATGAAGAGATCTACTTCAGGGACTCTGGTCTGGTCTGCATGAGTGGCTGAGCAGTAGATAGCGCTATGCTGCACAGAGACGCCGTAAAGAGTTTGTGTGTCACGCGGCAACTTTGTCACGATCAGATGAGCTAATTAGCCTCAGGAGCGCAGATTAACAGCGCGTGCTGCAGAGGAGCTGAGACAAGAGCCAGTGCCAAGCCACTGAAAACAGCGCTAATTAAAAACAGACAATGAAAAACACTAGAGTTCAAACGGGAGAACAGAGCGACAGCTTTCGCCTGTGATCTTCAAAAACTTTGGGGAAAAAAAGGTTAATATTAATTGGACTGGAAGTTGAGTGGATGTAGCATGTTTGAATCAAGTTTTTCCCTCAGATTTCTATATGCATATAGCATATGGTCCTACCAAGGTTATAATCCATTTTTGAGTTTGAGTATTTTTTATTTAGATTCAGTTTAGTTTTAAAATACATTCCCAATGGATATAATCAATTCTTAAAGGCCCATCACACAAAAAAATTATGACTATAAAGATAATCATATCAATAACTACTGTATATTAGCGTCCACTCCAACAGACGAGGATGGATTCCACCATGGGATAAAATAAATAAATGAAAAAGGTAACTGCAGTATTTTATCTTACAATTTGAACTTTTTTCTCACAATTCTGGGGAAAAAAAGTGAGATATAAACTCAAAATTTAGAAAAAAGTCAGAAAGAAAAAGATAGTTACATCTCAAAGGTCTGAGTTTACATCTTGAAAATTCAAACTTTTGTTCACAGAATTCTAACTTTACATTTTGCGATTCTGTTTTTTTTTTTGTTTGTTTGTTTGTTTGCACCATGGAATTAAGAATTAAGAAGGTAATTAATTTCTATCTGATAATTCTAACTTGTATCTCACAATTGTGAGTTTATATCTCACATTTCTAACTTTCCTTCTTAAAAACTGTAAGAAAAAAAGTCTGAATTGTGACATAAAATGTCGCAATTACCTTTATTTTTATCCCATGGTGGAGACAAGCTTCCATAAGATCCTGACTGGCTTTCAATGTTTTATTGTTCATCAGCTGGAAGAAAATCTTTCTGAAAGTGTTTCCAACAATATCGTAACTCTGTGTCATTAGTCAAACTCCCTTAAAAAGATAAAATATTTATAATATAACCACAGAATTTATAAAAATGTCTTTGTTTGGCCCATTTGCGAGTGCCATGCAAAATTCAAACCTCAAATATCATGTTACTTTATTCTTTCCTACGCTGAAATGATACAAATACAGAGCATTCTGAGCAATTCAAAAGAGCGATTTTGAAGCAAAATATACTTTTCAGTGAAGCACTATTTGTACCTTCAAGACATTCACATACTGCAGCCAAAGATATTTTCTGTGAATACACACCAGCTATTCTCATTTCAAAACTTGAGTTTGCTAAAGCTGTTCTGTACAGGGATATACTCTGCACTTGACTGGTAATTCAGGATGACAGCTCTCTACAGAATCTCGGTTTCAGCAAGTTTTCGGTTATGTTAGCTAATCTTTTCTGTGGATGTGCTAGTGGGTGGTTTCAGTTCAGTCACCTCCGAGTCAGTTTTCATAGGCTGATCCAACCCTAAAATTACAACCCCAAATCAACTGTTCTAAAATCAATAGATTTTAAAGATAGAGACAAATGTTTCCTCTCATTTTCCCATTTTGCACAGACTCATTCTGTCTTCCCAGAAGTCAATTTGAGAGGAGTAGTAAGCCTACAGTCCTTATGGGCATGCTTTGTTCAAGCTCATAAAGTTGTGCAATTCTGCTTCTTACTAACCTATTGATTGTGCTATCAATGGCTGAATGGCTGGCTCCAGTGCGATACGAGTGTGGATATGTGTTTCATTTAGTTAGAATTACAGAAAGACTGAAATGAGTCACACTGAAACGTCAATCAGTTTGTGATATAAATTTATGTTTTGACCTCACATCATGCAGCTAAATTTAAAATCAACCAATGCCATTTACAGAGCATTTTACTTACATAAACAGGATATTTTGAGAACAAAAATGGAGCGTTAGCATTAGTTCTGGCAGGTCACGTGAGTCAAGCTTGCATCAGCTGACTCTCAGCTGATCACATCTACCTATAGGAATATGACACCTATCACGGCATCCCTACATAAGCGCTATTCAGTATCATTCAGCAGCTTGCTTGATCGGGAGCAAATTACCCTCCTCCATCCCCAACTCCTCCTTTCGCCACAGTCAGGACTTGGCTTCTGACATTCCTGTTGAATCAGACTCCCTAATCTTGAGTAATGCATTACACTAAATGTAATTAAGTACATCAATGATATCTGCTTGGTTCTGTTCTGTTAACCCTTGGGGGGTTATTATTGCTGCTCTCCCTGCTCATTCATGACAGGCTGCATAGTTGGGCAGGGAGTTTTTGCCCAGAACAGAACCATACCACCAAACCAAACTGTATGCTAAGTATCTATCATTGACGATAGTGGTCCTGACAGAACATAGGGCTAAACTTGGATTCATCAAAAATGAACTGAAACAAAAAAGTGGGTGTTCTACAACAGATGGAGTCAGACTGAAAGCAAGTTTGCAGTTGATTACAGAGTCTTTTTGACTGAAAGTAATATATGAAAAGGGTTAGAATGTGCTATTAGCCTGTTTTGGCTTTGGTAAAAAAATAAATAAATAAAAAAGAATAAAAAATAAAAAGTTTATTGTTTAAAAGCAAGTTCCCTTACTATATGCACAATGAAAAACCAGTAAAATACTGTTAAATGTATTTGGAAGTAAAAATGAAGTCATCTTATAATTTACAGTGAAAAACTATAAACTGACATTCCCACAGTTTTACATTTGATTGTATTTTGTTTAAATAATTATGTCTCTTGATTGTTTTTGTTAATAATTATGTACATTTAGGTTTTATGTTACATCTTTTGTTGTTAAATTAATGTTTACTGCATAATTTTAGTGTCACGTGACTAATTCATTATGTGTCTCTTTTATAGTCGTTATACATATATACAATATATTAGTAAAAAAAGTTATTACTTTAGACAGAATATTAACACTATATCAGTAAAACATACCTTTTTATTGTAAATTTGAGTTCACTTCTGTAAAACCTAAACTGTTGCTACCACATTTTTTATGTACATTTTACATTATTTTTTTTTACAGTAAAACATCGAAAAGGAATTATGAAGAAATACGAATTACACACTATAAGACCTGCAATGTGCAATCTCAGTTCAGTATAGTAAAACACTTTTGTTTTTGTGACTTTAACTTTCTTACTATCTGGTTATTAGCAGCTTTCGCTAAGATTCTTGCAGGCACTAACTATAAAACTGGGTCTCTCATGAATGCCTGACGAAAAGCAGACGACTGTGTGCTCAACAACCCTCTCCAGAGTAAAGATAAGCTTGGTCCTCCTAACCCCCATGTACATATGATGTGAACGAACAGCCCAGGCTGATGAAAGAGAAGTGAATCGTCAGATCTGAAGACTGAGGCTTCAGAGAGACCCAGCTCTCATTAAAATCAATTGCTAGAGAGCAGTAAATGCGAGACCATGTGTCACGCAGGTTGAACGCAGACCTCATGGACCGAAGGAATGGCAGTGTGCCGCCCTCAACTGCTGATCCAGGGAGAACAAAACTCCTGGACTGAAAACAGAACCCTTCATGCATTTACATGCCGTTCTGTCTCCCAGCACAAACTGACGTGACATGAATATATATTGCATGAACTTGGATAACTTCTGTTCTGCTATGTCAGCCTACAGTAACTCAGACACAAAGGTGGCAGATGGACAAAAAGTGTGGTTGTGAATGTGGCTAGATTTGTACTATTATTTTAGCTCAGCATCATTGACCACAAGATATTGGTGCATGATATCTATAGACTTTAAAAAAAATAAGTCATTGAAAATAAAAGTGTTTTTAATAATAATAATAAAAGGGTTTTACAGCCTGATGCAACAGGACAAACTTTACTAAAGTTACGACATTTTTCTCTTCGCTACTTCATTAGAATGTCACCTACAGTATATATATTTGCATTTTGTATATATGTATTTTAGGATTAAAGGATATGTCGATAAACTTAACGCATAATGTTCCGGCAGAAAATTACCAGTATCTTTTCTGTTTCTTCTATGGATTTTTTCTTACCCTGTAGAGGCACAGCAATGGGTTAAAAAAAAAAAAAACCTTAAATGGAATTTTAGTTGCTTCAGATAAATGTAGTGTTAACATCTGTATTAAAATCGAACATCTTACAGAATCATCAGATCTTATTGCATTTGGCAGACACTTTTATCCAGAGTTTCTGGAGGTTTAAGCAACGCTTCAAGGTTTAAAAATAAAACTTCCAACAGATCTCCATTACTTTTTAATTTATTTAAAAAAAGAAAAAAAAAGAAAAACTTCTGTTCACACTGCAAAAAAATCTGAATCAGAATTAGCTTTATTGCCAGGTAAGTTTACACATACGAGGAATTTGTTTTGGTGACAGAAGCTCCACAGTGCGACAGAATGACAGCAACAAGACAAGACACAGATAATAAAAAGAATAATATAGAAATATACAAAATAGACAATGTGCTAAATAGCACAAACACAATATACATGTTCTTTATCAGTATTTGGGTTGCTTTCAAGTGCAAATGTCTAAAGATTCTTAAATCAAGATATATTTACTTGAGAGGCAAACTGGCATAAAATAAGAAGTCTTGGTTTATGAGAAATTTATCAAAGCGAAGTGAGTTTATGATTAAAACAAGAACAAATATCTGCCAGTGGGCCTTAAAAAGTCAACTTAATTCAAGGGGAAAACAAGTTTTCATTCCCCATTGACAAAAGTTTGTTCTTGTTTTAAGCATGATCATTTTGTTCAATTTTATGACTTCATGACTTCATATGTTTAATTTGCATCTCAAGTATCTCATATCTTGATGTATCAAGTATAATGTATATTGATTCAAGGATGTTTAGATTTTCGTATTGGAAAAATACAAAATAATGAGTAAGATGTTCAGATTTTTGCAGTGCATGCAACATTTGATGCCATGAATTGAAGACTTTCTTCTCTGTTTAATATACAGTAATTATATCACACCAATGATTATATCATTACCGAATGGCCATATTTCCGTTTTACATTTGCGTTAATTCATCAAATGAACTAAAAATGAGGAAAGCTACAACATGAGCGATTCAGTCAAAAAAAAGACAGTAACGAGGATCTTTTTGCACTTGATTCAATCCTCTTCATACATTATAAAGAATATTTGTTATGCTTCACATTTGTTAGTCGCTTTGGGAAAAAGCATCTGCTAAATGAATATGTAACTGGAAGAATGCAAAGTTGCAACAATTAATTAACACTGAAACATATTACAAATAATGCATATGCAGATTAGTTTTTTCTAAACTTACAACACAATATAATGACAATAAATGTTTATCTTATGCAAAATCAATGCATTATTTCCATTATTTCCCTTGATATAATGGCATACTCAGTGTCAGCTGATTTAGGGGCATCACATTAACTGGCTACTCTTGAAGGGATACTGTATGTGTGATTTTAAGCACTTGTCTTTTGCTAAATTCTAATTACTCCCTCGTTAACAAAAGTAAGCCTGAAACAACCTGACATTGTGTTGCAATAATACGGTTTGACCAACAGTGGAGAGATACATGACGTCTCACATAGTCACACTGCAGAGCGCTAAATAGAGGTCTGATGACTGATGAATGTGAGCTGCGGATGCAATCAGAACTTATTATTTGCTTTGTCAAAATCTGTATTCTCATGGCCCTAATGGAGTCCTTTTGTTATAACGATCTGACCCATTGTCCTTTTCTTGGCGGCTGTCCTACTTGCATGTCTTGCCGACAGAGAGAGCAGTCATCATTGAGAGTATTTATAAAAGAAACTAGATGACAGTGAGAACTAATTTATCAGCTTTTCAGTTCACCTTTTGTTAGAGGTTATCCTCCAAATATCTTTGGAGGGCCTTTTTTTCGTGACCGGTATGCAGTCCTGATTCTCTTCTTCTTTCTCTCAAAGGGGCGACCAAAGACATGGGGAAAATGCTGGGGGGCGAGGAGGAGAAGGACCCTGATGCTGAGAGAAAGGAGGAAGAAAGACAGGAAGCCCTCAGGCAACAGGAGGAGGAGAGGAAGGCAAAGTATGCAAAAATGGAAGCGGAGAGGGAATCGCTTCGACAGGGCATCAGGGACAAGGTAAATGTACCGTGAAATAATTATTCACTGTTATGAGGTGTCAAAATGTTTATATGATCACTTACGATAATCTAGGCCAGGGTGATTATCATTAACATTCACTGAAATAACATAAAAAGAAAACTTATACTTATCTTATTTCAGCTATTTGCAAAGTCAGCCTTTCTCATTTTCATTTAATTTAAGTTGAAGTACTAAAATAACTAAAACTAAGCTAAAACTAATAAACAAAAATATTAAATAATATATTATAATAAATTCTATATACACATTTTAAAAAAAAGCTAATAGAAATTGCAAAAACAAAATTAAAATACAGAAGAAAAGATACAAATAACATGTAAAAGTAAAATGCAAAATATTAACGAAAACTATAATAATATATCAATGATAGTAAAATAATACCAAATAAAATAGGCCAGTGGTTGTCAAATTGTTGTACACTGCAAAAAATGATTTTCCTACTAAATATTTTGGTCTTGATTTCCAATACAAAAATCTAAACATTCTTAAATCAGGATACGTTTACTTTAAAAGCTAAATTACTGTTTTCTGAATAATATATTAAAATTAAGTGAGTTTATGCTTAAAACAAGAAAAAATATTTGCTAGTGGGGTAAGAAAACTGAACTTAATTTAAAGAAACCTCATTGGCAGATATTTTTTCTTGTTTGTTTTTAAAGCAAAAACTCACTTTTTTTTTTTTTTTTGAAAAACAAGACTTAATATCTTGTGTCATTTTACATCTTATATAAATGTATCATGATTTAGAAATTTGATTTAGACTCTGGAAAACCAGACAAAAATAAATATTTTATTTTTATGATCATATTTCATTTTTATTTGAGAATTACTAATCTAGGCTATTTGGAAAATATTACATTAACATGACATTGATTGAATGACATCACAGAATGACACAGAGCACATAAATACATGAAGTGAAAGTTATTTATGGGGGTTTTCTTTGTTTGTTTCTGTCACGGAGCAACCCCGTGATCATGAATGGACTGTATGCATGTACACCACATCTGGCACACACACATACACTGCACGCAGCATTAACACAGTCTGTTTGCCGGCACTGATATCATGTATACACGGACCTGTATAATGCCTGTGAGTGTTCGAATGTATTGTGTATTATGTGTTTAAGTTATGTGAGGCTACGATGTGTATTTTGTTCATTATGTGTAGTGGATATACAGGTGCATCTCAATAAATTAGAATGTCATGGAAAAGTTCATTTATTTCAGTAATTCAACTCAAATTGCGAAACTCTTGTATTAAATAAATGCAGTGCACACAAACTGAAGTAGTTTAAGTCTTTGGTTCTTTTAATTGTGATGATTTTGGCTCACATTTAACAAAAACCCACCAGTTCACTGTCTCAACAAATTAGAATATGGTGACATGCCAATCAGCTAATCAACTCAAAACACCTGCAAAGGTTTCCTGAGCCTTCAAAATGGTCTCTCAGTTTGGTTCACTAGGCTACACAATCATGGGGAAGACTGCTGGTCTGACAGTTGTCCAGAAGACAATCATTGACACCCTTCACAAGGAGGGTAAGCCACAAACATTCATTGCCAAAGAAGCTGGCTGTTCACAGAGTGCTGTATCCAAGCATGTTAACAGAAAGTTGAGTGGAAGGAAAAAGTGTGGAAGAAAAAGATGCACAACCAACCGAGAGAACCGCAGCCTTATGAGGATTGTCAAGCAAAATCGATTCAAGAATTTGGGTGAACTTCACAAGGAATGGACTGAGGCTGGGGTCAAGGCATCAAGAGCCACCACACACAGACGTGTCAAGGAATTTGGCTACAGTTGTCGTATTCCTCTTGTTAAGCCACTCCTGAACCACAGACAGGCGTCTTACCTGGGCTAAGGAGAAGAAGAACTGGACTGTTGCCCAGTGGTCCAAAGTCCTCTTTTCAGATGAGAGCAAGTTTTGTATTTCATTTGGAAACCAAGGTCCTAGAGTCTGGAGGAAGGGTGGAGAAGCTCATAGCCCAAGTTGCTTGAAGTCCAGTGTTAAGTTTCCACAGTCTGTGATGATTTGGGGTGCAATGTCATCTGCTGGTGTTGGTCCATTGTGTTTTTTGAAAACCAAAGTCATTGCACTCGTTTACCAAGAAATTTTGGAGCACATATACTGGGGGTTGTATTTTTATATTGTGATTTGTGGAATGTATACTTGAATAGTTGCCGTTTTATATGCATTATGTGATCAGAAGTGCATATGTAAGGAAGTAAACTTACCTGTAGATTGGTACATACCGGGGTTTGGCCTAGACTATAAAATGGCTGCCGGATTTGTACATGTGCCTCGTCACTCGTCATGGTCGAGGGTCAGGTTGGTTTGTGTGGAGGGAACAAGCAATAGAAGCTTGTGCTTAAGAAGTTTGTTAACCAAACTACGCAACTGTTGTTGTGGTTATGGTCCAACAAAGAAACTTGTAAATACTGTAGGTTTTTTTTTGTTTGTTTGTTTGTTTGTTTTGTCTTTGTTTTTGCTGTGGGATCTACACTATCTGTACAATAAATTCACCTCAACTGGAATTTCCTGTCGTCGTGGTCTTACTATGCCTCCGACCGCAAGTGCAATCTCTAATAGTTTCACTCTTGGGGAGGCTGAATGCTGCTTTGTAGCAGTTGAGTGGTATGCTGTGTATGGGGATGGACAGGCCCTGAGGCGCACGCTGTGAACCAGAGGGACTGGAAAAATAACAGTCTAGCTCTGGCAAGCATTCCATTACAGTGGAGGCTGTGGAGATTGACTATGCTTCATTCCCTGCACTCATACCACCATATGGCTGCTTTTCTGTGTGACAATATGAAAAAAAAAAGGAAAAAGGTGTCATGGAAGGAAAGACCTAGGGATTATGAAAATGGAAATATTCTAATAATAGACAGTGGTATTTAACAGCTTTATTACATTATGCACATTATGCAATGCTATAATAGTTGATGTATATTCATGTAGAATTGCCATGACACTACTGTTTATTAGTTATCTGTGTTACATTATATATACATATATATATATATATATATATATATATATATATATATATATATATACAGTGTTGGGTAAGTTACTCACAAAAAGTAATCCACTACAAATTACAAATTTGATTACATTACTGATTACTGGATTTAAAATTAATCAGATTACTGATTATTTACTTTCAAATTACTTTCAAGTTTACTTTACTTTTCAAGTTGTCAAACCTAAAAAATACACTACAAAGTGAAACTAATTTAATATTGACTGAAAATTACATAATTATCAAAACAGGAACTTGAACAATCGCTTGCATTTTTTCCTGATAGCAGCAAAAAGAACTTAAAATGTTTCACAATTTTTATACAGATAAGAGTAATACATCATTTGAAACTGTCTACTTTTATTTGTAAACACTCGCAAAACATTGTGCTTTTGTAAAATAAAGAAAAAAAATAGGGTGCACATTCTGCAGTCTCATTCTCCGCGAATATATTCCTGAAACGCATCAAAAAACGAACGAAAACTCAGCGAATACTTGACCCACAGACATGAGAAATATATCTAAGGAAAGCTTGAAGTGTCTACTTTTAAATGAAGTACTGCAAGTCATGTCGAAAACAAATATTCTCTGATAAAGTAATCTGTGTGAAACCAACGTTGAGGTACAGTCTTTCCCGTCTGAGTTCATTATCTGGAATGTGGTCACACCGATGTGCATCAAGCTGTAATCATTCACGTGAAACCAGACTTGAGATGCACGAACATGTAAATGCCCACATCACCTCTATGCGCTGTGAGGAATAAGCCTTGAATCTACCTCAGAAGGGTGTAATGCGATACGATTCGATGCGATGCTTAATCGGAGGATCTCATTCTGATGAGTCATTTATTTTACTTATATTAGTGTTATTGTGACATAAACTTGTACACATTTACAAGTTGAACTTTTTCCAAACTATAATGCCAGACTAAAATAGTTGAAATCTAGTGCAACATTTTGAAAAATGATAGACAACCTTTCATTGCAAATTAATGTTGTAGGACTTGTCTGCATTTTAGCTCTCATTCTCCGGTGATTTATTAAAGGGCATACTGACGCACAAAACATGATTTTTACTACATATTTTTTTAATACTGCATTTTTTACTGCAAGTAACGTAATTTTATTGACATTAGTACCTTTAATTAAATTACATAAATTTAAAATGTAACACATTATATTACTGCGTTACCAGGAAAAGTAATTAGAATACAGTAACGAATACAGTTACTGTGTAATGCGTTATACCCAACTCTGTATACACACACATATATGTGTGTGTGTGTGTGTGTGTGTGTGTGTGCGATTCATAATTCATTGTATAATTCATTACCCCACTTAATGTACATTCATATAAAAATGGCATGGAACGTTGAATCATTTTCTTTCATTTATATTCATATTTAAATGTATGTGTATACCGTATACAACAGTTTATTACCAATCTACACATATTGTTTGTTACATATTCCTACATATTGCTTCTACATATTGTTTTTAATAATTTTTTAATGACAGCTACTGTCAATAATAGGCTAATTTATTAATGTAATAAGTAAACACACATAATATCTATATAGTATTTATAACAATAAATACAAATATATAAAAACGTAAAATATAATTAATATATATACTATTACATATATAATGTATATATGTATATATTATATTTAAGTAAAAACTATATATATATATATATATATATATATATATATATATATACACACACACACACACAGTCTATATATGTATAAAGACAACCTAAAAATTATTCTTCAATAATATACAGGTCAAAAACTGTGATTGTTTAAATGACATCAAGAACATTTGCTTCATCTGATGTATTAAAGTCAGAGCTAAAAATCATTATTCTGCTTAACAGACTTGCCACTTGCAAATTTGTTGTGATAATTTACCTTGGGCCACTGAGTCTCAGAGATTGTACACATGGCTGCACAAAATGGAGGATGATCTCCTCTTGTGAGCAAACAGAGTTGGAGTAAAACAGATACATTTTTATGCAAAGCCATGTTGGGAGGATGGGAGGCCAAAAAGCCTGTCTTTTTTCCACTAAGCCATCACCCCATGGGTCTAATTTACCACAAGGATTAAGGCAGCATCTCCACATTCTGTACAAAATGTGACTGCAATACTGAGAGTAGTCCTTATGTCTTAGGGTTTGCCAAACACTCTCTTAAAGTAACCCATTTAAGTATTTCTCAGATTAAGCTGCATTAATAAGATTTCATGCATATATAAGTGATGGAATCCACATTATAGCAAGTAAATAGATGGTTTGAGGAAAGCAGAAAATCATTGTTTAGAAGGTAGCTAGTTTGCTAGAGCTAGTTTGTGACCTCAGTAGACAGAGGCAGAAATCATCCATTATTTAATCCATTTATTGGCAACACGTCACAATTATATATGTCTTAGAGCAGCTGAGAGTCCTAAAGGGGATATATGCCTTGCCCTAAACATCATTCGTTCATATAAATCTCCTTCCATCCCATTACTATACATCCTCATTCCTTGGGATGTGACTGTGACTCCCGAAGCAATACAGGAAACAGAACCCATCATATATTTGCAAATTGTATGAGTTAAAACAAGAAATATACAGTAAGTATACAGAAAAGACAGTAATTTAAAAAATAATAATAATAATAATACTTTTGTTCAGCAAGCATGCATTAAATTGATGCAATATTGATAATAATACAAATTTCTTGAGAGGCAAATCAGCATATTATAATGATTTCTGAAGGATCATGTGACCCTGAAGACTGGAGTAATGATGCTGAAAATTTAGCTTTGCATCACAGGAATAAATTACATTTTAAAATATTTTAAATTGTAATAATATTTCATAATATTACTGTTTTACTGTATTTTTATTCAAATAAATACAGCCTTGGTGAGCAAAGGAGACGGCTTTCAAATACATTAAAAAAAAAAATCTAACCAACCTTTTATATAGCAAAAGCATGAGCACAATTTAAATATAAGATTACTTAATAAATTTGAGGTCTTTCTAATGTAGCCAAAAGGTTAAAACAGAATAGGCAAGAATTAATGAGCCTCAGACCTTTTGGGGGAGAAAAAAGATGAAATGGACCATTTGTCATCTAAGCACTTCTCTAATGAAGTGGATTTCCTTGCCAATATTTGGCACACCATTTAAAATTAGGGCATTTATTTGTAAATGAGAAAGTGTCTCAGATCTCAATGAAGCTTCTGTGAATCACTCAGCTAACTGTCAGGTCCAAATGATTACAGTGACTTGCCAAGTGGCAGTCCGCCAAGGTTTTATGGACATAGTCAACACCATTCCAATTTAAATGTCTCTAAATTAACATCCAGGTCATGAGGCAATCTAGAATTGGATGTAGCCAAAATTCTCCAATGCTCAAACATTTGTATGCTAATTAAGAGGAAATAGTCCTGCAAGTCATTCATTTAGCAAATTGCCTGTCCTTTACAGCCACCAAAGTGTTCATGCATTTTCAGTTTTATAGCCATTTGGACATCCAGACAATATCAGGATGGCACACTTTTTTTTTTCTTTTTTTTTTGAAAAAAAAAAAAAAATCATATAGAAACAAGTTTCACTCTGAATTTGCTGGTGAATTTCACAAACAATTGCAAAGAAACAGCAAGTAATGCCGTATTAGGTAATGCCATATTAATCTCTAATTTCAGCCATAGCAATAGCCCATTTCCAGCTAAAATGCAAAGTAAAATTTTTGGTTTTATTATATATATACAGTGGGTACGGAAAGTATTCAGACCCCCTTAAATTTTTCACTCTTTGTTATATTGCAGCCATTTGCTAAAATCATTTAAGTTCATTTTTATTCCTCATTAATGTACACACAGCACCCCATATTGACAGAAAAACACAGAATTGTTGACATTTTTGCAGATTTATTAAAAAAGAAAAACTGAAATATCACATGGTCCTAAGTATTCAGACCCTTTGCTCAGTATTTAGTAGAAGCACCCTTTTGATCTAATACAGCCATGAGTCTTTTTGGGAAAGATGCAACAGGTTTTTCACACCTGGATTTGGGGTTCCTCTGCCATTCCTCCTTGCAGTTACTTTCTGTACCCACTGTATATTTATATATATATATATATATATATATATATATATATATATATATATATAGCAGAAAACAGCAACTTGTTTATAAAGATTATTGGAGTGCATTTTACAATAAAAATACTTTTTCAGATTTTCTACTTCAAAATTTCACATTTAATGCGTTACTTGCCATTTCTTTGTCTGTGAGATTTACTAGCAATTTCTAAGTGAAAACTGTGAATGAAAATTCTACACTATTTTTTTTTTCCATTATAGTTTAAACAAGGTCACATTCAAGCAGAGTTATTATAGTATCATGTATATAGTTTATATGAATTAATTTTTAGTTTAATAGTTTCTGTTTTCATTTTAATTTTTTTTTTACAAATGTTTGTAATTTTGTGTGTTTTTGAATTATTATTATTATTATTATTATTATTATTATTATTATTATTATTATTATTATTATTTTTATTGTTATTATTATTATTATTATTATTATGTCCATATATATTTTTCTTGTTATTAGCTTTAGTTTTAGTTATTTTGTAGATCAAGATAAACTACATTAAATTTTATTTTATTTTATTTTGTTTTATAAACTATTATGGTTTTAGTTTTAGTAAAATGCATGCAAATCTTTGCAGAAGAAAAACAATTGATATAGAAATGTGCTTATAAATCAACCAAACGTCACATGTGGAAACACCAAACATGTGTTTTTTTTTTTTTTTAGTACGGTATAAAGAAGAAGGAAGAGAAGGAGGCAGAAGCCCAAGCAGCCATGGAGCAGGCATCAGAAGGCAGTCTGACCCGTCCCAAGAAAGCAATCCCCGCCGGCTGCGGCAATGAAGAAGAGGAGGAGGAAAGCATCGTGGACACCGTCATGAAGTTCCTCCCAGGCCCGCTTCAAGATATGTTCAATAAAAAGTAACAGCGTTCCACGACATGTCGTGATAAAACGGGAATCATTAATGTCATGAAATCCACCTCCTCTTTCCCCGTCCCCTCTCTCGCATTTGTTCTAAGATCTCTGGACTCAAAACGTGTGCCATACATCTGTCTTTAACTGCAAAATGTGACATTTTCTGATTAAAACAATGAGGAAAATACAGTATGTGCACTAGAAATGTTACATTGCATTCATCCGTCTCTGTTTAAAGACCAATTTAATGCCCCCTGAGTCCAGACCTTAGAGCAAGAATATTCCCCATGCTCCATTAATTTTGTTTGTAAATAGCAAATGAAAAAAAAAGAACTGTATATGACTACAGATATACATATATATCGATAAATATATATATATATACACATCGATATACCTATATATATATAGATATATATATATATAAAACAATGACTATGAGTAAAAGCCATAAATTTATCTTGGAGAGATTTCTCCAATCATATCATATTTTTGATTGTTGCTCTGTTATAGATATTACTGATGAATCCATGTGGTATACTTATAGATATATACTGTATACAGATTCATTAATCATCCATACTTCAAACTAGTATACAGCTCCAGCTGCCATCACGAACTGCCACATCATATCTGATTAATATGACTGAAAACTGTAATATGGAAGAGAACGTACGATATCACACATGATCTGGTTGTTTTGCTGGTTGTTTTCCTCTAAGCATGCTACCATTTTTTCTTTGTTTATCAGTAAACTGTATCCCATTTCGTTTGACATTTTTAGCTGAAATACACTGAAATTTAAGGCAATAACTCTGGTTTTGGATTTTGTTGTCCGACAGACACCAGTGTTAAATAGCTTCTTGTTCACATCTCTGTTGATCTTCCTTTGGAGGTAACTAAACTATAAAGTAAGTCCCTTATTACATTGTCACGCACATTCACATCACACTCTAGTAAACTGGATTTGATTGATTAAAATGGAATCACGTGTGTTAGCTAGCCGCCGCGAGTGAAACCTTAGCGCTTAGCTTAGCGCTCATCTTGAATTGACTTATCTGTGCTTTTTACAGTACTTAAAAATGTGAGGGGTGGCATCGATAACATACAGTACAACTACAATTGGATCAATAGGGCTATATATATATATATATAAATATATAATCTCTTCATCTTCACTGCTGTACAGTAGAATCTAGTTCTTAGTGTCTACATTTATTTACGTTAGCTCTCACAACGTGGTTGTGAGCACACATTACGTAAACAGACAGTGACAATGGTGCAATATTTGTTTCTGAATGAAGATGTCCTGTGTCCGTTGGTTTTATATGGGACTCTGATCCCAGATCAGCAATAACAGACAATCTTCATGGTTTTGTATTCAGCTTATTTGCTAGAGAATGTTTGTGTGCAAATGCCATGTCGTCTTCCTAGTATCAGTCAAACAAGCTTAGTAAAAGAGATCTAGAGAAGGAAGTTGCAAGATTCTCTAAACAAAGCCTGGCTCTTATTTTATGAGCTACGAAAGGATCTGACTTGTTTTTATGCTTGCTTGTTGCTAGTTTATGTATGACATTATTTCTCGTTGTTGTAACTGCACTGAAAGAGGGAAAACAGCGGGAATGAATTCTTCAATAATGAGAAAATCAGATTTGAAAGATGCGGAGTCAGATTGTATTATCCATCCTCTCTTCTTTTTTCTTTTTTTACTAAGAAAATAAAATATAAGCTACAGTTCGCCATGGTTTGATAGAGTATGCTTGTATTGTCATTAAATTATGTCCGCAATTATTGTAAATAATGACGCGTTCAGGAAAACCTGTTAGTTGCAGATCATTGTGTATGTCTAAACACAGGTAAATTTTCAGATTCAGAAAAATACTAGGAATCAGGCTGCCATTCTGTTTTGAACATTCCAAATATTCCAGACATTCCATCCGATCCACACTGGCTTGTGTGCATATAAATAAAAAATGTTATTCAGTCTCTCTTTAGAAAGCATATAAGCCGAGGCTTTAAAAGTAACTCAGTTTAGTTAATAAAATAGTATCGATTTATAGCACACGGTCACAGTGATGTCAGCGTTCTGTCCTGCCATGTAACACAAGAACTTGGAGTTAATTAAATATATATTAATGTTTATGATATGAATGTGCTTGCTGATTAGAACGGCGTCCTTCAACAGCTAAACAAACTAGTCAGTTGCGAAGATGCTAAATTTCATATTAGTGGTCAATCATCTTGAATGTTGTCTGATTTTACTGCCACTTGTGTTTAAGGCCTTTACTCACCAGAAGTGACGATGTCAACTGTAACACTTTCGGAGAGATGAGATTCAGCTAAAAACATATAATCGTTCATGAAATATGTGCCACCTTCCACGTAAATGATCTTACGTTTCCGCCACTTAGTGTACTTTACAATCAACAGAGGCCATTTCTGAGCACAAATTTTGCAGTTTTGGTGATTTTTCTACATGACTATCAACTGCCCTTGATTCTGCCGCTCTCATAGTGCAATCTGTGTGACGTGGTGAATTTCCATCAGCTGCAATGATAAATAAATACTGCCCGAAACCCATCACCCATCCTATCATCACCTGTTTTATTAAACCAAAGAGTGTTCCTGTTTGTGAGAACGTCTGCCATTATTTCTTATTTTTAATGTTGTTCTTTTAGATTATTGTCTAAGGTAGTGTGATATGCGATTACCATCTCAGCTCCCTGGGCTTTGGGTTTTGTGATTGTCCTTAACAGATTCCTAAATCGAAGAAGAAATTATCACACAATTAAATTTAAAGTCTAAAAACAATCAACGACAAAATGTTCATGCTTTCCCTCAACATATTTTGTATTCAGTACTGTGCAAGAGTAAAGGAAAAAATATTGCATAGTCATCATCATGTTCTCTAAATGTAAATCATACATTCACTCAAAGTCATTCCGTGTCTCTCAGATGCTAATGAAGATACTGCCTAACACAGTAACATTCTGAAATATTCCATTGTTGTTATCTGAATGTACGTGTCTACTGTTCTACTGCATCGTCCTGCGTGGTTTCCTCTATGTTTAAAATGATAAATTATCTTGTTGGGATTTTCCGTCTGTAATCTTCCTGTCTCTTGGTGGTTGTATTTTGGAAGAATTATGTTTCTTATTTGTGCATTTTTTTAAGTCATTGTAGATTCTTCTCCCTCTCTTTGTTGATGAATTGTATGCATGCATATGATGTGCACTGTAGGTGAGGTTGTAAATGATATTTCTGTGTGTCTTCTGTGTTTTCTGAGCGCTCCACCTGTAGGCCTCACTGCATGACCGTTATAGACAGATTTTAGACTGTAACATTCCTGCCAAATGGAATCACCAACACACGAATAATAAAGTGATTTCATATAATTGTTTTATGGTTTTGTGTTCCTGCTTTCTGGTGGACTGTTTATTGAAGTTGAAGGAAAACAGAAACAGAAATTTTAATATGCGCAGGACAGACAGATATCTTACAAATAATATTCTTATAGATTATATAGAGTACGCTACAAAAAAGTCTTCTTAATGAGTATTTTGTCTTATTTTCCAGCAGAAATATTTAATAATCTTTATAAAAAAGATTTAGCTCAGAAGCAACACTTTTTTTGTAAGATTGTAAGACTTGTTTTCGAAGAATGTGTCTTTAATACAACTGTATTTTGACTTATTATACCGGCACCTATTTAAGTATAAACAATTTTTAAAAATCTACCAGTGCACAAAGACAAAATACACTTGTATTCAAGACACAATCTATGAAAATAAGTCTTAATATCTTATGCAGTCTTGCTTCTCAAGCGAATATATCTTGGTCTATCTTTAGGGTTTTTAGATGTTTTACTTGAAAACAATTAATTATTTTTTTAAATAAGTATTAAAAATATATAAATAAATAAAAACTCATTAAGTTTACTATTTTAATCTCATGCCTCGTTTTCATTTCTCATTTTAAATTCTATTGATGCTGTTTTACATTTACACATTTTCTGACAAATCTGAAATCATTTTAAAAAATCATGAAGGGGCTTTAAACAGAATAAACTGTTTCATTCATATGATTATTGGAAGCTTTTTTCCGAAAGATTAAACTGATAAATCTCACTGCACAAATACATCAATCACTCAAACACTCAATCAATCAATCAATCAATCAATCAACCAACCAATCAATAGCTCAGTCAATCAGTAACATTAGGGCTGCTGAAGGAATTATTAATATAGTTAATATTAGTTCATACTAATTAGTCACATGCCTATTTACTTACAGGAATGACTATGAAATTGTCCTGTTTTTACAACAACTTGCATCAGTGGCACAAATACTGTCTATCTTTTCTATCCTCACCAATAAAATTTTAAAAGTACAGCTAAAAAAAAAAAAAAAAAAACCTTGAACATCACCTAAAAACTTCACTGTAGGCACTCAGCCATTAAAGTAATTTAATGGCCAAAAAATAATTCACTTTGGGTGTTCTGATGAAGAGCCAGCTGGCTTGAAACGTTACCATTGTGGGAATTTCTTTATAAATAAGGGAAATATTTTTTGCTGTCGTAGTGTGCTGACTTTTTTCTTGATGTTGTCACCAAAAGTCAAAGAATGCAGGTAACCTTAGTGACAGTGGCTTAAGAAAAGATTAAAGATGATGACTTCTATCAAAACGGGATGTCACAATTGTTATTTAATGAACAAGTCCAATTGCAATGTGAGTTCATCTGTCAAACATTAATCTTAACCAACCTTTTTGAACTCCAGTGTGCACTGGAGTTGTGACCAGATCACAAAAATGATGGAAGCAACTCTAGTGGAAAGACAGTGACTGGATGTAAAACATCACCATAATGTTACCATAGTTACTAGAACCCCACTCTTTTAAAGAAAAATGTAATAAAAACACAACACACACAAGTGCATGGACAGAAAAGAAGTGGTCATCAGATTGTATACTTTGATACTGTGGTTCCATTCAAAAGTTAAATTATTAGCCCATTAACACACAACCATGGCATTTATAGCATGGATGAAATTTACAACATGGATGAAATTGAGGCTGTGAAATTTTTTGAGAACATTTTAAAAACAGGGTTTTTTTTCTTTCTATTGAAAGACTTTTGGAAAGTTTTTGACAGTTGAAAAATCCATTCAACACCCTGTATTTCTATCCCTCACAGCCTTGTTTTCATTGAAAACAAGCCTTGACAAAGGTCTAGTAGGCCTTTTTAAAAGATGCAATCAAAAAGTCCTGCCTATAATAAAAAGTCACATAATTTCTAGTCTTTTGCCACTGATGGCAAGTTTAGAAAACATATTAGACATTAATATTAAGATGCCACCCCTCACCCATTCAAGAGCTCAGTGATTCATCTTAATGAAAGAGTTCAGAATAACAGTTCTGGAAGAGCCAGAAGCCAAAGACGACAGAGAAGATATAAACAGCTGCTCACTACACTCCTTCAACATCTGGCATCTCTCTCAACACAACTCTAGTAGTTCTAGCAGCCTGTGCTTCCACAATTGGGTCCAAGCTGAATTTTAAGATTCAATATGAAAACACCTGAATGCTAGATTCTCATTTATATGGGAAAGAACTAGCTCTGTTGTTTTGGTTTCCCGAATTCCCATTGGTCTAAAAGCTAATGAAAGTAAACTGCTTTAGACACCTTGTGGCTCCTATGTTGCTTTTAACGGTGCAAGTGGGAAATCAAGAAACTAGAGCTTTAATTGCATAGCATAGCATATTCCTACATATCCTTTTACTACCACGCCTGTGCTTTTGCACCGAAGCACGCATTCCACTTCCTGCTCCACAAAAACACGAGGCTGCTGGAGAAAAAAAATCAATTCCATTATCATTTACGCTCAAGGGTGGCCTTTTCATACTCAGCTGCTTTCTTCGTCTCAGAACAGCACTCAGCTGGTAGGAGAGCCAGGCTTCAATTGGCGTCCTGCGGCCATGAAAAGTCTATGTCAATTAAATGGTCTCCATTGGGTC
Organism: Spinibarbus caldwelli; assembly: GCA_039654775.1. Lineage (NCBI taxonomy): Eukaryota > Metazoa > Chordata > Actinopteri > Cypriniformes > Cyprinidae > Spinibarbus > Spinibarbus caldwelli. Next base: position 18,184,923 of record CM077247.1, on the reverse strand, counting down.
CTACATAAGGCTAGTGAGGAGACTCTCATCAAATCTTACATAAGAAACGTTTCTGAGGTAATCTCTCGAGGTGGATGTCTATGCAACCTGAATTCAGCTTCACATGTTATCTAAAACAATAGCAGCAGTATGGAACGAAGACTATGTTAAATAAACTATTCAAACTTTTTTTTTTTTTCAATTTTTTTTTAAAGAAAGAAAGAACGAAAGAACAATTTTAGTCAGCAAGGACGCATTAAATTGGTCAAAAAGGACGGTAAAGATTTCCATTTCAAATAAATGCTGTTCTTTCCATTCATCAAAGAATCCAGAAAAAAAAGTATCAGGTTTACACAAAAAAATAAAATAAATAAATATTAAGCAGAACAGCTGATTTGTTTACAGATATGACTGATCTGGTTCTGAAATTCAAAAACATACTGATTCAACGATCTGGTTACTGCATTTACAGCTCACTGGACTGTAAGGCTTAAGAAATTTGGTCACATTAACTATTTGAGTCACATTGACTATTTGATGATATTTTTTGTATATCTTTTGTATCCCTTTAGAAGCTTGAACACTCCAGTCCCTATTCATCGTAATTGCAGAAAATATCAATCATTAATCAAAAAACTCTCTTTCTGTGTTCCACAAAAGAAAGTAAGTCATACAGGTTTGGAACAGCAGGAGGGTTAGTATGATAACAGAATTGTTTTGTGAGACCAAAATCAACTGCATTATAATGTTATTTAAAGGAATAAGTTCACCCAAAAGTGAAAATTGTCTGATCATTTACTCACTCTCATATCATTCCAAACCTGTAATTTTCATTTTTCTCTGAAGCACAAAATAAGATAATTTAAGGGACATTGGGAACTAAACAGAATTAGAGACCATTGTTTTCTATTATAAGGCCTACATGAAGGTGAATGTTCAATTTTGAGTAAACTATCCCTTTAAAGAGGACACAAATTTAAAGAAATGGCTATCGGGAGGCCCTGGGGCCTCAGACTGCCAAGGGCCTCTAATGCCTCAGGCAGTATTCAACCCAAGCTAACCGTTCAGAGCAAACTGACCACTACGTCCTCCTGTCAGATCAGACATTTTCAGCTTTCATCATTTGTATTAAGAATTAAATGTTCTGGTCATACCAAACAAATACAAGTCTAAAAGATCAGGCCTCTTTCCATCACTTTGCATTCCCATTTCTTAAGCCCTTAATCACACATTTTGCTTTCAAAAGTCCATCAGTTCCATTATTTAAAGACAAATACTTTTTTGTTTTTAAATATTTATTTAAAAAAAATGAATACTGAAATGTATTTGCCCAAAACATGATGCATTTGCCTTTTGACATTGCTATGTTCATTAATCATGCACTATTAGACCAGTAACACACCCAAAAACACTCAGCACAATGACTGTCTGTTTTTCACACAAGTATGAATGGCTCCATGAATCACAATTTATGCAAAATTTAGCGTTAGCAATACATTATCTTGACTAAATGCACTGTAAACTGTAGTTCATGCAAATCATGACGAATGACTGCCAAGAATTCTCTAAATTCTGCTTATGTTTAATATGTGATGCAAATGAATATATCATTCTAAGAATATAAGCATTCAATCACCTATCCAGACTATCTCCCATAAATCTGCATGTCTGTCAGTCAGGAGATATCTATTTGCATTCAATAGATTCTGAGATTAGATGTGTAAATGAGGGTGAAGAGGAAAGTCTGGGAGGAGAGTTGTATCATCAAATCTCCATCGGAGCAGCATCACATTGAGAGATGGAGTTTTTGGCCCTGGAATTGAGATTCATCCTCTGAAATATGATAGATATGCTTTATGGCCTAGGGACACCATGATTGACAGCTCCATTGACACGCAAATGGTAAAAAGAGGCTGTGCTCTGGGATGGAAGAGCAATCTCTTCTGGAACCTGCAGCTTTTAGGGACAGGTGAGGAGATGGCCACACACTTACACAGATAGACACACATACAAGCCCCGCCTCTAATGACAGGCGCTCACACATATCAGTAGAATTATGGGCCATTTAATTTCAAAGGTTACCCCTGGAGGACTTCTCCATTTCAGCATGTTATAAAGAGCGAGATTGAAGGCTATGGAGATTAGAAAAGCACCGCTGGAGAGACCCTACGACCTCAATTAGTGAGTCTGTGTCCTTAGCCATTTTACCGATACTGAGAAGCAGGGACAAATCACTCTCAGTCGGAAGCCAAATGTTGGAAGATTCCACATCGATGCAACAAAAATGGTAAAAAAAGCATCAAGACACGTATAAGCAGTAAACAGCATGAGATAAAGTCGGTTACCTTCAGCTAAACTGACACTGCACTGCTCGGTTTATGGTCTATAAAGAAATAATTGGTCTGTTCCAATGCCTGGTGAGCTGCCTACATAGACAGCATTTTAAAGCATTGTAGGAATGCTACTGACATAAAGTCTGTTCCAATAGGTCAAATTATAAAGCAGCATTGCATGCATCCTATGTGAAGAAGGCAATCCCACAGTGGCATGTGGTGAAGACCCTTCAAACCTTTTAGAGAAGAGCTGACAAAAATTGGGATACAAAACTTATGAAATACTTTAAATGAAAAAGTATGCAATTAAGAAATAAATAGAAAATGGGAATATATAACTTAAAATTACAATTGATTGTCTCAAATGTCTCAAAATGGTGTACCTTGTTAATGCACTGCGACTAGGTTAAGTCAGGGGTTGCCAAATGTTTTTTTTTTTCAGCAGAACCTCATAGATGTAAAATATTTGTAAGTACCTCCTGAGATTTTAAGTTAAAATTTCAATAATCTAACATATCTTCACAGTTCTGATGCTAGTTAATCATCATATGACATGCAAGTAAACAAAGTATTTAATATTTTTTTAGTAGGTGTTTTATTTTAATAGTTTTATTTTAAAGTTATTTTGATGGGGCTGCACAACTTGGACTTAAATTATATTGTGATTTTTGAAATATTTATGTCTTAAATTCTTCACATTCAAATGTTCAAACCCTCAAGTTTTTAACAAAGTAAAAGTCCTTTTTTTGATGGAATATTGTCAAAATGCTGTATCGTTTAAATCATGCATAATTTCGTTATCAACATGTGTTTTCAATCATAAATTCAGACACCCTCTCCATGAAATCCGATCACACGTGGTCACAAGAGATGCCTTAAAGATGCATTTTACTACCAGTGATTTGTCTCACCTTGGTTGTGATTGGATCATTTGACATGGATGTTAACGCCAGATGTAAACAGGACCATATGACCACATTTTTGCCACACAGCAGGCCTTGGTATACATAAGCAAGCCTTACATTCTCAATCTGTGCACTCGAGTGCCTTGGTTTACATAATGCCTTGTTTTCTGGTGTGTTTGCACCCCAAAATAACATTAAGATACAGAAGGAGCTTAGCTGTGCTTCATGCAGTTTAAAGTATCCAGACAGCAGATAGTGCAGCCCCAGTGTGCACTGAAAACATATTAACACAAGCTCCACTGCCATTGAATATGGTGGTGCTAAATATCACAGCCCATTTTCCTCAAGCAAATCCGCTCTCTTACTTCATGTACTGCATTTCTTTGGATTAAGCTCTGCTGGGCTGCAAAATTGAACTACCAGCCACCTATAGAAATTAGATAACTGAGCCTAACGCACTGAACCCAAATTTCTCTCTCGTTCCATGGCCTCTGAGAAGAGCGGCGTTAAGTAAATCAGCTTTTCGTGCTTATTAAAGCAGGGCATACATGAAGAATAAGAAGACAAATTCAAGAGTTGGTGGAGCATCACCACCATCCCAGAAGGGCCCTTTGATATCTTATTATCTTACTGATTGATGAAACATCTGGGCCACTTAAGTTCAACTCTCTATGGCCAAGGCAGCCTCCCACATGTAGTCCACCAGGTGCCTATCAGAATACCAATTACTTATTGTGGAAGAACTAATTGGTTCAGATTGAAGTTAAGATGTTCAGTCCACTCAACATCAGGAGTCTAGACAAGATTTATGCAAAGGAGACAAGGTAAATGAATGAATGCCTTTGAAATGGTAATTCCCTGGTGTTTCAGAAGTTGTTGGCTAGGCTAATGACTCAACAATGGCAAAGACTAATCTTGCATTCTTATTAGGAACTGTGAGCCAAGTCTTTATCAGTGAGGTCTGTTTACCAAAGAACTACAACGCAACACTATCAGTGTTGGGGAAACATTGCTTGGCAAGATAAGCTACTCTTAATTTAAAGCTCTTAATTTAAACTCTGAAATGGAATAAAAGTTGTTGGTGTTTTACAGCCACTAGTTCCTTTCAGCTGGAAATGAATGAGAATTGTGAATTGTACGTATACCCCTTACAAAATTAACCATGGTTTTATTACAGTAAAGTGTAGTAACCATGTTTTTTGGTGTATTGATTATCATTTGTATAACCACAGTTATCAACCTGATCTCATGATGAAAACATACCTTTGGGAACTTTTCCGCGAGATGCGAAATACATACCGCCATGTACGTTTCGTGACATATTCCATGTGAAATGTCCACTGAGTGGCGCTAAAAGATTGTTTAGTTTTTGTCCCCTGGAACAGATGAACATACATATGGTACGTTTTATGTGACGTTGGTTTTGTACGTCACCGCAGTTCTGACTTGAAATGTCCGTTGAGTGGCACTCTAAAGCTCTGTGACTTTTTAGAATAGCATACCATCTGCACTACACCTAAACCTACCTGATAGTATGAACAAAAGCGAATGTGACGTAAAAACACAATAGTAAGCATGCCATTTTAGCTTGTTTTTCGATCTCTCATCTTTCAGCTCTTTCATCATGATTCATGTTTTTGACGAGATTCGTATTCCGTGTCCAACTCCGTGCCGGCTGAGATACCGAGCAAGCTTGTTATGTCCGCAAAGCGAAACATATGGAACTGTAATCATAACTGTGTACGAAAACGATTACAAGTGCTTGATATTTTACCACCTCTAGTGTTAATTTCTGTTGGAAACAGCAGTGATATGTACTTATTGGTATGTATTTCACATCTTACGAAAAAGTTCCCACAGGTACGTTTTCATCATGAGATCAGGTAGATCAGGTAGTTTTACTACAAATATCAGGGTTAAACTATGGTTAGTGTAGCAAAACCATGGTTAATTTGTGGTTACCATGGTTCAACTATAGTAACCATGTTTTTTATTTGTAGTAAAGCCATTGTTCATTTTCATAAGGGACATTTGGAGCAAAAATGTATATACGTTTTCCCAATAAGCCCATGATGAATGATCGTTAAAATGAATCTTGATTAGGGTGACAACAATAAACTTGAAGAGATACATTTACACTAAAGAGACTTGAATCATTTAACAGTTTCTTTTTGAAATACTTCATGTAAATCTAAAATGAACAAGTTCACTACAACAATTCAATTTCTCAAAGCTATATAATATGAAATAGGGGATATTTTAATGCACATTTAATCTTAACTTTATTAAAGCTGCATGCACAATACACTGTCACATAAAACCCAGCTAGCTATGTCACACAACACTGCGAAACGTTGAAAAAAATAGTTTGTTACTGAAATGCCACACTATTTAGAAAACAGAACCACTATCATACAAATGTTACTCTCCAAAGCTACTTTGTCTTCATGGTGCAAAAACAAAGAGTTTGCACAACATACTCTACATGGCATGTCTTTACAGTAATAATGAGATGTCATCACAGCAAGAAGCACACATTTGCTAAAATATATGCTCTCAGAGATGGGACATTAGAGCTGTTATTATTAATTATCTTGATTAGAGTAAAAGCGCTGAGCTTGTCAGGCTGTGCTTCTAGAGGACACAAGAAATAGACACACTACAGATCACAGAATACAGAGCCCACCAGAAGACAAGGACAAGAGAGGACATCAATTATTAGCATGAGGGAAGACACGTGTGCTGCAGTGAAATTAACCATTTCATAAAACCCCAAGAAACATCAAAGAACACTATTAATCCCGGGAATAATTTTATTCAAAATCAGTTGCACAGCTTGAAAGGGGCTATTTTCATATAGAATGCCAACAGAAAAAAAAAAAAATGCTTCAAACTCATTTCATTCAGAAAATGCCTTGGGAGCCCCTTTGTTCATCTAAACTATAGTGTCGTGAAATAATGCACTCTTTGTTATAACCTATTAAGTCTGTTATAATCTAAAACAAGTTCACAAGGACTCTACTATCAACAATTGAGTACACTTAAAGGTGAAAGGTATAATTTCTGTGCTAACCACCATAATTGCAAAAATTTTGACTGTTGTCAAACAGGTTTTCCTGCCACTGGCCAATTAAACAGATAGTCCCACCATAAACTTATGCCATTGGTTGAGCTAATCTTGCTGCGTCAGGCTGGTATTACTTTAGGATTTATTTATTTATTTATTGAGGGGAATCAGCCTTCAACTTTCTTGTCTCTGTACATTAAACTGAAACAGAAGAAAGGATTTTAACAACACAAACATTAACCACATTGATGTTTAACCTAATAAAAGTCTATAAGAGAAGGAAATAGATTCCACTCTGGACTGTATATATGGATATAGAGTTTCAAATCTATGCAACATAAAATATTTCCATTAAGACCAGCCATTTCATAATGCAATTGCTAGTCCGCTGTTGCCATGGCTCTTGACCAGTAATACAGGCGAGTGGAGCAGCTTTTGGCATTAGTTAGGCATCATAAATCACTCAGCCCTCGCTGTTCATGCAGACCCTTTGCAAGGACAGATTACAGTTCTCAGAGATCCCAGGGCACCAGCCTCTTTACAGGCCACAATGCTCCAGTTATGAGATATGACCAAAAAATGAGAAATTGTATCATAAATATAACATGAACATCAAACTGAATCTATCTATCTATCTATCTATCTATCTATCTATCTATCTATCTATCTATCTATCTATCTATCTATCTATCTATCTATCTATCTGTCTATCTATCTATCTATCTATCTACTGTATTCATCCTTCCTTCCATCCATTCATCCATCCATCATTCGTTTAGTCTGTATTTCATCATTGGAAAGACAAATGACCCTAAAATAGCAATCAGAACAACAAGAAAAATATCAATAATGCATCCATCTATTGTATCCATCTGTCTGTTTACTGTATCCATCCATCCATCCGTATCCATCTATCTACTGCATCCACCCACTCATCCATCCATCTGTATCCATCTTTCTACTGTATCCATCCATCCAGCCAGCCAGCCATCCATCGTTTCTATTTATTTGCTGTATCCATCCATCCATCCATCCATCCATCTGTATCTGTCCCTTCATCCATCCAGCCATCCGTTGTATCTTTTGATTTGCTGTATCCATCCATCTATCTGTTACATCCATCCATCCATCTGTCCACCCATTCATCCATCTGGATCTATCTATCTATCTATCTATCTATCTATCTATCTATCTATCTATCTATCTATCTATCTATCTATCTATCTATCTACCAACTGTATACATCTATCTATCTACTCTATTCATCCATCCATCTGTATCCATCCATCCATCCATCCATCCATCCATCATATCTTTTTTTTGCTGTATCCATCCATCCATCCGTCCATCTACCCATTCATCTATCTATCTATCTATCTATCTATCTATCTATCTATCTATCTATCTATCTATCTATCTATCTATCTATCTATCTATCAACTGTATACATCTATCTATCTACTCTATTCATCCATCCATCCATCCATCCAGCCATCCATCATATCTTTTTATTTGCTGTATCCATCCATCCATCCATCCATCCATCCATCTACCCATTCATCCATCTGTATCCATCTATCAACTGTATACATCTATCTTCTGTATTCATCCATCCAACCATCCATCTGTATCCATCCATCCATTAATCATATCCACTATCTACTGTTTCCAGCCATCCATCATATTTTTTCATTTACTGTATCCATCCATCCATCCCCATCTATATAATGTATCCATCGATCTATCCATCGTATCTATCTATCTATCTATCTATCTATCTATCTATCTATCTATCTATCTATCTATCTATCTATCTATCTATCCATCGTATCTAAGAATTATCCTAAAATAACAATCAGAACAAGAAAAATACCATTTGTGCATCCATCCATCGTATCTATCTGTCTATCTACTGTATGCATTCATCCACTCATTGTTTGCTTAGTCTGTAATTCATCACTGCAAAGACAAATCATACAAAAATAACAATCAGAACAAGAAAACACCAGAAGTGCATCCATCCATCTCTCTATCTACCGTATCCATCCATCAAGGACATATGACCCTAAAATAACACTAACAATCAGAACAACAAGAAAAAAATCAATAGGATTAAAGACATAAAGTCAATATTAATGAAACATGCATATCATTCAGTGTCACACAAATCAATAGTACAAATAACAGTGTGTCATTTTCAAGTCTGAAATCACAGACAAATACTCTCTCTGGTTTTACGTTACACGGTTTTAGATGCACAAGACCTGTGTGAATAATGGGTTTCCTTCCCTTGCGTTATTTTAGGATCTAGTGAGCATGTCTCATGTCACATGCAAAGAAAAGGTATATTACGACTCATTGAAAACTAGGAGATGCGATAAGCACCTTGACGCCCGTTTTGCTTTGCCAAGCACCACATTATGTGTTCACTTTTAACCGTGCACAAAAAATACACATCAAACTTCAATTGCAGCAGTCCGGGCTTGTTTTTCACTTATTTATTTATTTTTCTAACGTCTCCTGGCAATGTAATGAGCAAATAGCATTTTGTACGAAAAGAGCCACAGACAAAGGGAACCCTGCTGGTGTTTGCCTCTTTATCTCCCTCGTTTAATTGGATTTCTTTGAAAGTTCAGATGAACCTCATGGGGCTCTCCTCTCGTTTTGCACTTTCACTCTCGTTTTCTACCTGCCTCTCACTGAAGCTGATTAAATCACGAAGCCTTGCTTTAGGGGCAAATTCATGTGTCTCATATCAGAGATGCTTTGATTGATTGTTATTTCTACAAACACAGAAGTAGGGCTGTTAACTTAGATCCAATAATGTACATAATGCTTTTTACTTCATTACAATACATTTCCATTTTGTTTGAAACATCAGTAAATATTATCTGAGAAAGAAGTATATGCATTTGTCTTTTTCTTATGATGTTGAAAGGCTCAGTTGAATATATGTAGCCTAATATAAATATTTTCTCATGGCTTAAGGCAAAAAGAATAATATAGTGTAAACTTATGAAAATATAAACTAATTCAAACAGGCTAAACTAAAGCCAAAGCATATTATGTTATCCTCATATGCACCTCTAAAAGTGACACAATACAATATGTTTGTAAGATGAAGTTCTCATGGCTTTTAAATATTCAACATCTGTAATTATCTTTATCATAATTAAGTGTTGAACACTCATTTTTAATTTAATCCTGTTGGGAATTAGATTCATCGTCTTTTTGTATTTTTCTCTCTCTCTCTCTCTCTTTCTCTCTCTCTCTCTCTCTCTCTCTCTCTCTCTCTCTCTCTCTCTCTCTCTCTTTGTAACAACTGCATAACTCTCCGAAGCTATTAATCTTCGTTGATTAGACATGAGTGTCTCTCAGAGCCCTCTGTACAAAACAAGCAAGCTCCTGAGAAAAGTTATCCTCTACATCTTTCACAACGATCAAAGTCAGTGGTGAAATTGAGATATGGGAGGTAGAATCTAATAAACTGCAAGCCAATTCTATATAAACTAAAAAAAAACACACAAATTAATTACAATCATTATCTTAATACCAGTAACACATATCAAAAATACAGTCTATATTGTCTTTTTTTTTTTTAACAAAAGCCTTTCTGTATGGCACTTTGTGATTATAGTCAAAGAGCAAAGCAAATGGAAAAAACAAGACACACTTAAAAGAAAAAAAAACATAAATCAGGAGTCTTCAACAGTACCGCGGGGGGTCTGCCAATTATGGTTTAAACTCAAAACTAATTTTGATGAACAAATGAAACATCACATTAATACTAAGTTAACTTCAACCAAAGCTCAAATTAAGAAGTTAAAGTTCAACTAAATGCTTAATTTTAACCTCCATTTAAAAATGTATTAAATAAAATGTAAATCACAAGTATATGTCTCTGTATGTCAATAATTATAATGGACTTTTAAAGTAAAAATTATTACACTACTTTTCAAAGTATGAGGTAAGTACGATTAAAAAAAAAAAAAAAGAAAGAAAGAAAGAATACTTTATTCAGCAAGGATGCATTAAATTGATCAAAAATAACATAAAAGGCATTTATAATGTTACAAAAATATTTTAAATAAATTATGTTCTTTTAGACTTTCTATTCATTAAAGAATCCACAAAAACTGTTTTCACAAAAATAAGCACCAAAAAAAACATGAATGATTTCTGAAGGATCACATGACAGTGAAAATACAGGAATAAATTACATTTTAAATAAATTAAAACTGAAAACAATTATTTTAAATTGTAATAATATTTCTCAATGCTACTGTTTTCACTGCATTTTTCATTAAATAAATGCAAATAAACAGTAGTAGTCTGTCTGTTTAAGGCTATAACTCATCAACCTACAATTTTGTATGCCACTGAAATGAGTTGTTTGCCAACGACACTCCACTCTAATTTTCCCACATCCCATCTGTCACTGACATTTCAACCTGTTTGTCACCTCAAGCCCACCATCGACAAATGTGAGCTCCCTCCCATCATTGCCACCAATCTCTTCACCTCTACTGAAGGACACACTGTCATTGCCTCCTGCTATATAAAAAAACCTGGCAGATGTCCAAGATGACCTACTGACCTTCACAGAGTATCAATCAGCTATATTTTCAGTACCAACATAAAGTCTGGTTCAAATGCCAGCTTATTTTAACCAGTTCACATGCTAGCTTATTCTAGCAAGGACTTGCCCATTTTAAGGAGGAAAAGATCATCTAACTGACATTTAAAATGGCCAGTTTATTTTGCATTCATGAGTAAATCCTTGAGTAAATCTAAAATCTATCAAAAAATAAAATCTATTTGCAAAAAAGGCCTAATATTATATTTTGATGTTGCTGATTTAAAAATATAAATAAAAACTTTCCATCATTTACATTTTTTTTAATAAGAAATTATGTATCATACGGTGGCCCAGTAGTACACAAAACAACGAAATCTCCACAACACAATGTATACGACTAATTTTGTTGTGTTGTACTAATTTCGATGTGTTGTGGCTTGTTTCCATTGTGTTGTGACTTGTTTCTGTTGGGTTGTGCTAGTTTTGTTGTGTTGCAGCTTGTTTTAGTTTTGTTGTGCTAATTTCATTGTGTTGTGGCTTGTTTCCATTATTATGCTAATTTTGCTGTGTTGCGGCTTGTTTCCATTGTGTTGCGACTTGTTTCTGTTGTGTTGTGCTAATTTCATTGTGTTGCGGCTTGTTTCCATTGTGTTGCTTGTTTCCGTTTTGTTGCAGCTAGTTTCCGTTGTGTTGCAGTTTGTTTCCATTGTGTTGCAGCTTGTTTCCGTTGTGTTGCAGCTAGTTTCCACTGTGTTGCAGCTTGTTTCCGTTGTGTTGTGCTAATTTCATTGTGTTGTGTCTTGTTTCCTTTGTGTTGTAGATTGTTTCCATTGTGTTGTGCTAATTTCATTGTGTTGTGTCTTGTTTCCTTTGTGTTGTAGATTGTTTCCATTGTGTTGTGCTAATTTCATTGTGTTGTGCGTGTTTCTGCTGTGTTGTGTAGATTTTGTTGTGTTGCGCACTACTGGGCCACTGTAGTATCATTTTTAATGCAACAAAATCAAATTTTTTGAGAAAGTGTGTCATGCTATAGAGCAAAACAAGCACTATTTTTGCAATCAGTACCCAAACATTAGTAAGAAACAAGAAATGCATTTCATTCGGAAAATATGATGCACAGCCCTATAATATTAGACAGAAAAACTTCTAATATTGCAAATAATTTGGGTGAATGGTTGTACAGAAAACACTGAAAATTGAAAAATGTGATAGGATATTTGAAAAAACTGTATTTGGTACTAGGCTTCAAACAAAAATCTGAAGCATGAATGCACAGTTTTATCTGCATCTTATTGAATAACTACCCCAAATCCAGTTTAACTGCACATTGTATATACCATAGCACCTACTATATATAGCACATTTGCATCAAAAAGTCAGATGTTAAACTGCTCAGGGTTCAGGGTCTGGAAATTCTCAATGTCAAAGTGATGACATTTCATCTAACATGGATTCTGGGAATACGATTGCTTTTTTAACAAGCCTGCTTTGAGAATGCTCAGGAGTGCAGAGATTATGGCAGACATGAGGGTCACTCAAGAGCCAAAAATTTGTTTTAAAAGCATTTCCTCACATAGCATTCACAGGATGCTTGCAGAAGGTGATTGCACCATCATAATTGTGACAGCTGTCCTGTTGCTCTACCTTTAGAAGCCTCTATGGTGGCCCATCAGAGTCAGAACATGGCAAGATTGGCTCTCTTGGGGACTGGCTGAGAGACACAGGAAATCCTCAAACATTAATGTGAAACAAGCTTATGATGGCCTCGTGGTAACCTGCTCTTTGAGAATCACTTTAAGAGGCAGCTAAGGAAGGTGAGAAAACTACGGTCTATCTCTTAGAACGCATGTCTCTCTCGCACCCTTTGTCTTCCTTTATGTTCCTGGCCTTCTTACATAAGCAACTAACACGAACAATTTGATGAAATGCAAATTATTCTATTTAAAGCATGAAAATTATATATACTGTATAGAAACTAAAACATCAGACCTCGTGCATGAGGAGGTGAAAATCAATAGTAATTTGCAATGCATACACCCGGCACTGTATAATGTTAGCAAAGCCATAAAAGCATCTAATTGTTGTTTCTCAAACAATTTTCAAGCAAAAGTTTTTAAAGAGAGCAACTTCTCACATCATCACACATCTTAATGTTGTTCAACAGGGGATTTTCTAAGTATATATTCTGCTGCTATGGAACACAGACCTACTACGTTAATGTGTTGCTTTATCTCATTAATGCTGGAGCATCACGCTCTGGCGGGCTCCTATAATTCATTCTGTTCTCCATGGTGGAAAATGACAGCTGCCAAGCTCTTGCAAATCACAGGGTGGAGGAAATCCCCATGCACTGCACTTACAGTCAAAAAAAGATCAAGGGAGAGAGAGAGAGAAAGGGAAAATAGTGGAAGCGGGTGGATGGGGGCAGAGGACACATAACCCAGCGCTTTTCTAGAGCAAGAAGATGGAACTCAGACTGGAAGTGGGAACAAACTCTGGAATGAGAATAAATATATCTTTCTCTGACTCTGGTCTTTGGTGACATACAAATGTTCACAACAAACTGTGTGAGGATGAGAAAACAGTAGTGTGCACTTTCGAGAAATACTGGAATAAGGTACATTTTGGTGTCCCATTTTTTAAAGGACAAATCCCATCTTTTATTTTATAGTAAGCACTATAAAATATTTTGGATAACTATGATCTGCCAAAAATTAACCTAGAATGAAAAGCAGGTGGTTTTATACTCATCAAATGTTTGCATTTCTACTTAAAATAGTGATTTCAGTCTGCCACAACTCTTGCCCTTCTTAACTAAACAATTAAAGTAGTTTTGACAATCTTGTTGATTTTAAATTATTAACTATTTTTAGTTAGCAAATACATTTATTTAGGTTCGACATTTTGCATCATGTTACCACTTGATTTTTTTCCCCTCCATTATAAAAGAAAAAAAAAGTGACAATTTGGAAGTGGTATCACTTAAAAATGATCTCTTTATATAATTTTACACACAAATTTACTTTTGACTGCACTCAGTAAACTTAATTGTTCAACCCTGTTACTCAAGTCAAGAAACAAAATGATTTATACCACTATTAAGTACAAACCAAAGCAAACTAGCTTTGAGTGACAAAACTGAGAGACATCTCAGCTAACTCTGCAACCCTGTTACTTTCAAAAATGTACAAACCTTATGTATAATAAATATAATATAATTTACAAGAGCTTATATAATATTATTTACTTGATGAGGTTTATGATCTATAGCTGAAGGCCTATTCATGGAAAGTGCCAGTCTGGAAAAGATTGTCAAATTAATGGTTTAAAATACTGGTGTATTATGTTAAATTAATCTGCCAAAACTCTTATTTGAATATTCTTAATTGGAGGACTTAATGCAGATACTAAATCATTAACATTGTAGGCATTTGCTAGTCACTGCAAACATACACCGGTGTTTGATAGAGATCTAATGAGATTAGGTGGCTCATTATTCTTAAGTGGCTAGAACCACAAACAGGCATAGCAATGTCCTTAAAAAGCCAAGATCCACTGTTTAGGATGCTTGATGTAAAGTATGAAATGTATGTGAAACATGTACAGAATTCCAGTTTCAACAGTAGGAATAAAAAGCATTCTTGAGCAACTAAAGAAACTAGTTACTTGCCATGAATTAATCTCTTGAAAATCACTCATATGTTCTGTATAAAATTCAGTGGTATGTATCAGACAGGCTGTTTTTCTATTTCAGTCAAGTGCTCTTATCTAGATAGCACGAAACACTCCCTCACATTTGCTGCTAGTGACTCCACATGAGATGCATGCATTTAAAAATAGTCAATAAAATATGTACAGCATCAACATCTAATACTAAGAAAAGATTTACCAGTCCTCACTTAAATGCATCAATAATTTCTCTGTAGATATTTAAAAATAGATGTGGCAAGCTTTGTTTTTCAGATCTAATCTTTAGGACAGAATGTCTGTGCTGTCATTGTGCAAGTAATCAAATTGGATCTATTTGTTCAGGCACTGTCCCCAAGGTCGAGAACCTCAGAACTAAAGAGATTGTGGATGGATACGGAAATATCGGATTTTTGCTGCCTGTCTGAACAAAGCCTAAGTGACAGGTCGAAGGGGTCTAACTTATTTTATTCTCAGCTCCCTGATTCCTGTCTCTCAAACACTTTCGATCCCTGCTGTGAGAAAACTAACTAAATTCTTTGCCACCAAGGTCAGAGCAATGACCTTGAACAGAAGCCTCCATTTTACAGTTCCTCTTTCAACTCAGCCTGCCTATGCTGATGTTTCAGCAGAATGTCATACAGAACACTGCTAAGTGGTTCAAAAAGAGAGGGCTTCTTTGAAACATCTATGAGTGCTTCATATTTCTTTTTATCAGAAACTTCACCGGTTTGACAAAAATGTCCTTAGCTCAAAGAACTAGCACAAAACACGAGAGAGACTCTGAGGAATCAACAAGAGATATTTTGAAAAATGTTTCATCTGTTTTGCCTATGGGGTCCAAAATGACAAGTAAATGACACAATTTTCAATTTTGGGTGAAGTATATACGCTTGATCTGACCCCAGAGGTTTTACAGACTCATAGCACTCAAGACAACATTTGAAATAATTATTGGAAAATTAATTATTCATTTAGATCTCAACGGATTAATTAAAACAGTCAAAATTAAAAATAGGACCTGCCTTTGGGTGGTGTATTATTTATTTCATTTGCATAATTCAGATGTCTCCTGATGGAGAACTACTCAAACCTGCTGGTGGGAGGTGAGAAACACGGCTGAAAGAAACTCAATGACGCCGTCAGATCTGCAAAAGTGCAGTTGGTGTCTCTCTTGGTGAGCTGAGCTGAATCATGTGAATCATGTCAATATCATGTGGATTTTTAAAAGTCACAAGAAAATTAAGGACACTCATACAATATTCAAACTCTCAAACCTTGTATAAGGTGAACTGACTAAATGACATCCCTCAAAATGGCTATATTGAATAAAAGCTGCAATGAATCTGATGCTGCTCACTGCACAGAAAGTAATAGGCCATTTGCAGCTATTCATTACAGTGATTTTAATGTGGTGAAGGAGTGCTGTAAGGCGGTTTTTATAAAATAGGGCAACAGCAAAAAAATAACTAAATAATTTTTTTTTAAGTGTTTAAAATGACTAAAATGGATTATAATTGTGCCAGTTATGAAACCTAAATCAGTGAGTAATCATAAATAAGAATAAAAAATAATTATCATTAATAATGAATAATAATCAATTTATTTTTTATCATTAACCAGAATTTTATATATATATATATATATATATATATGTGATGTATGCATTCGTACTAGTGGTCAAATATTTGGAATAATTTAAGATTTTTTCAAATGTTTTTGAAAGAAGTCTTGAAAGAAATATTACAATAGCAAGCAGTTATTTTAAATTGGAATAATATTTATGTTTTTTTAACTGTATTTTTAATTAAATAAATGCAGCCTTAGTAAGCATAATACACTTCTTCTTCAACAACATTACAAAAAATCTTAATTTTCAAACTTTGAACACTAATGTACATATGGATTTTAGACGGATTACACTTAATAGGCAATTTGCAAAGTCAATTAAATAATGCTATTTTACCTAAATGATAGATAGATAGATAGACAGATAGATAGATAGATAGATAGATAGATAGATAGATAGATAGATAGATAGATAGATAGTTCCCCTTTCAGTCGGTCACTCCGAGTCACGTCGGATGACCGACGAAATTGGGATCTCGCCAGAGAGACCAATCCACTTCGAGTGTAACTAAACGAGCC
The DNA here is from genome assembly GCA_039654775.1 of Spinibarbus caldwelli. NCBI lineage: Eukaryota > Metazoa > Chordata > Actinopteri > Cypriniformes > Cyprinidae > Spinibarbus > Spinibarbus caldwelli. The sequence continues at coordinate 18,168,225 of CM077247.1, read as the reverse complement.
AATGGACATTGGCATGCGATTATTGCATCCAGCTGCCGCTGATCACAGCGTGAGCATAAGAGGCAGCTGATGCACCGCATCAATTATCCTTTCGCTTCGGAGCCGAGCGGTAGTGGTTAAAGCTACTGCTCTCCCTTCCAAGAGAGTGTTCTGCGAGCGAGTGCGGGCGTTACGGCGCGGCAGCGGTGGTCACGGTGTCCGGGAGAGAAAGATCGTCTTCCTGCTGACAGCCACACTAGGAGTGTGCGGTGGCCAGCTCCCCTGCGTGCTTCAGCACTAAAAGAGCATTTCTCTGAAAGAGCAATTTCTCTAAAAGAGCAACACGGGTGATCGCGTCTTTTTAAAGATGTCTTTTCACCCGTGCGTTTCTGGGTGTGGTCGTTTCCTGGCGCCTCAGGACGGTCACGATCGCTTCCTCACGTGTCTGGGCATTCAGCACGCTGAGGTGGCTTTCGTGGATGGTTCATGTTCTTCTTGCGGGGACATGACCATCTCGGAGTGCGACTCTGCTATGTCAAACATGGCAGAGTCCCTCTGCCTGCCGTGATCCGGCGTGCACACTGGATCCGGTGGAGTTAGAGGTGATTTGAGGATTACGGTGAGGGCTTCCCCAAGTGGAGCTCCTCACCCCTCAAGCACTCCGCAGCCGGTGGAGCTGCCGAAGGAGCGCGCTGGCCACGCGTTTCCTTCGGTGCCCCCTCTGACGACCAGATGTCGATCACCGCATCGGAGGGCGGGCCCTCTCTCTCCGGGGATGATGACCCGGCTGCGTTGCCCCCTTCGGGTGTGGTAGCGTTGTCCGTGCCAGACCCAGAGATGACGGCTATGCTTTCCCGGGCCGCCGAGAATGTCGGGCTCGTGTGGAATCCTAAAAAGCCACCGTGTCCCGATCCTTCGAGGCTGGGCGAGTGGTTCCTCGGTGGGGGTGGCGCTGGTTCTCAGCGCCCCCCTCCGGTGCCATTCTTTCCGGAAGTGCATGAGGAGCTGACAAGATTGTGGAGGGCACCTTTCACTGCCCGAAACACATCTTGTAGTTCTTCCGCTCTCACCACCCTCGATGGTGGAGCCGCTTTGGGGTATGCGGGCATCCCCTCGGTGGAACGGTCTGTGGCCATGCAACTGTGTCCAACAGCCGCTTCCACCCTGCGGGGTGATCCGTGTCTCCCCTCACGGGCCTCTAAGTATTCGTCAGGTCTAACTGGCAGTGCTTGTAGAGCCTGTGGGGAGGCGGCTTCCGCCCTCCACGCTATGGCGTTGCTGCAGGTCCACCAGGCCAAAGCACTGAAAGACCTGCACGAGGGTGGTCACGACCTGGCGGTTCTACATGAGCTGCGTGCTGCGACGGACCTCGCGCTACGAGTGACGAAGGTGACCGCACAGTCTCTGGGTTGTGCGATGTCCAGGAGCGCCATCTCTGGCTGTGTCTCGCTGACATGACGGGGCAGGAGAAGGTACTCCCGTGTCACAGACCGGCCCTTTCGGCGACGCTGTCGAGAGCTTTGCCCAGCAGTTCTCGGCAGCCCAGAAGCAGACTGAGGCAAACACATCATGCGCCGGAGGAAACCTGCTGCTTCCACCCCGGCTGCAGCCACTCAGCCTGCTCGTCGCCGTGGGCGCCCCCTGCGGCCGTCCCCGCTCCCGCGCAGCCGCAGCAGCCTTCACCAGGCAGCGTCGTGGAGCCGGTCGCAGGCAGGACGCCCAGCCCGTCCAGGCCCCCGCCAAACCTGGCGGCAAGTGCAAGAGGCCCTGGGACGGTCGACCCAGAGATGGAGGAGACTGCTCATCGGGAGATGGTGACTGCACCACTCCCTCCCCCGGAGGAGGGCCGGGTGGAGTATCTTTTGTTCATTTTGTTCCACCGCTGGCCCAGCAGCCAGCGGTACCCAAAACATCAGTAAAGAGCGGTCTCCTCAATCTCCGGGTCTCAAGAGGAGGAGAGTGGTGATCCGTGCATCACAGGATCACTTCCCTCCTCCTCTCTCGCCAGCAGGCAGCGGGTGGTTGCCCAAGAGCACCCCTCCTGCCCATTTGTGGAACCAGGTAAGGGCAGTAGCACTCCAGTCCCCGCTTCAAGTCGTCAAACGCCGGGCTGTCACAAGCCTCAAGCCGGGTTCCTGTGTCTCCTCCCATGCGAGGAGAAATCAGGTGAGTGCTACACTACACACCCAGACCCCGCCCCCTGCCGTCACAGGCCAGGCCGTCACAGGCCCTGGGGCCGGTCCCTGTGTTCCACCTCGCTGCCCCACCGCGGGCATGTCGGTGGGCCCGTTGGCCCCGCTGGTGCGGTCTCTCGGAGCCTGGTTAGCGCTCCCCAGCCCGTCCCGGTGGCTCCTGCGGACCATCAGACTCGGCTATGCGATTCAGTTCGCCCGGCGTCCCCCCCAAGTTCAGGGGCATCCGGTACACTTCAGTCAAAGCCGTCGATGCCCCTGTCTTGCTCGCGGAGATTGCAGTCCTACTGGCGAAGGATGCAATAGAGCCGGTCCCTCCAGCCGATATGAGGTCGGGGTTTTACAGCCCTTACTTCATTGTGCCCAAGAAAAGCGGTGGGTTACGACCGATCTTGGATCTGCGAGTTTTGAACCGTGCACTTCACAAGATGCCGTTCAAGATGTTGACGCAGAAACGCATTCTTGGATGCGTCCGTCCCCTAGATTGGTTTGCAGCAATCGACCTGAAGGACGCGTACTTTCATGTTTCGATTCTCCCGCGAGACAGGCCATTCCTGCGATTCGCGTTCGACGGTCGGGCATATCAGTACAAGGTCCTGCCCTTCCGGCTGTCCCTTTTCGCCTCGTGTCTTCACCAAAGTCGCAGAGGCGGCCCCTTGTTCCCCTGAGACAACGGGTTGTGCGCATTCTCAACTACCTCTACGACTGGCTCATACTTGCACAGTCTCGAGAGCTGTTGTGCGCACACAGGGACCTGGTGCTCAGGCACCTCAGCCAGTTGGGCCTTCGGGTCAGTTGGGAAAAGAGCAACTCGTGCCAGTGCAGAGGATCTCTTTTCTCGGCATGGAGTTGGATTCGGTCAACCAGACAGCACGCCTCACCCAGGAACGTGCTCAGTCGGTGCTGAACTGCCTCAAGACTTATCAGGCAGGACAGCGGTCCCACTGAAACTCTTTCAGAGGCTCCTGGGGCATATGGCTGCAGCTGCGGCCATAGTTCCGCTCGGTCTGCTCCATATGAGACCGCTTCAGCACTGGCTCCATGATCGAATCCCGAGGTGGGCGTGGAAACGCGGTACTCACCGGGTTCAGATTACACCGGCCTGCCGCAAGACCTTCAGCCCGTGGTCAGATCCTTCGTTCCTTCGGGCAGGAGTGCCCCTGGAGCAGGTATCCAGGCATGCTGTGGTATTCACGGATGCCTCGGCCACCGGCTGGGGTGCCACGTACAACGGGCACGCAGTATCAGGGGTTGGACGGGCCCCCTTCTGCGTTGGCATATCAATTGCCTCGAGTTGCTGGCAGTACGCCTTGCCCTGTGCCGCCTCAGAGGGCGCCTTTGGGGCAGGGACGTTCTGGTCCGTACGGACAACACTGCGACCGTTGCCTATATCAACCGGCAAGGCGGTTTGCGCTCCCGTCGCATGTCGCAACTCGCCCGCCACCTCCTCCTCTGGAGTCAGAAGCATCTGAGGTCCCTTCGTGCCATCCACATCCCAGGAGTGTTCAATCAGGCGGCCGACGAGCTGTCTCGAGCGGCACTTCCTGGGGAGTGGAGACTCCATCCCCAGGCGGTCCAGCTGATTGGAGTCGGTTCGGAGTTGCTCAGGTAGACCTGTTTGCATCTCCAGAAACCACCCACTGCCAGTGGTTCTACTCCCTGTCCGAGGCAACGCTCGGCACGGATGCACTGGCACACAGCTGGCCCCAGGGCTTGCGCAAGTATGCGTTTCCCCCAGTGAGCCTGCTAGCACAGACATTGTGCAAGATCAGGGAGGACGAGGAGCAGGTCCTGTTAGTGGCTCCATATTGGCCCAACAGGACCTGGTTCCCGGAACTCATGCTCCTCGCGACAGCCCCTCCCTGGCCGATTCCTCTGAGGAAGGATCTGCTTTCTCAGAGACGGGGCACCCTCTGGCACCCGCGTCCAGACTTGTGGAAACTTCATGTGTGGTCCCTGGACGGGACGCGGAGGTTCTAGGTGACCTGCCCCAGGAGGTAGCGCTCACTATCGCTTCAGCACGAGCACCGTCCACAAGACGGGCCTATGCGCTGAAGTGGAACCTGTTCGTCGAATGGTGTTCCTCTTACCAGGAGGACCCCCGGAGATGTTCGATCAGAGCCATGCTTTCCTTTTTGCAACAAGGGTTGGAGCGTAGGCTGTCCCCCTCCACCCTTAAGGTATGTTGCTGCTATTTCTGCCCACCACGACCCCATAGAGGGGAGGTCGGTGGGGAAGCACGATCTGGTCGTCAGGTTTCTTAGGGGGCCAGGAGGTTAAATCCTCCGAGGCCTCCCTCCCTTCCCTCTTGGGATTTGGCTTTGGTGCTAAGAGCCCTACAAACTGCCCCCTTTGAGCCATTGCAGTCAGTCGAGTTGAAGTTTCTTTCTATGAAAACCCTACTCCTGACTGCATTGGCCTCAATCAAGAGGGTGGGGGACCTGCAGGCATTTTCGGTCGACGAATCGTGCCTTGAGTTTGGGCCGGCTGACTCCAGTGCAACACTGAGGCCCCGGCCCGGCTATGTGCCCAAGGTTCCTACCACGCCCTTCAGGGACCAGGTAGTGAGCCTGCAAGCGCTGCCCCTGGAGGAGGCAGACCCAGCCCTAGCTTTGCTCTGTCCTGTACGCGCACTGCGTCAGTACGTGGATAGAACTCAGAGCTTCAGGACCTCAGAACAGCTCTTTGTCTGTTACGGAGGACAGCAGAAGGGGAAGGCTGTCTCCAAGCAGAGGATGGCCCACTGGATAGTGGATGCCATCACCTTGGCCTACGAAGCACAAGGTGTGCCCTGCCCGCTCAGGTTGCGTGCTCACTCCACTAGGGGTGTCGCATCGTCCTGGGCGCTGGCTCGTGGTGCCTCGCTAGCAGACATCTGTAGAGCTGCGGGTTGGGCGACTCCCAACACGTTCGCTAGGTTTTATAGCCTACGTGTCGAACCGGTTTCCTCCTGTGTTCTCACCTCAAACGGGTAGTGGCACTGAGAGGGCCGGCTCAGAGTCGGCTTGCGGCGTCCTTACGCCTAATTCTCCAGAGAGTTCCTTAACCAGGCAAACCCTGTTGAGTCCTCCAGCACTCCGGCGTCCGGACACGGCGGAGCGTCCGGCGCCAGGCCTTCAGCCAATGAATTCTTGAAAACTGGTGCGAGGCTAGTGCCCATATGAGAGACCCTGTCGGGATCCCATATGTGTATTCCACGGTATTCTTATTAGAGCCGTGTTTCCCCTGGCGGACCACGTTCTGCCATCTCTAAAGATGCAGCCTGAGCCATCTCAGAGACTTCCATGTGCAAAAGGGCCCTCTGGGTTACTTCACATGTTTGAATGTCACTTAAACCCCCTTTGGGAGGAGGTGACTCCGCAGTGTGCCTCTTCCAAGTGGAAGGGCACGCTTCCCAGTGTTATCCTAGTCCTACTGTTTGGGTTGCTCAAGGAACACCAGTAGTTGACCTTCTCTGTGTAGAGCCCGGTCCTATCGTCTGCCTTATAGGAAGGGTCAGGAGCCCTACACAGGGCACTGGAAGGGGCAGCTCCTGTGGCGCTTTGGTAGGGATCCCAATTTCGTCGGTCATCCGACGTGACTCGGAGTGACCGACTGAAAGGGGAACGTCTCGGTTACGTATGTAACCCTCGTTCCCTGAAGGAGGGAACGGAGACGTCACGTCCCGTCGCCACAGTCGCTGTACCACCGCTGAGCTGCCGGGTCGCCGGCTCGGCTCCTCAGCGAAAACATAATTGATGCGGTGCATCAGCTGCCTCTTATGCTCACGCTGTGATCAGCGGCAGCTGGATGCAATAATCGCATGCCAATGTCCATTGGCTCGTTTAGTTACACTCGAAGTGGATTGGTCTCTCTGGCGAGATCCCAATTTCGTCGGTCATCCGACGTGACGTCTCCGTTCCCTCCTTCAGGGAACGAGGGTTACATACGTAACCGAGACGATAGATAGACAGAAAATTTTTATTACACAATTATATAATTAATAATTTTAATGTCACAATTTTTACCATTTCTTTCTTCACTTTCATTATTTGAAACAAAATTGGATTAAAAATGCAAAAATCAAAAATTGTACTATTTCAACATTTCAATGCATTATAATACAAAACATTAAAATAAATATTTATAATACAAAATGAAATTACTGCATTAGCTACTGCATTAGTTATTAGTATTTACTAGCATTTACTCCGTGACACTGATATACAGTACATATCGTGCAGTATTCGGTAATCAGTATGCTGCTTTTCTGAAAACAGCCAATTTCTGAGTGAGCAACAGTAGAGGGGCACAGCAAAACATCAATTGAATAAATGGAAAGACCACTTCTGATATTAATCTGACAGTGTTGCGAGAACAGAGCGCTGTAAAATAAAACAAGGTCATTAGTACACTCGCCTGCAGCCTGCTAAATCAGTACTAAAAGATGCCACTATGAAAGTACTGAACATCTCATCCATCATGCAGACCAGCTTCAGTGGGGTGTTTCCATTAGACGCAAGGTCAGACTGTGCTGTTAGAGAATTATTTTTTGTTTCAGCAGTCAGTCTCCCAGGAGCGTCTCTCTCCTCCTGCTGCCACTCAGGTGTGAGTCTGATGAGCGGCATTACCAGCGAGGCGTGGAGGGCAGTGGATCATGAAGGACAGGAAGGCATGACTTTCACTTCTTTCTCTCCATCTTGAATCATCGTGAGCCCTTCTCTTCCTCACTTCCTCCATTCCTTCAGGTGTGCCTGAAAAATAAAGGCTTGAGGGGGGAAGTGGGAAATTCTTGCTTGATATCTTCCAGCCATTTAGTGTTGGTTTTTGTGTGTGTGTGTGTGTGTGTGTGTGTGTGTGTGTGTGTGTGTGTGCAGGAGTTAAAAACCATGAAGTTGTAGGTCATCTTCCTATGACATTAATCTGTTCCTTCTATTCTTAACAGAGCTCCTGCAGTCAACACCATCATTCCCAATGGACACTTTTGATTTAAAAAGCTTTAACTAATACAACAGAAAGGTCAAACTTAAACGAGAAGTTCAAATTGGCAATTTGTTAAACTAATAAAGGTTAATGGCGATGTCATGGACGCACTAGTCCAAGAATAATTCCAGCTTGTCTGTGTGATTGTTTGTGACACAATTGCGGCCTTTTCACCCAGTATATATTTACAATCTCTATGTGTTAATGGCAAATTGGCAATTAGCTAAGAAATGACAGCCTCAAGGGGTTTTCAGTTACTGTAGTTATAATTAGCCTAATTCTGTGTTTGAAACAAAGACAGGAACTCAGGTTTTACCTACATTGTGAGGATTGAAGCAAAACTTAAAATAACCTACACCCCACTTCATTGACATGATTTGCAAGGAGTTCTGTAATGAGACAGAAGGAAAAAATACTCCAGAATTAGGGATTATAGGTTCATTATGGTTAAATTATAATAATGATAATGATGGTCACACTTTTTTTTAAGGTCCAATTCTCACTATTAACAAACCTTTAACTATGAACTATGCCCCAATAAACTCACAATTTGCTGCTTATTAATAGTTAGTTAATAAGGTAGTTGTTAAATTTAGGTATTGAGTAGGATTAGGGATGTAGAATATGATCAAGCAGAATAAGTGCTTTATAAGTACTAATAAACAGCCAATAATAGGCATGCTAATAATAAGCAACTAGTTAATAGTGAAAATAGGTCCCTATTTTAAAGTGATACCATAATAATAATACAAAATGAAAACAGTGGAGAAGTAACCCGCCAAAAGACCCTTAAGTTAGGAACATTATTTAATAAAAAATAAATATTAATTAAAATAATAATACTATAAAAAAAAGGTCAGGTCCATAACATGATAAGATTAACAGATACATCTTTTAATTTCAATTATGGATTAGTATATGTTGAAATTAATATTAAGATTAACCAATGCTATAGAAGTATTTTTCATTGTTAACTAATAGTTAACTAATGTTAACAATTGGAAAAGCTAAATGGAGCTAAATTTGACAAAACTTCCTTGTGGAGACATCCAGGGATGTTTAATACAAAATTCATTTAATTCATAAAATGCATGTATGTTTATGGCTATACTTCGGACAAATTGTTTTAAAATGTCCTCATGAATGTTAGCATGTCACAAACTGATTTGTGAGGACATTTTAAATAGTCCCTTTTATTTAAAATCAGCCAAACCCTGTCTAATAATGTCAAGAGGTTCATGCAGGTGTGCAGTAAAGCAAATATCATTATCTTAGTATGAAAACCATCGCATCTATAAGAGATCCTTGCTAATAGCTTCAAAAGCGTGTGTGGGTGAGTGAGTCTGATGTGATAGATGGTTCAGACCAACCCTGTTCTTCATTCTTCAGTTTTATGCACCAGCACCTCCCTGAAATTGGATATGCAGACAGAATATGATGTCATTCCTTGTGATCGATGCCAGCTGGGGTTTGCTGCCAGTTAAACCTCAGTGGTGCTGGTGAAATATGACTGACTGGAAAAATACCCGTATCAAAACCTGAAGTGATTCAGCAACTGATGGGCACATCACAGCATTATGTCTCACTCTGACTCAAGCTGTAATAATCACTTGACTGTCATTTCATTTAAAACTTCTTCCAAAGTAAGTATACAGTGTATCTCAACAAAAACAAAAAGGATGATGCTGTAAATAGTTTGACCAAAAATAAAATCTACCATCTCTTACTCATCCTTGTTTAAACATGTATCACAACACAATTTTAGCATACAGTGACAGTGAATGGGAAAGAATGCTGTCAAGCTGCAAAATTGACATAAAACCATAAAAGCATCATAAAAGCAGTCCATGTGACTTGTGTATTTCAAGCTTGAAACCATATTTTTGCTTTATGAGACAAACTGACTGAGATTTAAGTTGTTAATGAACAGAATTTACATAGAGAGCAGGTGTGTTTGTGCTGGGAAAAATAATAGACATTTAGCATGTGGTTAAACCGGATTATAGATGATTAGTGAATATGACAAAGGTTATTGATATGAAATATAAAGCATAAACTCAAGAAGTTTGTAATGCTCATCAATAAATCCTGTAAAAAAGGAACTGCATCAAGGATTCTGAAAAAATACAAAAATATTAAGTAGCACAATTTTGTTTTTCAAACATTTCTGAAAGATCATGTGACACTGAAGACTGGAGTAATGATGCTGGAAAATCAGCTTTGGATCACAGGAATAAATTACATTTTACAATATATTCAAATATTCAAACAGCTATTTTAAATTGTAATAATATTTCACAATATTACTGTTTTTACCATATTTTTGATCAGATAAATGCAACTTTGGTTAGCATAAGAGACTTCTTTCAAAAACATAAAAAAGCATAACCTCAGACTTAGGAACACTAGATTAGTAATTGGATCTTAAAATCAAAATCACATCCCAGGCTTATTTTCTCCAGCTTGAAAACAAAACAGTACAAGATGCCTCCTTTCCTCAAAAGTGAGCTGTTAAAATGGTTACAATATGTCCATCAAGATCAATAGACTTGCAACAACCAACAGAAGCCAAACTGTGAGCTAAAAAACTCACTCCAAGTCACGTCCTGCCAAAAAGTGAGACTTTAGGGCACAACTGAATATGTTTCTGCCACTCATCTGACCTTCCAACATCACATTTTGACTTGCAAGAGACCTGTCAGTTAAAAAGGGAAAGAACTACAGGAATGACAGTGTTTTACCCCTCTCCTGCTCCCCTCTGCCCCTTCTGCTCCTGTCAGCAAAGACTCGGAGATCAAGGTTCACAGGAAGTAAGGTGACAGGCGCTGACACACGGCCTCTCCAGCGAGTGTGTGCGCTGCAGCTCCTGTCTGAATATGTGTGTGTGTGTGTGTCTGTGTAATCATGCTTGCCGGGTTTGTGGGTGCTGTCAGAGCCCAGCATATTGTGCAACAAGCCGCTATTTTGCCAAAGACAGGAGAGGAGATGACACAAGGTGGGGGGTCTTTTCTCAGCACAGGGGTCTGTCCTCAGGCCTGGGGCTTCACGAGTGTACAAACAGAGAGCTGACAGTGAAATGAGTCAGACTCTGCCATGCAGCCAGAGTTAACAAGCGATCTGGAGGTCCTCCTTAGCACCAAGACAAACAGAGGAAACTTTCATTTAACTCCTGATTAAACCCCCCCTGATTCCCAACAATGTCATGCTGGGAGCCTACAGATAATTGTGGGTCAATCACAGCACAGGACATCTAAAAATAAAGCTTTGATGCTGACTTTCAGGCTGAGTGTGTCGTGAAGCAGCTCGGCCCTGGTGCCAGGTGGCACAATAAGGAACCAGGAGGAGTTGAGAGAGCCGTGGAGACATCGGGGGTTGATTTCTTCTAACCGGTAGACAGGGAACGTTCTCCATCTGTCTCTCAAAGAGACAGAAAAAGCATGGCACAGCACTACAGAAAGACCATGGTCCTATGAGATAATGAGCGCAGATGTATAGTAACTGTTATAAGGAAAGACAGGATTTGCTCACTGGTTTGAGATATAGGGACTAGATGTCACACTTCTTTTCTGTATAGGCACATATTTTAAATTGCTGGCCAAGGAAAAAAAAAAAAAAAGAAAGATATTTCATGTTACATATTTTGACCTTTTGTGATAACATGCCGAAAACTATATTTACTATATATATGGCACAGAAATCTAAACTGCAAACATTTTGAAGCTGACATATAAAATGATATTTTTAAAAAAAAAACAAAAAAAAAAAACAGTTTCCACAAAAATATTAAGCAGCACAATGTTTTTAACAATAAGACAAAAGCACAAAATCAGTATATTAGAATGTGACTTTGGTATATGAAATATACCAATAAAGTATTCATACTTTTGTGACATACATACTATTATCTATTATTTACTCTAATAAAATACACAAATAATATAAAACCATTGCGAAAGAAAACACAGTATATAACTTTGTGATATTATACTAAAACATAACCAATGTGATTATAATAAAACATCACTGCACAGCATTAAAAAAAAGCAATAAATTGGAATTATAGTCCTGGAATAGCATCTCTTCGCAGGAGAGATTTGATTGAGTGAATATGATTTACACACCATTTTGACTGTCACCTCCTATACACACCTTTTTGAAACAACGCACTGCTTCATTTGTATAGGTTTTCAAATCTGCTTTCCTCTGTCTATTTGTAATCATTTGTGTGCAGCATCAGACAAAAACCTGCCACAAGCATATTTCTTAAGAGCTTTCCCTACCGTGAAAGGCCTTTTGTAGCATCTCTAATTATAAATCTGTTGTCCTCGTATGTTTTGTATCCCTGTTGCTACACTGAAAGATACTTTTCATACTCTGTCGTTCCATTCCGAGGTTGACTGAACATTTTTTCAGACACTAATTTCTACAGCAATTTTAGACACCTTGCCCTGGGAACATTTTCTTTGTGAGTGGCATCAAAATAGAGACAATCTTCCTACTGGATTTGCATCAGGCTGTCGGATGACGTTGATGAATGACAGAGGGAGTGAAAGGCCAGACGGATCTTTTACACTTGCTCCTCATCAGCGCTCAGACTTCTCCAAAGCTTTCAAAATCTCTCCAAAGTAGACGTCAACTGAGTACACAAGAGCCCAGAACGAAGATGTGAAATTGTGCAGAATTTTATGGCCTACTTGAGCGCTACTGTGAACAAGATGACAAATTGAGACCATAAAAATGATTTATTTGTCACTGAGAAAAAATACATTACGTAACATTCCTTATAAGCCACATTTAAGTGAATCTGATGTTGAAAAAATATCATTTTAATCATTGTAGAATGCAAGCAGCCTATTCGTAATAGTAAAACCATTAAAATGCATGCTAAAATAGATTTTATATTTTGTTTGATATTAAACAAATGAGAAAAATAGATTTCCATTCATCATTGCTGCCCCCTCCTCCCCCCAAAAATAGATTGAATGTGTGTTCAGTTTTTAAAAGTTTAAAAGTTTTAAAAGTAAAATTTTTATTTCTTTAAAAAAATTTAATATTAAAAACTTTTAAATTGTTACAAAAAAGCTTCTCAAACAAATGCTAATTTTCACATATATCAATATTCCTAATAGTAAAATCATTAAAAATGCACTTGATCATTTTTATAATATTCATGATACAATTATTCTATGCACAAAACAAGACGCAGAGACACACACACACACACACACGTCATGTGTGGATATATATATATATATATATCCACACACTCTCAAATTATTGCATTAAAAACTTTTAAATTGTTACGAAAAAACAAATAAATGCTGTTTATTTTATTATTCCTATATATCGATATTCATAATATTAAACCCATTAAAAATGCACTTGATCACTTATAATATTCATGATAAAATTATTCAATGCACAAAATAGAAGTCTCACCACTAGAGAATGATACTGACTCCCAAATTCAATTTGCCACATTCAGCACAAGCAAAAAAGGCCATCGGGGAACCATAATAAATGTAGCACATTCATACCCAAGCGTGTAGGCGAGCAAAATGTGATTGCGATCAGCTGACTTCCTGTCATCCAAGGACTCAACATTACATTTTCATAATGGCCGTAAAACCCCATTCAATTCCCCTGACCGCACTCTAACCCCTCAAACCTCCAGTTGCATCTCACCGTTAGCAGCGTGTTGCATCGATGTGCCACTTAGAGCTGGAGCAGTTTAACACTGCCTGCTAACTGCCATCGCGAATGAAGCCCAAATCCCTATGTGTATATCCTCCAACCACCTCTGCACTGAGAGATTTTCTTTTCATCTCGAAGACTTAAACCTATTGTTCTTTGATCTGTAACTTGACTCCTCACAGGGAGACTTGTGAGAAGCCTGCCATGCCTTTACATGTTTTCCGTGAGAGGGAAAATTACTTGAATGCCAACTGAATGATTGATTATATGCAAGCAGCTAGCTGTGTTGGTAGCATCAAGGTAACAGCTATGCATGTTTTCAAATGACTCACTCGCTCTAAATGGTGCCGTGTTTAGTCCCAGTCACAGCAAGATGGGGAACATGGTCTGAAAGGTGATTTATTTCACAGTCGATGCTGAGTTGGTGCACAAGAGAGGACGTGTATACACAGATAAAAGAGATTGTTCTAGGGAATACATTTCATTATGCATGGAGGGGACCCTGTCTGAATAGCAAATCTTCTATCAAAGTAATAACAATGTATTGTTTCTGCTCCTACAAATCAACCGTGGTAACGGCACTGGAGCCTTGCCATCCACTTCCATTGTGTTGATGTATAGCTATGCGAGGACATGTATTCTGATGGTTAACATGTACTGTAGGGCATATTCATGTGTTAGCATTGCTTACAGAAGCAAAGTTAAAATCTTGATAACATAAAAATAAGACAAAAAAAAATCTTGTCTTATTTTTTAAAAATAAAAATTTTGATAATATAATACAAGCGGACCTCAGAGAACAGTACAAATAATAAAAAAGGCAGTTTATGACCCCTTTAATTAATCTTCAGCAATTTTAACTAAAAATCCCTAACTATGATGACCCTTATGACCTTTACTAAATTATAAAGTCAGATATACATTTACTGTGAAGAAAAGAGAGAGAGAGAGAGAGAGAGAGAGAGAGAGAGAGAGAGAGAGAGAAAGTGATATTATAAAGAATATTTAAGTCTTCAGTCTCACATGATCTACCAGAAATCATACTAATATTCTGATTTGTTGCTCACATATCTTATTACCATCAAATATTAAATAATATTAGATAATAGTATGTATGTTACAAAAGTATGAAGTATGGGTTTATTGGAATATTTTATATACCAATGTCACATGATCCTTCAGAAATCATTATAACATGCTAATTTGATGTTTTTGTCAATGTTGAAAACATAAGTACAGTTTCATATTTTTGTTGAAAACATGATACTTTTTTCAGCAATGTTTGTTGAACAGAAAGTTCAAAATAAAAGCATTTATTCAAAATAGAAATATTTTGGAACATTATAAATGTCTTTGTCAGTTTAATGCATCCTTGCTGAATAAAAGTATTCATTTAAAAAAAAAAATCAGCCCTCAAATCATAGTGTACAGTAATGTATGTACACATAAAATAATCTAATATAAAATCAAATAATTATATTTATATTTTTTTGTTACTGTTAAGAAATTAAATATATTCAGTAATATATTATTTTTATATCATACACTATCATATAGGTTTTTAAATTGGGACAATAAACAACCAGCCACAACACTCCAGATATACACACTCAAAACACTTCGGGCAACCCCCTAGCAACCACATAACACCTTGACCATACAGAACACCCTTGTAATCACCCACAGCACTTTATTATTGTGACATGAGCTCTGCATGAGCAAGCACTGCTTACATCCTCAGAAAATCTACTTTCCATCATTACTTGTTTTTTTCATTCACGTTCAACCAAGGAATATTACAAATCACCATAAGAAAAAGCAATAATATCCGCTGAGCCATTATGCAAGCATTATATTGAATGAGATCTACAATAATTCCAACTGTAAAGAATCACAACACTAGTGCAGCCACCTTGTCAAGATGACAACCGAGCTCCACTACCATAATTGAGACCATAATAAAAGAAATCCCACTTTTATGTCATTCTTTTGTGTTGTTCAGACAAACTACCCAATATGTGAGCATGTTATAGGCACTGGGGTTTCTATGATGAATACAAGGCTGATGGTTATGAACACGGTTTAATCAAGAGACCTTGAAAGAGATGAAGGCAATCGTCCACAGAGGGCTGAGAAATGGGGCTCGTGGGGGTTTTAGACAAACAGCGAGAGAAATCGTGATACATGGCAATGCAGGTCTCTGGAAACTGTCAGCATGGAGCAGAAGAGAAACTGGAAAGTAATGGGGGAGGAATTATTCTCTTTTACCTGCAATGGATTTTCCAAAGAAACCAATTGAGCTCTGCATTAGAGTTTGTGGAAACATGGCCAGAAAGCTGAGATGGAGTCAGTACAATGCAGTAAAATGGAGCAGAGAAAATCATTACTGAAGAACTGGCTGAGGAAATGCACTCAGTTACTAGATTGTTTAGTCTTTAGCTCCGCTGTAGATCAAGTTTCCATTTCAGGAGGCATCTGTTAGATGTTTTTTTTCTGTGCCAGTTGGGTCAAAAGCTAGCCGGCTACAATAAGCCGCTTTTAGCTTAGACTGAGAGCAGCTCTGTTTTTAAAAGAGAGTAAAATACCAAGTTTAAATAGAGGGGACTCTGGCTTTTGACTGGGGTTCAGTTTTAGATAGCCTCCCTTGACAGTTGAGATATGAGTACTTTGATGTGCCAGAACTGTCAGCTCTGACACTCATCTAAAGTCTTTTAACCGAAGTCCAACGAATTCAAGTCAGCCATCAAAGCCACCATCTGTATGGGAGAAGCCCAAGAGTGCTAAAGAGAGGCCTTGGGAAGGACTGAATCAGTGACATAAAGCTGTGCTCTAATCGTTAGGACACTTCCAGAGAGTCTAAGGAAAGCCTGGCGAATAATTGGGATAAAATTCCATGACCTTTTGCATTAATATTTAAGTAGGAGGGTCATCCTCATCTGAGGATTTTGGCACCAGTTGAAGTAACCTTGACCTGACTTTTCACATTCATCACTTTAAAAAAAAAAAAAAGAAAAGCAAAGCCTGAGGGCGTAGGTCATATTTAAGGTCACCTTGGTTAGTTCTTCTCTAGTATCTCGATCTGGTTCCGACATTTTTCATTACTGTGTTGTAGATTATGTGCAAATAACATACATATTACATTAAAATGTTTGGTAACACTTTATTTTAAGGTGTCATAATACAGGGTAATTACCTAATTAAGTACTTAGTAGTAGCCGTTGTACTTACATGTGTAGAAAATTAGCTCAAAAAGGGAATTGTATAGAAATAATTACAATTAATTATGATTAATTACAATTATTTATATCGGCTGACAGTAATTAGTAATTAATAGAGTTAAATTGCCATCAGCTGATTTGTTCGTCCAGCGAACATTCAGTGTAAATTCATATCAACTCTAAGAAAGGATATTTCCGTGGCCACAGAAAATATCTTCCTATTAATGCATTAGAGCATGTAGCAAGGGTCAAAATCGTAAAGGGACATTAATATGCAAGGCAGAATCAGAAACTCATGTAATTTGTGCACAAGAGTTTTATTAACTAAACACTAACACAAACTAGTCTAACAAACAAACAAACAAACAGTCGCTCATACATGGGGAAAGGACTAATGAGAGTTGATGGATGAAACCATCAGGAAAACCAGAGAATGCAGTTATGGAAAAAGTCATTTAACCACCTGAGTAAAACCATCAGCGCCGTTTATAACGGGGTCTATAACTTATACTAAACCTCTGTTTCATTTAGTTAAATGTACTATACTTGCACTTCCTTTTGCCGTGCCATAATGCGGTCTCGGATGAAAAGTCTTGATGGTTTCAAGGTTTTTGGACTCGCGATCACATTCTTCCAGATTGAAGAGTGATGACTTCCAAAGATGTTCTGAGGTAGAAATGTTCTTCTAGGTAGGGAGTGGAAAAAGAGTTAAGAAAGAGGTCTGCTGAGGTCTGTGAAGCTTTGATTGAATGGAAAGACAAGGTCATAAGCCTGGCACAATAACTTAAGGGTCCGGAAGAGTTCCAGCTCACATCCTCCTCATCCTTTTAGGGTCTAACAGATCCGCAGACTGGGTCTTTGTGGTCAAGAGTCATCTCCCAGGCTCTATGTGGGGCCGACCAGGCGCGCCCGCACCGGTTCAGGCTCTCCGTCAGAAGATAGCAGAAGAGCTCTTTGCAGAAGAGGCTTTTTTAGAAGAAGAGGTTTATAGAAGAGAGGCCGGACCTGTGAGTGAGACCTTTATCTGGTATAGAGGTCACACCTCTGGGGAGTCAAAGAGCCAATGGTCTCCATTCTCTTTGGAGGGAAGGTTTTACGACTCTTTGTCTCTGAGCATGGCAGTTTGCATGGGGTTGGATTTAATAGTCGATAGACAAACTATTAAAGATTCTTAGAACACTGATATGTTGCATAGGTATCAACATGTAATATACACTGTCATTTAGATCATCCGAAGACGAATTGATAGAAACCAAACATAGAATGAATGGGGTGATATTAACTAGTGATCTATCATAAGCATGTATAAAACAATATACAGTACAAAAAACAATATACAAAAACAGTAACAATATACACAATGACCTGAAGGATATGGGTGTTAATTCAAAGAAAGGTTTTTCTATTAATTAAATAGAGAAGAGTCCACTTTTATGGGCATTATGTCTTTCCTAAAGGGAAATGTTGCTCTGACCACATTCCTTTGACCAATAAAACTAGTGTTATCAGATAGGTTGCCATGGCACCGGGGGGCTTGGAGTCATGGACAGACATACGGCACCCAGAATGTGTGTTGGGTGAGGGGTCTGTGACTGTTATTACTACAACAGTTATTACTAAGTACTTAACTAGGTAATTACTCTGTATTATGGGCACCTTAAAATAAAGTGTTACCAAATGTTTCAGTGTGAATGTATAAGGCTGAACCACATGAAATCTTAAACATTTCTAGACCATATTTCATCCCAAAATAATAATAACGATAATAATAATATCAGGTTACATATAATAAGTAGAATTCTATTTGCATAAAATGCAATGCAAAATGAAGCCAAAAAATTAACTATTAGGGTTTTTGTGATCATTTTCCTAACAAATTTATAGATATTCCTGACAATATTTTCTTTACATATTTCCCTCCAAACTCTCATTATTATTACATTATTATTATAATTAGATAATTGATAATTCAAATATATAGATCAAGATACTATTTGTGACCCTGTCTGTGAAATCCAGGCTAAAGTCTCAAAATCTAATTATGAGATAACAAGCAGCAAAGTTTGATTTCAACCATTAATTTCGCTATGATTTCAATCTTTGATATGGCCTTACTCAGTCAATATTAAATATATCAAGGTTACATTTTCAAAGAATGTTCTTTACCTTATGAAGTATGATGATATGTAGAAAACAGCCAGGGTCACATTTGTTGTTTATACAGGTACTGTTTTTAATTTAAACTGTCTAGACTGTATATTACAGTATTGAGAATGTGATTTTTCAGCACTGCAGTACTGACAATTTGGGTGTAAAATGTAAAAGAAAAAAATAATAATAATAATAAAAAAATAACTAAAATTAAAATTAATTCCAATTAATCCATCATTTAAAGTACTAAACTCCTAATGCAAATAAATAAATGTTTACTAGTTTTCATTCAAACACCAATTTACACATATAAAAGGTCAAATAAATAAATAAATAAACAAGCCATGTTGTTATATGGTAAATCATAAATCAGGTAAAACAGAAATTTTACATACACATAAATGAGTTTTAATCAGTAAATGCAACTCAATTGAGTAAACAATCACAATTTATCACCCTTGGAGCTGAGGCACTTTACTGCTGGCACATTCATGCAACTCAGCACATGAGTACTGCAGTTCATGAATATTATAAATGTGCTTTGTTCTTCTCGTGTTTGATGGACGCAAACAAGCGATTAAATCCACGTTAACTAGCAAAAGCCATGTAGGGGGTCAGTTTTTGATGAAACCACATCCATCATTAATTAAGAGCAGCCAATAGTATTTATTATAGTGTCGCTAAGAGCTGATTCTGATTTTAGAACTTCTGATTCAAGTGCTGCAAGGCCAAGTCTTCAACTGTGATTCTATTTCCACAGCTCAAAATAGAAACAAAACCCAAAAAGATAAGGAAAAGGAGCGCAATCGTGCTCAAGTAAACAATGAGTATCTCTCCCGTCACAGCTGCAAACGCACACCTGCATGTCTCCTTTCATTGGTTGATTTAATTTGACACTGACTCTGTGTGTGTGTGTGTGTGTGTGTGTGTGTGTGTGTGTGTGTGTGTGTGTGTGTACTGAGAGAGAGAGATGGGGGTGAGAACAGGGAGAAAATACAGTACGAGGGGTGAGAGAGTTAAAAATGGAGAAGGAAGGAAAAGGGTGAACAGAGAAACGCCCCTCTCGCTTCACTAGTTTCACAAAATGACTTGTTCTTGTCATAATGTGCTCCTCACTGATATGTTCCTACTCAGGTTAGCAATAATTCACCCCCTCGTATTTAAACTTTCATTTAGAACCACATTTTGACAGATCACACATTCTGTCTATAACCTCACTGAATTACCAAATTTGTATATGTAGCAGTGAAATAAAATGTTTTCTCTCTGAGCAAATACTCAGATATATTTGGTGTGCTGTCAGGCTGTGATAAATGTTTATAAAATTAAAATGGAACCTATTTAATTTCTTAATGCACATTCCTGATCTTACTGCGCACAATATATCAGTGCATGTTCTTATAAAGAGAAAACTGAGTAATGGCTGCTGAAAAGCACTGCCATCACAGGAAAATTAAATTTTATATGTGTGAGTTTGTGTATAATCTTCAGCCTCCCCATCATATCAATAAAGGTCAAAACCTTTAAGCAAAAAAAAAAAATAAAAAAATCAGAGCTGTAGAGTAGCAGAAGATTATCAGCAAATGAATTAATGACTGAATTTTGGGTGAACTACTACTTTAAAAAATATATCTCAATTTAACTTGACTATATAATACTTTTCAAACCACTGTACATCACTTCTGGCACAAATCTAGCTAATTTATCTATATTGGAGATTACATAAAAGTCTCTTGATTACTTTAAGTTACAAAAATGACAGAAAGAGAGAGTGAGTGAGTGAGAAAACAATGAAGACCTGAAATTCCCAAGACGTATACTCTAACCTTGTGTTCTGGAGAATTAAACATGAGCCCCTTGTGTCACAGCACAGAGGTCAGTGAGTTTAGATGGGCGGCTCTGCATGATCCTGCATGAGGCTCATCCGGACAACAGCTGCATCTGAAGACTATGAGTGTGTATCTCATGGCTCCTCTAGGGTTCATGATGAGGAAATCAGCAGCTGCCAGTGATGAACATCAAAGTGGAGCATTCTGTAAATTATTCATGCTGCTCTGAGCTGCTGAGTGTGTGCTTTTAAAGTTATATCCAGGCTGGACTGTTTTAACCAGCAAAATAATTTCTATGAACTCATGCTAGTATATAAATGACGCATTTGCTTGTTATTAATAGTTTAATGGAGCTAAAATGTTCAAATGTTTTGGGATTTTTGTGTTTTGCGAACAGGTGACTTTCAAATGGTCCTATTCATACTGTATATAAGCAAATAACCAAAGTTAAGCACCTTTACTATAGCAATAACTGTGAATAACCTGTAACCACAGTGACAGTGACTAAAGTAAATGTCAAAGATAGTGACATCCATAACACCATAAAGTCTTATCGCAACTGACATGACATTATTTAATAAATGAGTCTAATCGAGGTGCGATTTAATCCGTCAAATCTTAATTAACCAAATAGAGTGCAGCATTCAAGTCGTACCCAGAACACAAAACTGTGACTGGATCTAACACCTTTGGATGACATAATCACTCTGTCCAGGATCCACACATGAAGCATGTGTGACAGACAGCTGCACTGCATTCACACAGCACAGGCTAACTGAACTCAAGCATACAATTCATTTATGAGTCCTTAGTGTAAATGTAAGGGAGTCACTTCAGTTACAGAATGCAGTTGTCAGTCTCACTAATAATCAAACTGTGTGTGAATTTAGATTTGAATTGATGTTTTTTTTAGATTTCAATTTCATTGGAATTGAATTTAAGGTGGTACAATTCTAATGAACTGCAATTCAAAGAAATTCATAAAAACAAAACAAGTGTAATTTTTAACAAGAAAAGGAAAATTTGTCATAAAATCCAGCTTGATGGCCTTATTTGAAATCTTGTAGTCTTTAGGCTTTATTGGCATTACAGACAGATTTATTTTCCCAGAATACATTGCCTGTTGAATGCCACTTCCTGTCATTCTAATTCAAATTCTGATGCAACTTCCTGGGGGTTGTGGCCAATTCAATTCGAATTTCAAATCATCCACTGAAAGGGAGTTCACTTCTTCATTTTAACAAAGTAAGGAAGATTGATACACAGTTTATAAGCATTACAGATTTAAGAATTTAATTTCCTAGAATGTAATTATCTTTTGAATTGCAATTCAGTAAATTTCACTTCCTGTCATTCTAATTCAAATTTCAATTTAACTTCCTGTAGGGTGTGTTCAGTTTAATTTAAATTCTAAATCAACATTCAAAAATGAGTCAAGTCTTCAGTTCTGAATTTTGTCCAAACTTGGTGTGAACAGAATCGTATTTGATATTTTACAAACAGGATTATAAAATGTATTCTGCTGCAGTGTATAGAAGCCCCTTTCTGCCACTGAATAAAAATAAAAAATAAAGGTAATTGCGACTTTTTAATCTCACTATTCGGACTGTTTTCTTCGCAGTTGTGAGTTTACATCTCATAATTCAGACTTTTTTCTCAGAACTGCGTGATATAAACTCACAGGTGTGAGAATAAAACTGAAAATTGTGAATTTATATATAGCAATTCTGACTTTATAACATGCCATTGCAAGTTATTCAGAATTGTAAATAGTAAGTCAGAGCTATAAACTCGCAATTCTGAGAAATAAAGTCACAATTCTGAGACATAAAGTCAGAATTGTGAGATATAAACTAGCAATTGCGAGAAAAAAATCAGAATTGTGAGTGAGTTTTTATCTTGCAATTCTGACTTTATTTCTCGTAATTGCAAGTTTATATCCTGCTATTCTGACATTATAACTCGCAATTGCAAGTTTATATCTTACAGTTCTGAGGAAAAAAGTCAGAATTGCAAGTTTGTATTATGCAGTTCTGAGAAAAAAAAAGTGAGAATTGTGAGATTAAAAAGTCACAATTACCTTTTTTAAAAAAAAAAAATTATTAAGTGGCGGAAATGGGCTTCCATAGCCAGTGATGTGATGTCAAAACCTATACATTTGTTTTGGAGGAAGATACAAAATTAAATTTACTAAATTACAATTAAATCATTTGATCTGAATTATTCACTCGAAAAATGACTGTTGTGATTCAGATTCTTGCTATTACATTCTGAATTATCTGTGCTTTCAAGAAAGATGTTGTCATTTAGGGTGAAGATCTGTTTCTACCAAAAACGATAACTATAATGATAACTATATTAGTGTCTACACACACAAAAACAAAATGTTCTGTTAAAGCACATGCTGCAGTTTTGCTGTCTACCCCTTCAAATGCTCAAGCTCTTTAAACCCGAATGGATTCTGATTGGCTGTCAATGTTTTATTGTTTAACATCTGGAAAAAAATCATTTTGAAAGGCATTCCAACAATATCATTCCTCTGTGCCGATTACCATTATAGTTGTGATGTGGCTGTTTTTGAAAGATTTTTAAAACTATATCTTTGCTGTTATCGTTATAGTTCCCGTCCTTGGTGTGAACGGGGCTCAAATGCTTCTAAATGAAAATTGAAGGAAAAAAAAGAGCCAATAGGAAAGTAAGTGCGTGCTCGTTCAAGAGATTGTCACGCTGAGAGCTGCAGGAAAGAAAAGCCTGCTGAGACCCCGGTGGCTCGATGTTTATATATCTCTCTCGCACTGACACCGCCCAACATTGCGTGGGTGGCAGCCTATCCCAGGATGCATTGCAGTAACAGGGTTTCAAACTCCAAGGGCATACTTTTGAATCCAAATAACTTCTATTAAAAGTTTTACTTTTTAGAGATGTAGACCTAGTTTGCAGCTGAGTTTGTGATCCCTGTTATATGTTTATCTATGAATGTTTCATAACCAACAGCAACGGCAACTAGCGCAGAATAGACCTAACGGAGCTGCAGTATAAAGTGTGACAGTGAGGATTCTTTGAAAAGTCATTGTTTAAAAAGAAAGAACACTGGCCCTCGAGTGTCAGAACTTGATTCTGTATATCTGTTTGCTTTCAAGAAGTCAAAATAAGATGATTATATGAATTTTTTCATGAGTCACATCCAGGATTCATCCCTCATAAATATGTAAATGGAATCTATCCTAAAATCCCGATGAATCACCTGCAACAAAGGAAAATCACAAATAAGATGTTTTTAATGTCTCAGTTATTTCTCCTAGACAGCAAAGAGATTTAATGGGGTGTTTTTCATGAGTTACATCAAACAAAACCATCTTGGATTCAGTCTGTATAGGTATGTAAATGCATTCTGTGCAAATCCTGGAAGATGAAATGTCTTTAGCATCTTAATCGTTTCTCAAAGACAGCAATGAGATTAAATAGAGATCAAATGGAGATTTTCACATATGCCTCATAAAGTACTTCTAAGATTATTCTCCAGAGAAAAAGACAAGTAATTTCACATACTGTATATACAAGTAATTCTCAACATCTCAAACTGTGCTCAGATTTGCAAAGATACTTTCTGCAATCAAATGTCAGAGACCTAAATATGATATCAAATATTGTCAAAATCAAATGATCTGGGCTGCTGTCCACATTCATTTCATAGTTCTATGCTCTTACCGTACAACAAAAGTTTGGGGTGAGCAAGGCTGCATTTAGTTGATCAAAAATGCAGAAAAGAAACTGTAATATTGTGAAATATTATTACAATTTAAAATAACTGCTTTCTATTTCATTATCTTTTAAAATGTAATTTATTCCTGTGATGCAAAGCTGAATTTTCAGCATCAGCATCATTCAGGATCATTACTCTTCAGTGTCACATAATCTTTAAGAAATCATTCTAGTAAATCATTCTAGAAACATTTTTTCTCATCAGTATTGCTCTGCTGCTTTTTATTATTTATTTTGATCAATTTACTGCATCCTAGCTTAAATAAATATTAAAATATATATATATCTTACTGATCTCAAATTTTTAAACGGTAGTGTCAAAAATGTTTTGTTTGTTTTTTTCCTAGGAGAAACACCTGGCAAAGGAAATGAAATGAAATACAGAGAACTTGCTCACTCGTTCATGCTGCTCTAGTACAGTACAGTCCTTTCTTGTGTCTGACAACATGGTAAATTGAAAGTGAAGGGACATTTAGAGTTGTAGTCACAGCCGTGAATCACGCAAGGCCAGTGTCCATGTGTGCTGCTGTTGACCTTTCACTGACTTCACTGCTTTCACACGCACACAGACACAGATACTCACAAAAAAAGAGAAGCAAAGGGTCCCGCATGTTAAAAGGCTGCTCTTAAAACCAACGGATCAATGCAAAAAGGCACATGTGAGATATCAGACTGATCTAAATTATCATGCATGCCTCTGTCTTCATTTCCTATGTTCTCACTTTCCTGCAGAAGTAGCTGGGAATTAGAGATTTCGACAATGAGATCAAACTATCTATAGCTGTCTAGATGTCTTTGCCAGAGGCATCGTGGAACTGCACTGAACCGTACACACACTGTGTGCAGCAAACACACTGTCCCTTATCAGTTTACCCCATAGCTGCCTGTGGAATACTAATGCACTCTTACTGCAGTCCTGCATGTGATGCATACAGAAACAGAGCTTCCATTAGCTCGCTGTACATCCAGGTCACAAAACGGGAAGCTACATCACAGGAATAGTGAGAGAGAGAGAGAGAGAGAGAGAGAGAGAATGTCATTGAAAGTGATGGAAGGAAAAGAGAGATTAAAAATATAATATGTATTATATATATTAACATTACATTTATATACAGTGGTGGCAAAAATGATTAGAACACTAGTATTTTCATCAGCTAAAAATGGGGTTAAGTCAGTTATTTCTGTATTTTGCTCTAGTGTGTCAGTAGGAAATATCAGTTTACATTTCCAAACATTCATTTTGCCATTAATTGTAATAATCCAGTGAGATTTTTGTTTGCACATGGAGTCTGACAACAGCCAGTGCTCCACAGAGAGATCTGATCTCATCATCATCCAGTCTGTCTGGAACGACATGAAAAAACAGAACAAACTGAGACAGACTAAATCCAGAAGAACTGTGGCAACGTCTCCAAGACGTTTCAAGAAACCTACCTGCAAAGCTACAGTACTGTTAAAAGGTATAGGCACTTGTGTAAAAATGCTGTAAAATGAGGATGCTGTCAAAATAATGTCATAAATTATCTATTAACATATTAACTAAATTAAATCAACATTTGGTGTGACCATCCTTGGCGTTTAAAGCAGCTTTTCCCCTAGGTGCCATTGTGCATAGTTTTTCAGGTAGCTTTTCAGGTAGGTCTCTTAAAGCATCTTGGAGACGTTGCCACAGTTCTTCTGGATTTAGTCTGTCTCAGTTTGTTCTGTTTCTTCAAGCCATTCCAGACAGACTACTGACAAACTACAGCAAAAGATAGAAATAACTGACTTAAAACCATTTTTTAGCTGGTGAAAATACTAGTGTTCTAATCATTTTGGCCACCACTGTACATAAAACATTAATACTGACATAGAATAACTTTAACTGAAATAAAATATAAAGTTAAAAGATATATATTCTACTGCAGCTAGCTGCCAAGGCAAAATTTATCATTTTCATTTAGTTGAACTTAATGTACAATGTCATGGAGTTAAAAAGCCCATTATTTTCTAAAACAAATATACTTACTTTTGATTTTGGATTGAATTATGAGACGTACTTAACAGATTTCTTTGAAAGGTACATCTTATCTCTTAAAGTTGCTCTTTTATCTAATATTAGTTAATGTGAAAATAATAAAGCTGTGTATAGAGCAGAATATCCTTACTAATTATCCTGCCAGGCCACATTTTATGATTGATGGCAATGGCGGGATCCAAACTTTTCAAATGGCACCCTAAAATGACAAACTATCATCATTAATCTTCCTTTAACAGCAGAAGCACACCTGTTGCATAAAATATATCCTTGGTGCCAATGCACAAGTGCAGATACTTTCTAAAAAACCCACCAGTTCAATCACCCAATGGTCAATATCATGATTTGGCTGCCCTGCCCTCAGTTTGACATGCTCTGACACTGCGTGGGCCAATGTCCTTATCATTTGCAGTCAGTATCGGCCCATGGGCCTCACCCTCTGTCTGCGGCCTTTGAATAAGTGACATCTGTCAAACATTTATCCCACTCACAATGTTTAGAGTGGCTCCGCATCGACAGAGTGACAGGCCTGTCTACAGCCATGGATTCCACACATCACTGCAGTGCTTGATGGAACCACTTTTTTACATACAGTGGTTGATGGAACCAACAGTTTACATATAAAAATAGAAACAGGCATGCAGCGTTGCGATAGCACAGACAACAGAACTGAGTTGGTGGTAATGAAACGTGAGGCTCTGTTGGGTGTGCACCTCAGGGAGCGTGTACCATATGTTTACTGAGGGGACTGAACCAATTAGGGTGTCACACAAGATTGTTCATCTAGACTGTCGTGGTTCTAAGATGGTCTTTTTTTTTACGAATGGTTTCAACCACCTGCTGTGATCATTAAGAGAAATAATGCACCATGAATGCAGTGCCAGTCGTTCTAGAGTGTTTCAATGTTTTCTGATGTTTTTAGACAAACCTGGCTGGATGTTAATGCATTAGCGGCGCTGATAATGAAACAATTAACACTTTTTTCTCACACAGTATGATGATGATGACATCATGTAAAGGCTTGTTGGTTTTAGGAAATATGAATATGTAAAGATAAGCATCAGGAAAATATCTTTAGTAATTCTATTGGACAAATAATGTTTATGTGTGAATAAACTGGATTGTGACATCTCAAACAAAATTAATGCATTTTTATTTTTTGTTAACAGCATTAATGGGCCATCCACATGATAATTTATTATATATTTAAAAAAAAAAATATATATATATATATATATATATATATATGTATATATATACAGTATAACAAATACAATTAAATATAATGCATTACTTTAAATAATAAATATAACAAATAATATAAATAAAAATATATTATTATTATAGTATGCACAAAGTCCCTGTCTACAGCACCACTGTAAAATCAAGTTGACCTGCTTTTATCTTGAAAGAGATTTTTAATCTTGAAAGAGATGTTTCATCACTCATACATCATGCTAAACTCACAATAGCATAGCTGTGAAGTCACAGTGACTCTAGTGGCAATACAGAAATAGCATGCATTACTGAAAAAAATTCTTATGCAAAATATTTAACTACTTCATGACTTAAAAATATCTTTCCTGAAGCATCTGCAGTCAGACGTGAGCAGTCACACTGTGAGCCTTCTGAGGCATAAGCCAAGGCTACAGCATCTACAATCCAACGAGAGAGTCTCTGCTTCGTAACTGGCAGCCCCTTAGAGCAGCCTCCGAAGCATACAAAGAGCTGCTCTGATTGTCTGAACAGACTTGAGCGCTCGACATACACTCTAAGGGCTCTTACTGGACAGAGTGAATTGGGACCCAGCTCACCATCTGCAGCGGGGAGTGCTAGAAGAGTGATATCCTGGGCTCTGAACGGAGTTGAGAGCACCTTAGGTACATAACCATGCCTTGGCTTGAGGATGACTTTCTAGTCGTTAGGCCCAAACTGAAGGTCTGGCTATGCAAGACTACACTGTGACTAATACAGTAACTCAATTTTCTAATTACTTAACACACGTTAGATACAGTATATAACTATTTAATAAAGACAATTAGAATCTAAAAATATTTGAATTCATTGAATCCCTCAGATGTTGCCTCTATCTTGGGTATGTTTTTCAAAGTTTGCCTTTCTATTAAGGACATACTGAATGTGATAATATTGTGATCAATATAAGATACCTTAGAGGACAGTATAATGTCACTTTCTGCAATTACAGATTGACTTCACATTAGGAGTGTGCCTATGATAGCCCCAAAATGATCTAGATAAACAGCTCACTAGATTTTGAGACACACGAGCCCCTATTTTTTGTGCAGTATTGACATTTGAAATGGATCTTGGGCTCATATCCTGCCTTGCTCTCTTCCAGCAGACACCAATGACATTTGGCCTGTCCTCCTCCTCATGGGAACAGCCCTGTCAGCCATTTGCAGCACTGGAGAAGCATCTATCTATGAAATAAATATCTCTCCCCTCTGAACAATATGAAGTTATCAGTGGATACATCTCTATCTAAAAATCTTAGCTACTAGAGCCACCTGGCACATCTACTGTTGTCTTTCTGTCACTGCTGGCAAACAGTTGTTCATCCAGCGCAATTTCAGATGTTGGATTTGATTTATATGTTTGACAATTTCCTGCATTATTCGTATTTGGACGGCATCTACCCAAGGTTATGACCACATGATCTATTCACAGCTAAGTTGCATTTATTTTGTTCTAAAGGCCATCGGCATTGCATCCAACACAACAGAGCAAATATTGAGTTCATGTCAGTTTAAGCAGATAAAGTGTCCAAGGCAGCACCATTACACTGATAGATGCACATTAATAGAGGTAAAAGCATCGATATCACAGAGAGTGCAAAGAAGCTCCTAATTAAGGCTTGAAATCACTCAAACGAGGTCAAAACAAAAGATTCATGAGGTATTATGCAAAACTATAAAGTATCATTAGCATGCAGATGGACAGAACGACAGACAAAGATCGAAAGACAAATAAACCAAACAACAGATGGAACGATAGATAGACAGAATTACAGACAGGCAGACTACATGAAACAGTGTTGGAAATCGGTTGCCAGGGACAACTGTCAATTATGTAGCTTACAAAAATATATGACGCTGTAACTGACCAATGAGAATCAAGTATTCCAGAGAACCGGAAAAAAAAAAAATTAATAGCTGTAGTCCCACAGTGTGAATTGTTTGTGCTGAAATTCAAGCTGAGCCAAAGTGAGACAAACGGCTTTGAGGGTGGATTTCTCACATTATCCCTCAAGTAAACAAATATCTGTCAAGTTCTCCCAGGAGAACTACTATTCTCCATTGTCCAACAAAGTCGACATCAAACGTCCTTAGGCTTATGTGATATATAAGGATCTAAGATACATAAGCTATTGTGACATCTTAAGACCAATTTAATTTCTTTTCCAGGTTTCAAAAAGCTTAAGAGAACACAGGAAGCACTGGCCTACTGTGTGTGATCACGCTTTATCACACTTCTGAAGACACATCAAACTCCAGATGGAACAGAACCTGTCATTTTGTAAATGTACAAAAAGTATCCTTGTTTATGTGGGTTGAAGAGGAAGCAGCAGTGTAAACATGTCGCAAATGGATGGTGATCACCGCTGGATGCTCGGGGTTGGTCGCTGATTGCTTTCCTTCTCACGCTCCTGAATCAAAATGTCAGCCAGCATGAGCAGGGCGCCCATGCTGTGCGTAATGATAATTAGGACAGCTATGGTCTGTCTGTGTAACCAAACACCAGGCATGAACCAGAAGGCTTTTGCCATGAAGTTACACTGAAAAGAAAATTTGAGTTTGTCTTGTCATTAAGAACAAAAAATTTAAACATCCTTAAAACAAGACTAGTTTTCAGGGAATACATTTGATTTTATAATCCAGTTTTTCTTCTTCTTCTACTACTTTTTCTTGTTTTAAGCGTAAACCTCTGCAAAATGTTAGATGTTTAAAACAACAAAACCAACAGGGTTGTTTTATTTAAGCAACTTTGTTTCAGATGTTTCCCTTAAAATTATTTAGGAAAAATAAAAATGGACAGAAAAGTTGACATACACTGTTGTTCAAAGTGTAGGGATTGGTAAGATTTTTTTTGAAAGAAGCTCATCAACACAATGACATAGAAGAACCTTTTTGTCTAAATGGTTCCATAAAGAACTTTTAACATCTGAAGAACCTTTCTGTTTCACAAAAGGTTCTTTGTGCCGAAAGAAGGTTCTTCAGATTATAAAAAGGTAAGAAAGAGATGGTTCTTTAAAGAACCTTTGACTGAATGGTTCTTTGTGGAACCAAAAATGGTTCTTCTATGGCATCGCTGTGAAGAGCCTTTTAAAGCATCTTTATCTTTAAGAGTGAAGGCTGAATTTATTGATTGACAAATAGAGTAAAAACAGGAGTATTGTGAAATATTATTACATTTTAAATGAACTCTTCACTATTTATATATATATTTTTAAATGTAATTTATTTCTGTGATGACTAAGCTGAATTTTCATTACTCCACTCTTCATTGTCACATGACCATTCAGAAATAATTCTAATTTGCTGATTTGATACAAGAAACATTTATTATGAATGTTTTAAACAGTGCTGTATTTCAGGATTTTTATTTTTATTTATCTATTTATTTATTTATTGATAAATGACTTTTTAAATTTGAAATAGACATATTTTGAAACATAATCAAATATCCTTTGTGTCCAATATCCTTAAATATCCTCTTGATTGATCTTCTTTGCTGAACAAATATTAAAAACATTATAAAAGTATTACAGTTTTACTGACCCCAAACTTCTGTGTATAAAGATAAAATTAATCATTAATTGGATTTGATAATTAGATAATTTGATCTTCAGAGAATTTGATGAAAAATGTTTGAGTTCATATTGACTTTGCAGTCTCTGACTTTGGTTTGCTGGCTTTGGCAACTTGTAAAATGTTAGCACAGTTTGAGAGTTATATCTAGAATTCTAGATGAGACGTCATATTATTAGGGTCTTTTTCTTAGAAGAAAAATCTGAGAAGCAGAAGGAGGAGAAAAATACATTCAAATTGAGATACATTTGGGATTTTCCTTCAAAAGGAACTTTAACCATATTTACAGTACATCTAGTCCACATATATTTCACCTAATCCTCAAAAGTACCCAGATTTAAAAAGTTTTTCAATGTCAAATAAGGTCAGATTGTAATGGCCATTTTACAGACCCACAGTCCAGAATCCCTGCACATCGAGCAAACAAGCCTTCTCGATGTGCCCGAATCCTGGATGTTAAACATGATACCATGTCAAGAGTGAGTGTGAAAGGTTTCCTCCAATAGCATTACTGCCGTTATTACAGTCCTGACACCTGCTTGTGTGGGGCGGCTTTACTCACACAGCGCAGCAATGCAAACCTTCCCTGCATGCACAAGGTCAGTGAACAAGACCAGCTGACACCTCTGTGTAGTCCTCCCACCAGGGGATCGCACTCAGTCAGAGACATAATTTCATAGCGCAGCATGACTGACTTGGAAGAAACCTGCAAAGAATCCAAAGCAGCAGAAATAATCTGAAGTATGTCTGATGTGTCCAATCCCGTCTTATCTACTGCAGCCTTGAAGATGCTTTGAGCATCATGTGGCAAAGCAAAGCAGTCTATGGTTTATGGCTTCAGCAGTCTGTGTCAATCATCTTCAATCAATCCTTCCATCCTTTTCTGCTTTCTATTGTGCCAAGCGTCCATCCATCCCCACTCCTCCTCCTTCCGCCGGTCTGATTTTGAAAACACCACCTCTGATCAGTTTTAAGATGTTATGTAAAACGTAAAGCTGCAGACTTTAAGTTTGTCTGGAGGCAGTGTTGGTTTTCATGGTGAGTCACTAAACCATTTTCACAAGTATTCATTGAACATTTTCACAAATGTGATGCTGTGAAAATGAGAAAATTAGGCCTTACAAAGCGAATGTAATGAGTTTGCTACTGTCAATATAATCTGGAAGAACAACATCCATTGTGTTACGCAATTCACGTCAAATTCATCTTAGATGTTAAGAGTTTGAAGAGGAGGGGGAAACAATATGACTGTTTAAGTTAGTCCAAAATGAGCAGAGATTAAAAGTAAGATGTTTATTCCGAACAAGAGCAGAACAGTAGGGCGACTCATTGAAGGATATTAGTGTAGAGCTTTCATCTAACATGTACTTATACATCAACTGCACAAACTAATTTATGTATTTCATATTACCTAAAAATGCATAATTATCCAAGAGAGCTTAGAAGAATTTTCACTCAAAAATGAAAATCATTTACTTGTGTAGCAAATTAGCTTAAAAAGGGAATTGTATATAAATAATTACAATTAATTATGATTAATTACGATTATTTATATCGGCTGACAGTAATAACTGTCGCAGAGTTAAACTGCCATCAACTGATCTGTTCGTCCAGCGAACATTCAGTGTAAATTCATATCAACTCTAAGAAAGGATATTTCCGTGGCCACAGAAAATATCTTCCTATTAATGCATTAGAGCATGTAGCAAGGGTCAAAATCGTAAAGGGACATTAATATGCAAGGCAGAATCAGAAACTCATGTAATTTGTGCACAAAAGTTTTATTAACTAAATGCTAACACACATAAATAATCTAAACAAACAACAAATAACATACACTCACGCATACATACAAAGTGGAGCTAAAGTGGATGAATGAAGCCATTAGAGAAAACAGAGAATGCAGTTATGGAAACAGTCAGTTAACCACCTGAATAAAACCATCAGCGCCGTTTATAACGGGGTCTATAAATATACTAAACCTCTGTTTCGTTTAGTTAAATGTACTATACTTGCACTTCCTTTGTGTCCGGAATGTGGTCTCGGATGAAAAGTCTTGATGGTTTCAAAGTTTTTGGACTCGCGATCACGTTCTTCCGGGTTGAAGAGTGATGACTTCCAAAGATGTTCTGACTCAGTGGTGATAGGGAGTTTCTTCCCAGGTGAAAAGTGAAGAAGAGTTAATAGTCCAGAAAAGTTCTAGCTCACATCTTACTCATCCTCTTAGGAACTAACAGAACCGCAGTCTGGGTCTTTGTGGTCAAGAGTCATCTCCCAGGCTGGGAGAGATCACCCACGGCTCTATGTTGGACCGACCGGGCGCGCCCGCGCCGGTTCGGGCTCTCCGTCAGAAGATAGCAGAAGAGCTTTTCCTTGCAGCAGAAGTTTTTGCAGAAGAGGTTTTCTTTAGAAGAGCAGTTTTTTTAGAAGAAAGGGCTGGACCTGTGAGTAAGACCTTTATCTGGTATAGAGGTCACACCTCTGGGGAGTCAAAGAGCCAATGGTCTCCATTCTCTTTGGAGGGAAGGTTTTACGACTCTTTGTCTCTGAGCATGGCAATTTGCATGAGGTTGCTATTAAAGATTATTAGAACACTAATATGTTGCATAGGTA
Source organism: Spinibarbus caldwelli (assembly GCA_039654775.1). NCBI lineage: Eukaryota > Metazoa > Chordata > Actinopteri > Cypriniformes > Cyprinidae > Spinibarbus > Spinibarbus caldwelli. The sequence continues at coordinate 18,134,979 of CM077247.1, read as the reverse complement.
TCAACATGTAATATACACTGTCATTTAGATCATCCAAAGACGAATTGATAGAGATCAAACATGATATAAGTGAGGTAATATTAACTAGTGATCTATCATAAGCATGCATAAAACAGGATACAGTACAAAAAGACAATATACAAAAACAGTAACAATATACACAATGACCTGAAGGATATGGGTGTTAATTCAAAGAAAGGTTTTTCTATGAATTAAATAGAGAAGAGTCCACTTTTATGGGCATTATGTCTTTCCTAAAGGGAACTGTTGCTCTGACCACATTCCTTTGACCAATAAAACTAGTGTTATCAGATAGGTTGCCATGGTACTGGGGTCTGGGGTCATCCACAGACATACAGGCACCGAGTCTGGTGTTGGGTGAGGGGTCTGTGACTGTTTTAATCTAAATCTAATCTATTTGTTAAATCAATGTTAGAACAAATGTGTGTCTGATTGGTCCAAATGCTACATTTGTGATGTTCAAAACTTATGGATGACAGTTTCTGCTTCAGAGTAAAAAATTTTAAAAAAAAAGGTAATTGCCAAATATATTTGGTTTATCTTTGAGATAAGTCAGAATTTCCTTTTATGAGGTGGAAGCATTTTTAAACATGTCCAATATTATCTTCTTTTTTACACAAAACACATACAGTGACCAGCAGTTGTCGATACGAATGCACAAAAATTTCAGCCATTAATAGAAAATTATGTTTTAAAATATTTGTTCTATATTCCCTAGTGAAAACTAAATATACTAAAATGTGAAATACATTTATTGCATGCTAAATACATTTACATATTTATGTACTTAATAAAAATACCTTGCAAATTGTACTTTTAGTGTAGTAAACTGATATACTTAAAGTCTGCTAAATAATTTTTGTTCTTAATGCACTTTAATTGTGCAGAAGTAGTGCTGAAGTCCAACTAAAGATATAATGAAGTATATTTGATTGTGCTAAAGTGGACTATTGCTGTTATACGTGTACTTCAAGTACAAATTAAATATTTTGCATTTAAAGACTGACATTATTCAAAGATCATACAATCCTCATGAATAGTGACATTAAAACACATTTTAGGCTTAATATTAAGAAATGTCCACAAGTAGTACTCCAAATAAAGTTTAATTACAATTTTTATATCACTAAGTCTCGAGCGATATGTCAGTGGTCCCACTTTATATTGTGTCCCTAATACCTGTGTACTTACATAGTAACTAGATGTGTACTTAGTATGTAACCACAGTGTAAGTACACATTGGTACATAGTATCTACAGCTATAATATTTCTGTAACTACACACATGTAACAACCCTCAGTATGGTATGTGTAAGTACAAATGTGTAACAGGACATTGGTAACAACACTTTTTTCACTTCACTAAGTACTCGTGTAACAATATATATATATAACAATTATATAACAGTTATATAACAATTATATAACTACATTTTGTAACAACAATATGTATAAGAGTAATTGGAACAATTTGATCCAGGGGATGGAGATGGGTAGGTTTAGGGGTGGAAACGGGTAGGTTTAGGGATATGTAAAGTGGGAGGGGTTGGATCTCGAGTTGGAGTTGGTGCACCACTGTAATACCAGTGTACTTACATGGTAACTCCTCAGGAACCGTCCACTTAATATAAAGTGTAACATTCTGGACACCAACCACAATTTATATGTAAAGCATAACTTACTGGCCGCTGCTGTGTAACATCAGAGTAATTACATGGTAAATCCATAGGAATTGTTTACTTAATATAAAGTGTAACACATTCTTTAACAAAAAGTGCTGTTAGTCCTGTTACACATTTGTACTTTTATTACCAAAAAGTGTTGTTACCAATGTCCTGTTACACATTTGTACTTACACATACCATTCTGAGGGTTGTTTCATGTGTGTAGTTACAGAAATACTACAGCTGTAGATACTATGTACCAATGTGTACTTACACTGTGGTTACATACTACGTACACATCTAGTTACTATGTAAGTACACAGGTGTTAGGGACACAATATAAAGTGGGACCGTCTCTGTAACACTTTAGAATAGGGAACACTTATTCACTATTAACTATGACTTTTCCCTCAATAAATTCCTAATTTGCTGCTTATTAATAGTTAGTAAGGTAGTTGTTAAGTTTAGGTATTGGGTAGGAATAGAGATGTAGAATAAGGTCCTGTAGAATAAGGCATTAATATGTGCTTAACTACTACTAATAAATGGCTAATATTCTAGTAATATGCAGTAATAAGCAACTAGTTAAGAGACCCTAAAATAAAGTGTTACTGAAGTCTCTTATGCTCACCAAGGCTTCTTTTATTTAATCAAAAATACAGCAAAATAGTATGATTATGAAATATTATTACAATTTAAAATAACAAAAAAAATAAATAAATAAAAGTGTTCTTTCAAAAGAAAAAGAAAAAATCTTACTGACTTGAAACTTCTCAACAGTAGTGTATATAGACCTGATAATTATTCCAAACAAAGGTCAATCTAAAATGAGCACTTATGATTTTTAGCCTAGAAAATGCCTAGAATATTTGGTTTAGTTTCAGTCAGGAAATTTCATTTTGGTGCATCACTGGCTATAAAAAATAAATAAATAAATAAATAAATAAATACAGGTACATGTTTGCAATAACATGACAATGAGTAAACAATATTCACTTTTGGATGAACTCAAGAATTTGCTGATTCTTTTTTTTTTTTTTTTCGCAGTTTAATTCTTTGGTTGCTGCTGTACTTAACAGGACTCAATCCAGCTCCTCCCCGCTGTGCTCACAAGATGAACCTCACTGTTCTTATGAGCTGAACAAATGTACCTCTAATTCAAACCTTACATTCACAGTCATGCTCTCCATCTCTGGCCAGATAAAAGGCATCAGGGCCATTAGAGCAGAAAGAGACATACTGATTGTGCTCTTCCACTTGATGCTGCTTGAGACAAGCGAAATAATGTTTTTGGTGCGGCCTTTTGAAATAGATTCTCCCAAGCAGAGGGAAAAAAACCATTATAGCGTGCCGCAGTCATAGATTAAATTGACCTCTGTTTGAAATCTCATGAAAATGGAAGTAGCATAGGCACACCTAACCTCAGCTATATCAAGTCTGCATTGTAAAGACTCTGAAATTTATTCATAATCAAATCATACCCAGTAGGATGCACGTTAACTATAGATTCACTCCTGCCTTTGCTGGAACGCACTCGTGCTGCGTTGCACCAGTTTTACATTGAGCCTCTATGCATAAATGCATCTATGAATATACAGTACATTGCTAATCAAAAGTTCAGGGTTGAGAAATGTTTTTGAAAGACACTCATGTTCACCAAAGCTGCATTTATTTAATCAAAAATCCAGTAATTATTGCAATTTACAATAACTGTTTTCTACTTTAATATATTTTAAGATGTCATTTATTCCTGTGATGGCAGAGCTGATTTTTTTAACAGTCATTACTCCTATATTATCAAACAGTTGTGCTAATATTTTTTTGTAAACTATGCTACTTTTTTTCAGAATTTTCAGAATTATTTGACAAACAGAAAGTTCAAAATAACAGCATTTATTTGAAATAAATGTTGTAATATTATAAATATCTTAACTGTCAATTTAATGTATCATTGCTGGAAATGTATTTAATATTTATTTTTACAAATTTATTTAAAAAAAAAAATTAACAGTAGTGTATATGTGGGACCTGCCACAGGAAATATCTTGCCAAAACAAACAAACAAAAAAATAATAATTAGTTTATGATTCACCTGGTACTGACCCGTTGGCAGCTGATTCAAAATGCTGGGAATGATGTAAAGAAAGTAGAACTTCACAAATAATGTCTTCCTTTCTAAATAATGATCAGCCCTGTGCTTAACACCACACTGAACATTCTGCTCTCTTTTGAGGGAAGGGATCAACACAGCTTCAGACCACCATCTGGACCATTGGACACAGTTTGCACCCTTGTTAAATAAAGTCTCATGACAGCTGCAACTGAATCATAAAGTAAACTCCAGTTTCACAAGTCGCCTGCGACTTGGAAAGAGAAGCAGAAGAGGCTGTTTGGATGTATGTCAGTCTAATTTAGTCTGTATTTTCAGCATTTTATCAGTTTCCTGCACCCAATGTTCAGCAGTAGCATGGCTACTAATAGCTATTATTTGAACTAGAAGCAAGTTGGTTGCCATGTTATTTATTAAATCTTGTAGCTTTTCAGCAATAGGTTAGCTTTGACACATGCTGCAATGTAACATTTTCCCTGACAATATTTCAGAAATTGAGTTGCGCGTCTTGTTTTCATCTACAAACAGAACTAGCTCTGTCTGATTCATGAATGAATCATCTTTTGAGTCAGTATTATTTTAGCATCATTGAGATACTATTATATTTCAGCCTGGTCTCATGTTTATAAGTAGGTAGCCTATTAATACGTAACATTTACAAGCACAGAACGTACATTTTTGTACGTTTTTATTGATGCTAAAACGTACAATTTAGACGTATTTCAACGTTTAATACGTACAAATCGATACATATTTTTAGCTAAAAACGTAAAAAATATTTACGTATCTTTTATATCAAGATATTCGTATCAATGCATTTTTATCATTTTATCAATAAGCGACCCCCAAACCTAAACCTATGCATTTTATAGCGAATATGCATTTTTATCATTTTATTAATAAGCGATTTAGATTTTTAGACCCCTTAATTTACCTTCAAACCTTAACCTACCCATTTTATAGCGAATATAATAGGATTTAAACGCAACTGACCAAAATATGCAGGAAAATAACCATTTTAGTAACAATATAGCATTAAAATATTTTTATAGTCGCTATATATAGCCCACTCCTACCTATAAACCTAAACATTTCTGTACAGTATAAGAAAAGCATGACAGACAGATAAATGCAGTTACAATCATTTATTTATTGCAAAAATGTCAAAAGCACTACCAAAAGTAATCCAAATGACAATGCGTTGCAGCCGCAGTCCTCTCTGGCAGAATACAGTAGGCTTGTGTGATGCAGAGCAGAATTTATGTTAATCGCTGAAAATATTATCCAGATTATTTTCCCATTCCACTCCGTGACGGCGCGCGCGCATCATTCAAACACACCTCAACAGAAACACGGCATGTCACAATCTGTAACGAATGCAGGCGAGAGCCAATGAGCGTTCGATTATCCTATATAATTATATATCATATAGATATATTAACCTGTCGTTTGAAGCGGCAACATTTGAATTCGTAACGAGCACGTCAGTTAAACTCGGGCTTTGCTGTTTAAGGTCGCTGGACTCCCTGCTCGGGATGGAGATGAAGATCGATGAAAATCGCTGAATAAAGGCTTGGATTTGGGTCTGTTCCTCACAGTTGTATGGATTCTGAAGATCTTGATGACAGCGCACAAATAAAATTGTTTCATTTCGTAATTATGTTGCGTTTTTGATGTTTTTAAGTTCTATTGTCAGTCACAGCATGTCGGAGAAAACGCCTTTTGTGGCCCATGGCAAACAAAGTAAACATTACATGACAAGTAAAGGTTAAACGAGGTTTAAAGTGAACTCTTGTTTAAGATTATGTAGGACTATTCTTGGAAACGAGCTGGCAGCAGAAATCACACAACAAAATGAAATGTTATTTCATATTAAGTAAACGAGTAAACAATTGAATAACGCAATTGAAAACAAGGTAATTGATATGACAACTAAAAACTAATCAAAATTAATGCCGCGATTTCAATATTCATAAGGATTCGTTTTTAGATGTCATACGTAAGTATTTGTACATGTAGATGCTGAAAATATGTCAGTATTTTACGTTTTAGTGCCTGTAAAAACGTAAGTAAATGTACGTTTTATAGAACCACATTTTACGTAAAATACATACGAATTATCATGAGATCACGTTGCAGCCTGTATTTTTTAGCAATATTTGAAATGTTTTTTATTTTAGTGTTTTTGTGTTTGTCATTTTTAGTAGTGTTTTGTTTAAATGTGTGTATACTTTTTATTAATTTTAATTAGTTTTAAACTGAATGAAAATGGGAAATTTTGCCTGAAATTAAATTGCATATGTATTTTTTTAACCCTGTCTTGAGTTTGTTTAAATTCATTTAAAAGTGTCAAAAGTGTATTTTTTCATTCTTATTCAAAAAGTATCTTCATAATTTAGAATACCAAGAGCCGTTGTATATAAAATATAATATGCAGGCTCAGAATTATAATTTTAATACAGATATTATTTTTTAAATGTTTTCTTAACACTACTAGTTTCGTGGATGTTTCCTCTATGACAGTACATACCTACAGTAGCGTTAAAAGAACCCACTTTCTTTCCTCATTAACACAGACATACAGCTACTGGCAATAAACATACAGTATATTAGATCAAATTACAGCTGCTATGTTTAATATTTTATATTTATGAAAAACACAAAGCAGATAAAATGCAGCAGGCTACTATTGCCATTAGAATCTATTTTCTCTAAAAAATATCTTTCAGCCTGGTTAACTGTTCAGTAGTAGCTGGTATCAGGGTTGAGTCAGCTTAGGCTAACATAACCCTAGCTATATTTTTGAGTAGTTTTCCCAACAGTCTGACCAGTTCTGATGAAATATGTACTTTTGCCAACTCAGAGCGTGAAACCCGCACACTGACATTCCGTAATGAGAATGAAGGTTAATTAATGTAAACTTCATGCAAAATAACAAGCATATGCATTAATCATCCCTTCTGTATTTAATAGGCTTTCCTTGCTTTCTTGAATTCCCTGTGCAGAGCACAGACAAATGACACTCTGCAACTAACCTCAAGAGGTAGTAGACACATGGTAGATTGAATATATTACCATTGTTCCCTTTTAATGGCAAATGAGACACTGCAGAAACATTTGCAGTCACACTTAAGAGAGAGAGTGCAGATGTGGGCCTCCCCACAGGCTGGGGCGTCAGGCCAAATTTAGAGTAATATGCCGTCTCTCTTGTTTAGGTGCACCTGAGGTCTGTCCTCTGTCATTACAGTTGCTGGAAGGAAAGACTGCAGATGGAGGACACATGGGGACACTAATACAGAAGGCCCAAAAAAGTATTTGGACACTACTGGTCAATTAAGTTACACTAAATCAATTAATGAAATATTAAATATTTAGTAATTAAACATTAAAATAATTGCATTCATAATTCTTAATAATAACAAATAAAACTAAATGTCAGATATAAATATAAAGAGTTTGAACTGATAAAACTAATACATTTAGTCAGAATGTGCGTTTTATTTCTTTAAAATGAATGCCACTTGGTTTTATACTTGACTTGTTGACACTGCTGGCCAAAAATTTGGAATAATCAAGAGTTTTCAATCTTTTTGAAATAAGTCGTTAATGCTTAATTATAATATCATTCTGATATTTTTGCTTTATATCAGAATGATATAAAGCAAAATGTTTGCTGCTTAATATTTTTTAAAACTGTGATACTACTATCATACTACTATTCAAAAGTTTGGTGTAAGAAATTAATACTTTTATTCAGTAAGGACACATTAAATTGATCAAAAGTGACAGTAAAGGCATTTATAATGTCACAAAAAAAAAATAAAATAAACACATTTTCAATATTGCTCTTAATAAGAACCATTATTATAATAATTATAATAACCAACAGTATAATAATTAAATTGCAATAATAAATGATAATAACTGAACACCAAATCATCATGTGACGTTGAACAGTGATGATGCTGAAAATTCAGCTTTGCATCACAAGAATAAGTTAAATTTTAAAATATATTAAATAGTTAAACAGAAAACAGAAAAAAAAATATTATATTCAAATAATATTTCACTATATTTGTTTTTACAGTATTTTTCATCAAATAAATGCAGACTTGTTGTGCATAAGAGACTTTCAAAAACATCACAAGATCTCAATTATTCCAAACTTTTGGCCAGCAGTGTATAATGCAAAGGAAATTATACAGTTTTAAGTGTGGCTTAAGTGTTTTAAGTGGTTTAGCATCCAAATGCATTTGGGGCCATTGCATTCCATTATCTACAGTCTGAAAGCACTACATCTTTTCAGTGCAATCCTCCATGGCTTCACTGCATCCATGCCAATGCTTATAATCCAGTCCTGAGAGTTGGCCATCTGGGTAGGATGTGCATCAGTAATTCAGATGGTGGGAGTGAGAATTAACATCAAATATCACAGATGCAATACAGTGAGCTGTGACAGTCTTGCAAAATCTTGTTCAGAATACGAGATGCTGCTTCGTGCAGAAACAAACCTGCTGGATTCATTACAGCTTCATATGGAACATCTACAGGTCTGAAGCCTGATGCACCACCGCTGACCTCACATCAGCTTTCCGCATTGAATTCCTGTCAGGTACGGGTTCTTTCGTCCATTCGCCTGTTAAGCAACACTAACATCTCATTAGGCTCATCAGAGGACATGAGCACATCTAACAGAACAGAGATAACGTTATTTTAAGAGTGTTATAGATATATTTACCCATATACCACGCGCAGCTCTAGTGCTTATGGCATGTGCTAATGACCACTCAAGAAGGAACATCCAGGTGTATAACTGTAATTATTGTCTCTAATAATAAAACAAAAAACATGCACTACAATTATCAAAGAAGATTGTGTGTCACAACAGTAGCCTATGGTAGATGTGTTCGCTGCAAAGGTCGCCTGCTAACAGAAGTGACTCATTATGAAAGTTTGCTTCTAAAACTTTACTTGTAAATTGTGAAGCAGGTACTATAGTGAAGCATCTGAAATCGCAAGCAGACTTTACACCGTATCTACACATGACGCGTCCAAAGTGTTGCCAAGTCCGTGGTTTTTCTGCGAAATTCGGCTACTTTATCACTGTTTTTTTTTCATGTCTGCGGGATGAAGTGACCCCAGTAACGTGATATTTAGCCCCTGGAATGCAAATTTGGGCTAGTTTTGAGTAGCAATTGGGCAGGTTTTGTTGTGAAAACCTGGCAACCCTGACAGACAGACTTTAGCTGTTGTGGCGAAACACGACAACTGTCGCATCCGGTGTAGACTTGGTGTTAGTGAAAATGCTAAATTACATTAGAAAGCATTTTAAAGGTCAAGTAATCAAATAATCAAGTCGTATCATATGGAGATGGCATACTGGTAGCAAAAAAGGAAAAAAATACATGATTTTAATATTTAGCATTGAATTTGTAGCTACACTGTAGTTCCCAAGAGTTTGCTTTAACAGAGACATCAAACCTCAGCCAGTCTAATCTAATGAAAACGGCTTGATTTGTTATTCCTACAGGAATCAAATCTATACACATAACTTCAGATAAGCCTGATCATTAATCTTCTTATTTAATGGACTGTGTCTACCAAGTACTTTGATCACTAGCTGTAATTCATTATGCCCTGATGTTCAAATGAAAATTGTTACTGAGGTATGCATGAAATCATTTCTCATCTGACATACAATAAAGCAGCGGCAGCAAAAAAAAAAAAAAAAAAGACCCCTCTGCACCTGTACCAATGCCCTAGCAACCATAATTATCATTATGGTTTTCAAATGCGTAATAACTTAGTGTACCTTATTTTATCCCAAAAGCAAACAAATAATCAAGTCGTATCATATGGAGATGGCATATTGTTAGCAAAAAAGGAAAAACACTACAAAAATAAATGATTTTAATATTTAGCATTGAATTTGTAGCTACACTGCAGCTCCCAAGAGTTTGTTTGGGCCTTAAGGGAAGTTTATAAATATTTTTTTTTGTTTGTCTGTACTACCCAGTGGCCTTTCTGCACAAAGAGCAATTTTGTGTGCTGGATGTTCCCTTGAGAGCTGCCCTTTAACACTTCCTGAACCTGGGCTGATATCAGTTTTCAAGCTGCATACAGAACAGACTCTACAACAACGACTAGATTTTGCCAGTGTGGAGGTCTTGATGTGTGGCCTCTAAACAAAGCAGCGAGTGTGGTTTACTTAAAGGGATAAGCATCAGTTATCCCTCAAAAAAAAAAAAAAAAAAAAAACTGCATGTAACCCCAAGACAAAGACTCTAAATGAGAAGCAAAACAGCCTCGCAATCAACCCTTATTGTTTTTGCCTGTCCAACACTTGCCAAAAAACAGGATTATAATAAAAACGAATGATGCATCTTTTCAGGAGCAGGGATAATTTAGCAGGTGGGAAACATGAAAAAGATACAGATTCTTTTATTTTAGTAAAGCAAGGAATAACAACTCTTTCCACAAAAAGAGGGCTAAGGAGCTTAGTTACCACCTTGGATTTACAAGCAAATAAAAAAAAAGTATTACTGCGAATATAAATCTCTATAATCCATTGTAAGTTACCAAGACTCAATGGATATTGCTGTTATATTGGAGGAACAAGGTGGGATAATTGCATTTATTGTTTTTGCAAATGGACCAGTCTGCATTGCAAGCTCTAAAACTGCACAGATATTAATAAACAATTTAATCAAAATCTAAATTAAATTACTCAAAATAAATTTAAATAAAATTAAATTACTATCTGCCGAGAATATACATGAGCAGTGCTTTAACAGAGACATCAAACCTAAGCCAGTGGGATCTAATTAACACGGCTTGATTTGTTATTCCTACAGGAATCAAATCTATACACATAACTTCAGATAAGCATTTGAGAACTACAATAGATCACTCAAAATTTGTTAATTATTCGGTTACAATCTAAAAAAAGTACCACATGCATTTGTAATACAAACAAATAAGACACAAACCTTAGAGAGCTGTCCATGGTGCTCATATAGCATCCAATAAAATATAAGAATGCAAATGTGTTCATGCTGGAGACACAAACACGGATCCTCTGGGATTCACTGATTCAGCCTAATTTGGCTTCTATACCAAAGACTCTCATTAAACAATGATATTTTTTTTAAGTAGCAGCAACAGATGTTTTACGTGTTGCATTTGGTTTTCTTTGTGTTTCTTCAGATTTATTTGTTTTCTGTTTGTTTTTCCCATGGACTTCATTAATAAAGCAACAGCAGAGGCCAAAATGGGATTCTTGGTCCCAATGCATTTGGATTCTAAGTGCAATATAGAACAATTCTGTCCAGCAGCAACAGTCCAACTGATAGTTTTTATGAAAAAAAAGATAAAAACAAAAGCAAAAACTAATAGAAAAAAACGTACTCGGTTACTTTCGTAACCTCGGTTCCCTTAGATATGGGAACGAGTACTGCATCGTAAGACGCTTGTATGGGAAAAACTTTTTTCCTCTTCAACTGAAGCCTTTTCAATCACGCAGTGAAACTGCACGTCCATTGGTTCGTGCAGTGCTATAAAAACGAACCAATGGCTCGGCGGGGGCGTCGAGCGAGCCTATGGCTGAGCAGCCTGCCATAGCCCACCAAAACGGGTGGGGACTGTGGCTATATAAGCAGCCGCTTTGCTGCCGCATCTCAGATTTCTTCGAATGAAGCGACTGAGGCGTGCAGCTCAAAGCATGGCCAGGAACGCAGTACTCGTTCTCATATCTAAGGGAACCGAGGTTACGAAAGTAACCGAGTACGTTCCCTGTCGATATTTTCACTCATACTGCGTCGTAAGATGCTTGTATGGGAACCAGTACAATCACGCCATGCTATGATGGGGAACAACTCAAAACCAAGACTCCCATGAAAGAAGACCCAGGGGAGTCAATGGAATACACCAAGCACAGGCTGAGCCATCAGGGTCATCTGTGGCCTGGGTGTCGTCCCCTATAGTTTATACCTGGTATCCATATAATATGGACCGTCCAGGTGAAGGAGGGACTTGAACAATGCTGGTCAAGTGAACACATAAGACTGCTAAACTAGCCGGAGGCGGCAAACTAAGCAGAAAGGACTCTGGCCTGTAAGGCAGGGAAGTCCAGGTTGTAAAACCTTACAAATGTGGACGGCGAGGACTAGCTGGCCGCCTCACAAATTTCCAAAATGGACACCCCGCTGGACCATGCCCAGGAAGAGGCGATGCCTCTGGTGGAATGGGCTCTGACTCCAATGGGGCACTGCAAGCCCAAGGAGGAGTATGCTAGCGTGATAGCATCTACTAACCACCTGGAAATTCTTTGCTTCGTAACAGGGTGACCTTTAGCGCGGTTACCGAAGATGACAAAAAGCTGTTCTGATCTCCTGTATGAGGCAGAATGCTCAATGTACACCCTCAGGGCCCCGACGGGGCAGAGCAGGGATAATTCCTGGTTATCCGTCGAAGGGGAAAACGCGGAAAGCGCTATGACCTGGGCTCTGAACAGAGTGGAGAGAACCTTAGGTACATAACCCAGCCTTGGTTTCAGGACGACCTTGGAGTCATTAGGCCCGAATTCCAGGCAAGCAGGGTTGATGGAAAGGGCCTGTAGGTGTCCTACTTGCTTAACCGACGCCAGCGCTAACAGCAGGGCGGTTTTAATCGAGAGTGATCTGAGGCTCGTGGTTTGCAATGGTTCAAACGGGGGCCTTTCAAGGCCCTTAGTACGGTTGGTAAGTCCCAAGGTGGAACTGTATGAGGACGCGGGGTGTTAATTCTCCTGGTGCCTCGTATAAACTGGACTACTGTATTATTCCTGCCCACCGATCGGCCAGCAATAGGGGCATGGAAAGCCGCTATGGCTGCCGCATAAACTTTGATGGTGGATGAGGAACACTGTTTATCCAGCATCTCCTGCAGAAATGAAAGAACCACTGATACATCAGAGGTAACCGGATCTAAGTCTCGGTCTTGACACCAAGCCGAGAAAGACCATTTCAGAGCATAGAGGCGTCTGGTAGACGGGGCTCTAGCTTCTGCCATAGTGTTTAAGACACGCTCTGGGAGGTCGAATGGCTCCCGTTGAGCGGCCACAAATGCAGGGCCCATAACTCGGGCCGTGGATGCCACAGCGTGCCGTTCGCTTGAGAGAGGAGGTCCCGTCTCAAGGGAATGGGCCACAGGGCTGCTTCGAGCAGCTGGAATAACTCCGACACCCACAGCTGGTTCCTCCAAAGGGGGGATATTAGAAGAAGCTTGTGCCGTTGTTCCCTGACTCGTCTGAGTACATGGGGTAGCAGAGCGATTGGAGGGAACGCATATAGTGGGAGGCTGGGCCACTCATGGGCCAGGGCATCCGTGCTCTTCGTGAAAAAGGTTGGGCAATGAGAGTTGTCTTCGGAGGTGAAGAGGTCTACTTGAGCTCTTCCAAAGACTTCCCAGATTTTCTGAACCGCTCCTTGGTTCATTTTGCCCGGCACGTGTCGCCTTCAGTGAGCGCAGATTGGTCTGAGCCCAAACAAGAAGGTTGTTTGCCAGCGTGCAGAGGCGCTTCGAGACGAGGCCGCCCTGGTGATTTATGTATGACACCACGGACCTGCTGTCCGAGCATATTAGCACATGGTGTCCCCTTATGTCCGGCAGGAAGAATTGACAGGCACGGCACACTGCTAGCATCTCTAGGCAGTTGATGTGCAGACCCGACTCTTCTTCGGACCAAAGACCAAAGGTCGGTTTGCCTTCGCACAGCACTCCCCAACCCTTGTTGGAAGCATCTGTCGTGACAACCTTCCTTCTGTGCGCCGTGTCTACGATCACACCCTGCTTCAGCCAGAGGGAATCCCTCTAATAGGCCAGTGCTGATACACAGGCCCGAGTCACCGTTATGCGATGGCGACCGTGACGCCAAGCCACGGAAGGAACCCTCTGCTTTAGCCAGAACTGGATGGGTCGCATGTGAAGCAGTCCCAACTGAAGTACTGGCGAAGCTGCTGCCATAAGGCCCAGCATTTTCTGGAAGGCCTTGAGTGCGTGAGCGGTCCCTTCCTTGAAGGAGGCAGCACGGCGCTGAATTGTCATGGCTCGTTCCGCTGAGTCGATAACTGTCCCCAGGAATGACACTCGTTGGCTGGGTGACAGTATGCTCTTGGCAAAGTTGACCCTGAGCCCCAGGCAATCTAAGTGGCTGAGGAGGAGGGTCTTGTGCGATGTTGAAACTGCCTCTGACTGACCAGAATGAGCCAGTCGTCGAGGTAGTTGAGGATGCGGATTCCCATCTGTTGCATAGGGGAGAGAGCCGCATCCATGCATGGCAAAAAAGTGCAGGGAGCCAGGGACAGCCCAAACGGAAGGACCCTGTATTGATATGCCACCCCCTCGAATGCGAATCTCAAGAATCGTCTGTGATGGGGGGGCTACCTGGATGTGAAAGTATGCATCTTTCAGATCCAGTGACATGAACCAGTCCCCTGGGCATATTTGCGAGAGGATCTGCTTCAATGTGATCATCCTGAACGACCTTTTTACCAGGGTGTGATTCAGGAGTCTGAGATCTAGAATAGGTCACAGGCCGCCGTCTTTTTTGGGGACGAGGAAGTAGCGGCTGTAGAAGCCTGACTCGCTCTGGGCTGGAGGAACGACTTCTATGGCTCCCTTTACCAGCAGATTCATCACCTCCGCGCACAGGACTTGAACGTCCTCGCTGCGCATTGTGGTGGTGACCACACCACGGAAGCGTGGTGGTCTTCGAGCAAATTGGAGTGAATAACCTCGTCTTATCGTAGCCATTACCCATTCTGACACACGGGGATGGCCTGCCAGGCCTCGGCCCGTGTGGCAAGAGGCTGAATAGGCTCTAAAGACTGGCTGCATAAGGGCAGGACGCTTATGGTAGGCAGAAGAGGATATTTGCTCTCTTTTTGAAAATGTATGTGTTTTATTTTGTCCGCTATCACAGCGGTTGGATGCCCGGGCGCTAGAGTGGGCCCTTGGGGAACCAATAACACACTTCCCTCTGCACCCAGCGCTGAGCGGGGTGACAAGAGGCACATTAGAGGCTGCTTGCGGGGTGGTCCGGCGGTAGCAAGACTCGGGCCCCTCCTCTTCCTGCCTGGCTGATCAGGAGGACTTCTGAGGCCCCGGATCCAAGGCGATCTTGGGCCGGGGTCCCTGGCACTTCGGGAAGGGGTAGTGTCTTGCCGAGCGGGAACACCCTCTATCCTGCCGATCCTTAGGAGGTCGGGGCTCAGGAGTGGCCGGTGTTGGCTTGGCGGGCTGCTGAGTCGGCGCAGGCTTGGGGCGACTAGAAGCAGCAGAAGAGCTGGCGCGTTTCGGGAGGAAGTGTCGCATCGCTTGAGATGACTTCTGAGCCTCCGTAAAACGCTCCGCAAAGCCCTCCACAGCTGGCCCAAACAGGCTGTTTGACGAGACCGGAGCGTCGAGGAAGGGAACTTTATCCGCCTCTTTCATCTCTGTCAACGTGAGCCAAAGGTGGCATTCCAACACTACCAGGCTGGACCTCGACCGCCCGATAGCCTGGGCGGTGGCTTTGGTGGCACGCAGGGCCAGGTCCGTCACGCTCCTCAGGTCCCTGAGTGAAGCTGCATCGAGACCGGTCTCCTCACTGGCGAGCATCTTGGCCTGGAAGATCTGGAGCACAGCCATAGAGTGCAGCGCCGAAGTCGCTTGTCCAGCTGCCGAGTAGGTGCGTCCAGCGAGTGCAGACGTGGCTCTGCAAGGCTTGGACGGATGGCTCGCCCTCGCTTTCCATCCGATAGTCGTGGGCGGGCAGAGATGCGTGGCCACGGACTCATCCAGAGGGGGCAGGTGCTCGTATACTTTCTCTTCAGCGCCGTCAACGGAGGTGAGGGCAGAGGAAGCAGAAGGACGGATGCGAGACGAGTAGGGGGCGCGCCACGATTTAGTGAGCTCATCGTGGACTTTGGGGAAGAAAGGGGACGAGCGTTGGCGGGTGGCTTGCTGGCACCCCGGGAGAAACCACTCATCCAGCCTGCTGCGAGACGGCTCCTCAGGCGGAGACCACTCGAGCCCGAGCTCACTGACAGCCTTAGTCATCACACGGACGAGCTCCTCGTCCATTCTGGGTCTGGCGCTGCGTGAAGAGGATGGCGGTAAGAGGGCGGGGTCAGACACCAAGCCCGATAACTCCTCCGCGTCTGAAGCCGCCAGAGAAAGGCTGTCATCCATCTCATCGCCACTCCCACCGAACGAGATCATGTTGCTCGCAGCCGCGGAGGGACGCTGATCAGGTTGAGTGAAGAGGACCGGCGAATCCGGCTGCTGAGGCATTTCAACGGTGAATCTCGGCGTCAGCGAGGAAGAAGCTTCGTCGCTGAAGAGAAGAAATCTGAGATGCGGAGATGCGGAGGCGAAGCGGCCGCTTATATAGCCACAGTCCCCGCCCGTTTTGGCTATGGCTGCTCAGCCATAGGCTCGCTCGTCGCCGCCGAACCATTGGTTCGTTTTTATAGCACTGCACGAACCAATGGACGTGCAGTTTCACTGCGTGATTGAAAAGGCTTCAGTTGAAGAGGAAAAAAGGAGTTTCCCATACAAGCGTCTTATGACGCAGTACGAGTGAAAATATCGACAGGTAACAGTAATTTTGTTAAATATTATTGTAATATTAAACAGTTTAATATATTTTAAAATAAAATGCATTCAAATGTATATTAATATAATAAGAATAAATACATAAATGTAATGCTGCTAAAGGGAACATTCCGATGAAAGACTTGATTTTAAAATTTCACATGTACATGATAAACAGAAGAGCTACAGTAAGTTTCTGTAATATTTCTTGTTTGATTTATCTGTAAGTCTTTCTGTTTTCATATATCAGGCTCAAACGAATGAGGCCATACATTCTGTAAGTGTCACGGTGTGGTGCAGGAATAACGCACGAAGATGAAGAATAACAGTATACAGTCTTTAATAATCCACATAGAGGTAGTCCAACACAGGAGGGTAGCAAGCACACGTATACATCGACGAGACCGGACGAAGAAACAATGAACTGAATGCAACTTATATGTGGAACGTAAATGAGGATAATTGACGAGACACACCTGAACATAATGACACAATCAAGGGGAGACAGAAACTAGGTCACAGAGCACATGGGGAAAGAAAACACAAACAAAAGTCCATGACTATGACAGTTTGCCTCCCCCCCCGGAAGGCGCGGCCCCGCACCATAGAAAGGGAAGGAGACGGAGGGATGGTGAAAGGTTGGCACAAACAGGCAGGAGGAGGTTCAGGTGGTGGCCGGATGACCGGGAGGTGGACGATCCACAGAGTCCAGGGTGGTGATGATGGAGGAAGGATCAGGGTGGAGACAGTAGTACCCACAGCGGATCAGATGGAGGGAGGAGCCATGGTGGAGGAAGGGCTGACTCCAGAGGGCCTACGGACGGCGGCAGAGCAGGTGGTGGTGGAGCCTGAGGCAGCGACAGAGAGCCGAAGAGCCAGGATGAAGCCAAGGATCCGGAGGGCCAAGGCGGAGCTGGAGTGACAGAGGACTGAGGTGGAGCTGGAGGGAAGAAGGAGCCCAATGGAGCCGGAGGGACGAGGGGACGAGGCTCAGCCGGAGGAGTGCAGTCCCGAGGTTGAGGTAGAGGGACGACTGACCAAGGCAGAGGGACGAGGGAGCCCGGTGGAGCTGGTGGACTGACGGGCTTCGGTGGAGACGAGGGAGCTGAAAGGCATGGTGGAGCCGCTGGGTCGCAAGACCGAGGCGGAGTCTGGGCCTCGGGGGCTGAAGGTGGAGTCGAGGGATCCTCCCGACTCGACGCCAATGGAGCTGGAGATGGGCAGACCCGCAGTGAGCCCACGCCACAGATGGTGAGCTGAGGGTGAGCAGAGAGGATGTCAGAATCCAGCAAAGATGGCGTTGAGAAAGGGAACAGGAGAGGGAGGTTGGGTGGGATATATTGCCAATCCGACAGTTCAGATGAAGTTTGAAATAAGATTATTTCCGTATCCAAGTCGATTAACTGACCAGAGTCCAGTGTGAGCTCACCCTCAGCAGTGGCGCCGTGGGCGGGGCTTTCCATAGCCCCCGCGATCTCCACAGCTGTATCCACTGTCACTTGTGCTGTCGGCTCTCGCACCTGGTCAGACACTTGGGGCTCAGGCTCCGGGGCGATCGTCAGCTCTGTCGCTTCTGATGGCGATGGCTCAACGACCGCGGCAGACTCTGGCTCTCCATCTGCGGTGGGCTCTGGCAGCTCTGTGCCGTGGTGTGGAAGTTGACTGGGCTCTGGGTCCAGAGTGGGGCTGGTGTTGTCATCCGCGATGTACATGGTAAGTTTCGATTTGCAGGACACCAGCACATACACGATGAAGGAGGCGAGGCTCTCTCGAGGACCGTCCCTGGACAGCTGCGCTCGTGTGGAGAAGTTCAGTCCGATTTGGTAAAACGAGCAGAGGTTGCTGTCCGAGTAGTGTGTATGATTGGCCAGAAACACAAAGTCTTCGGTTTGGTCCTCGAGAGAGCGGGCCCCCTGCTCCAGCAGGAGGACGAGGACTGCAGGATCGTTCATAACAAAACAAAAAAACTGACAACAAACAGAAAACAAACGTGCTTATTTTATATGGTCTGGTCTTCTGTCATGGTGTGGTATAACGTGCAGGAATAACGTACGAAGATGAAGAATAACAGTATACAGTCTTTAATAATCTACACAGAAGTAGTCCAACACAGGAGGTTAGCAAACACACGTATACATCGACGAGACCAGACGAAGAAACACTGAACTGAATGGAACTTATATGGGGAACATAAATGAGGATAATTGACGAGACACACCTGAACATAATGACACAATCAAGGGGAGACAGAAACTAGGTCACAGAGCACATGGGGAAAGAAAACACAAACAAAAGTCCATGACTGTGACAGTAAGGAGATCGCCGACATAAACACAAGCACTGCCACTAAACTAGTCTTGATCCTGTGGAACAGAAATAAAAGAAAAAGAAAATGTGGATTTATTGAGTGGACTTATGAAAGATGGAAGACTTTGCTTCAAGGTTTGTAAGCTCGCTCAGGCTGTACGGACAAGCAGCTGTGTGCTACTCAGGAGGGAAGCTGGTGGCTTTTGACTTAATTATGCAGAGTTAGACTTCAGTATGCTTCAGGCTCAATAACATTACCATGAGAAATCCAGGTGAGACAGGTGGGGGTTTTCACACACATGAATGGCCTGATGAATAAAAAAAAAAAATCTGGCTGAACTGCTCTCCTAAATTCAGCATTTCCAAAGGCAACCACAATGCTAAAGGAGTAATTCTCACTTTTGTTTCAGTTTTCATAAACATCCTTAATGGCGACATATTGGTAGCCATTTAGTAGCTGTAATGGCATCATGCAGAGTCGGTTATCTTAGATTAAAGGCTTGTAAACACAAAATAAAAGCTCTGCCCACTGTAAAAGAGAAAAGTATTTGATTTCACACAGTGCACTTGATTAGATTCTTAGTGGATATATTAGCTGGTGATGCTGTTATAATAGAAATATAAAAATTCATGTCTCGAGATCGTGCCACTTTGCAAAGCCATTTGACATCAGATCATTGACTATGTGAAAGATCTACCAAACCTCCCTTACAAGATGTTCGCAAGTCCCTTCATACAAAACAAACTGAAAATCTCTAAACAATCTCAAGTGCCATTTGCATATGAAAATTTCAGTCTATTTTTCATCACTTCATTTGAAAAGGTCACCGGTGAACCTTCAAGAGATATTATTATTTCACCCCAGGGCCTACATTTCTCGGGCTGTAATGCAATAAATATGTACTGCTCCTAATATGACTTTGCAAAGCACAATTCTTTTTGCAGTATTACATTTATGAGTTTATAATCATCATCATCAAAAGTAAACCTTGAATGCACTAAATTGCTTTGCAGAAATGTCTGCAAAGAAATGTAATAAATAAAAATTGGTTTCATAAAATAATAATATATAAGAAATATATGAAACACTGCTGAATGAGAACATGCTGAAATTCTGATGAAACAAAAATGTCATTTTAAAAAAAAATTAGAATTACATAAGTATTACATGCTAAACAGAATTAAATTCTGTTTTTGTGATCTTTCTGATACATTTTCTCAGGACTGAACACTATTTCTGTGTTGAATTGAAGGAACAAGGTAAAAACATGAGCAGGGTCACTAAACCAATCCCGATTCACTGGAAAACAGATTTCCAGAGAAATTGAAAGTTTTTCAAATGTCAGTTTCAAGAGTCAAGCAAAAAGGAGAATGATCACTTTTATAAAAGTTAAAATGCATTGGATACCCACACATCAACAGTAGGAGGTGTAAATACAAATGCCACTCTACTAAAAAAAATAAGAAACTCCCTAATGCCAACTGTCTGGAACATAAAACTTGACAACAGACTTATACTGTAGAATGTACTGTGAACAACACGCATCCCAAGTGGGAACATGACACAGAACTGACAGTGAATAATCATGACCGAAATAGCGCTGCCTTGGGTGGATTCGCCACAGGTCTTTTTATTGGGGAGGCTGTGTAATAATAGGCTGAGAAACAGTCCCTGCTGTTACTAACGGGAAAACAGAGAAGTGGATTTTATCCGAAAGAATGTACAAATCCATGACAAAGTCAGGATCATTGCAGTCACCCTACTAAGAGGACAAGCTCATTGTTGAGCTGTCTTACCTATTGCCCCAAGTTCAACTCTAGAAAATAGGCTAGAGAATGGTTGTTCAACACATTACCTTTAAAGACCTCGAGAAACGTTTGACATTTTGCACTGAAATTTGGGGCTGGACATACTGGAATCTTGCGCTGTAAAGGAATAGTTCACCGAACAATGAAAATGTACTTAAAATGTATTCACCCTCAGGCAACCTAAGATGTAGATTTGTTTGTTTCTTCATTAGAACAGATTTGTAGAAATGTAGTATCACTAGCTCACCAATGGATCCTCTGCAGTGAATGGGTGCCGTCAGAATGAGAGTCCAAACAGCTGATAAAAAACATCACTGTAATTTACAAATAATCCACATGACTCTAGTCCATCAATTAATGTCTTGTTAAGTGAAAAGCTGCATGTTTGTAAGAAACAAATCCATCATTAAGGCGTTTTAACTTTATACAGTCACTTCTGGAGTCTATAATAACACTTTTCATCCCCTGTTGTCCTCTCACATCAAAATGCACTGACATATTTGTTTACAACTGTGTTCACTTGTACACTGTGCTTGATCTGTGTATATTTCCCTCACGATTCAGACTTTTTCACTGGAGAATGCAATATTATGAATAGAGGCCCGTATTTTAGCTGGGAGCAATGGTTTGAGGTTAAAAACATCTTTGATGGATTTGTTTCTTACAAACGCAGCTTTTCGCTTCACAAGATGTCAATTGATGGATTGGATTCATGTGGATTACTTGTGGTGTTTTTTATCAGCTGTTTGAGCTCATTCTGACAGCACCAAAAAATATAAATTCTGTCATGAAAGATAGTTTGAACAATGATGGTAACTAGTTTCAGGTCCCATTGACTTCCATAGTATTTTTGTCCATACTGTGGAAGTCAATGAGAACTGAAACTGTTTGGTTACCAACATTCTTCAAAATGTTTCACAGAAAAAAAGAAGGTTTTGAACTACATGAGGATGAATAAATGATGGCAGAATTTTCATTTTTGGATGCGCTATCCCTTTAATAAATGATGTAAAAATGTTACAAGTTCAATACTCTATTTCAAGTTTATTTTGACAATAACATATACTGTAGATGACTTCAAAAACATAGACAAAAGAAAAATGTGTTGTGATGGCATTTTTTCTTAGATGACACAAAACTAAACTCTGTGCTCTCTATATCAGAAATCATTATTATGGCCCTGGTGTGCAACGAGGCCAATCTCTGGCCCTGAAAACAAGCTCCTGTGCTACATACAGATAGATACAGAAATCAATAAAATGTTTGGGTTGTGTAACAGTGGGTATTGGACAGGCTGTCAGTGGGTATTGCACAGGCTTCGTTAGCGGAACCAATTTCAGGTAATATAAGCTTGATGTGAACAGCGGTGGAAGAAAAACAAACCATCACTTAATGTTTACTGCAGGCTCCTTAACTAGCATGCAGTCCAGCCTGTCTGGAGGTCAGGAGGTCTGGTCTTGATTTGGAACCTTTATGGCTGTAAACCTGCACCCTCACTACCCATAATCCTCTCACCATGGGGATTAATTAGTGGTCAGCGAGGATTAGAGGAGGTTTGAGGCTTCATCAGCTGTGGTCGAAAAGATGGGCTTGATAAGGTTATTAGCTGAAGTCACGGTTCATTATGACTTGGGCAGTAACACCCACAGACGCATGAGGACCCCTGAGGAATATGTGCAGAAATGTTTTTTAACCATTTCATTTAGTGTGTTCCTAGAGCCGCTCGTGTGAGATATTGAGTGAGACATCTTAAGTAGCCGAGAACCCAATCCAATCAAAATCTCATTTCTATTCACTAATTATTTCTAATATCTGCCTGAGCAAGTGTTCAACTCTTTCCAGAGTGTTTTAATGAAGAAATTTTCATCAACTGAGTTGGGTTGATTAGCATTTCATGTCTTATTTGTGCCATTTGACACCTGTCGATGCCGCCTAATGAAGAACTGTTTATTGACAGATTTCCTAACTGCTAATGAGTGACGCAACATTTGAGAAGGAAGCTGGAAAACACTTTTTGTGGTTCATTTGAAGCTACTATGATAATTAAGATTTATTGATTAATGAGTACATTTTCCCAGATGTGATTACAGTGCCTCAGTTTCAGGAGAAAAAAAATAATGTTAAACTCCAATGCTTAAAATTCTTCATTCTCCGGCATTAAGAGGACATTTTTTTCTTATTTATTTGAGTGAGACTTACACGTCTCATTTTGTCTACAATGTTCTTGCTCTGATCCAAACAACAGCTGAGAATGAAGCCAGCACAAACTGTTCTAAGAGAATACACAATTACATATTTGCATATTCCTAAACATCTTTAAAAATGAACTCTGGTTGTGAGGTTGTGAAAACAGATCAAATAATCTGCATGCATTTTGTATTCCGCCCGCAATGTTTTTTTCGGTGAAGGCACAGTTTGTGTTTCGATGTTTTTTCAAGTCTCAGTGTGCTCTTGTTCACTGATTTATTGCGGCACGGTGTGCTTTTTCACAGGTGTGAATTTCGCATGAATATCTTTGCATATTTAAATGTGAATATTCAAATGTGACACATTTTTACTGCTTTGAAAATTTTGAAATCCTTGATGAGGATGATATGGCATACAAGACAAATCAAGCATAGCTTATTATATTATATTATATACAACCCAGAATACCTGTAGTCAGTCAACAAAACTAAAAGGCTAAGCAGCTAGCATGACTTCTGACCTCTAACCCCATTTTCCTCTCGCCTACATTCACATCCCACTTCATGCTATTTACATTCATGTCTTTTCCACCCACCAACTCCTTGGATATGTTTGGAATAATATCTAAATGATAAATGCTACCTTAGTAATTTCTGCAGCATGTATAATGTGTATAGTATGCAAATTGTTGGTATGCAAGAAATACCCAGATGGCCTACTACTTTCTGCTAATTATGAGTAATATACAGAGAAAATGCATGGGATATCATATCCCAACATTGTAATGAGTTTAATTTTACCTTCCATTTCCATATGACAAATAAACAGCAATAATATTGTAGTGACTTTTCTAAGTTAAAATGTTTTACACAAGACTAGGTTTAAAAAAAAAAAGAAAGATAAAAGCCAAATAACCTTTCAAGACACCATTTGTGAAATTAAGCTTAAGTAATGAGGTGTGAGACAAATACACACGAAAAAAAATTAATACAGAAACAATTTTCACTCAGAATGTTCTAGAAAATTTCACAAACACTTACAAAGTAAGTAACACTTTGAATTAACTGTGAAATTCTGAAGTAGAAAAACTAAAATTCTATTTTATTGTAAAGCATAATCAAGTAATCTCATGGAAATTCATACATATTTTACGAGATAGCTAATTCGTACAACCTCACTTGTACAAATATGTAAGATTTTTGCTAAACTGTACATATTTTACGAGTTCCCCAATTCGTATGAATTCGTACGAATGACCTACCCCTAACCCCACCCCTAAACCTACCTATTACTGAGGTCTAGACAAATCTTACAAATTTCTTTCCTCACTCAATTAGCCACCTCATAAAATATGTACAAATTGGTCGTGAGATAGCACTGAATAATCTCTGTAATAATCTTACTTTGAAAAAATACTTCTTACACATAACATAACATACCATATGCAAACATGCAAAAAACAAATGCTCAATGTAGAAAAACATATAATTTTGTTCTATTTTTTAAAAATAGAAGAAAGTATTTAGTGGATACTTCACAGTATGTAGTTAGCGCATATTCTACATCGAACCCAGCCTTTGAGTAATGTCGGTGCATTAAGTTTACAGTAGCTTCACACAGTAAGACGTCTTAGTGCAGAAGTGCTAAATGTGCTAAATGAGGTAAAAATGTCATGACCAGCATGGCTGAATTAAATAACATTTGTTTATGCCACAACAGTTTGAGCTCAGATAAGCGTACCAGGGGGTTGACATCAGAAACAGAGAACATGTCACCACAAATGATCTTTATTTCTGTGTCACAAAACGCTTCCCTCGTTAATTCAATTTAATGAACTCATCTTTGGCGGTGTTCCATAACAGCTCCTTATTGTTGCTGTATCCTTATTGCTCATTGATTGCAAAGTCTAGAAGTTATTAAAAAAGACAGTTATGGGAAAGAGCGATTATTAAAAAGATGATGAAACAACGGCAATATTTTGCACACATTCTTTCATGCGCTACGGAATCATTTTAGGGGTTTTCATATAATTATATGAGCTAATCTTACAAAAACTGTCTGTAACTAATTGAACTCCAAAATACCAAGAAAAATATTTTAGAAAATGTTATATTTTTAATAAAGAGTTTTATTATCAGCTTGAAATTTGTGCAAAGAAATGTGCTTAATTGTCACACTGCAAAAATCTTAATGATCTTAAAATAGGCTTCATTTATTTATTTATTTTTTTATCCATTTGAATTTGGTTTTAAATGAGACCTGGATTTCATCGAGAGGTGTGATATTAATCTGAAAAACTCTAGCATTGCTATCATATTATGCAGAATTCCCTCAATTCTGATCTGGGCACTGATCGTCCGGTTCTTAACCTGTCTGTGATGTAAGTCTGGGCAAAGAGCTTAAGGTACTCTGGTGTCTTTTGAAGTCAACCTCAGCGTGTCTCTCACCCCACGTCTTCTTATGCATGTGTCGCCTTTGATCCGCCTGACATCCACTGATGGAAATCCAAGGAGGTATTAGAGATGACACAAGAAACAGAATAGAGACAAACACATTAATACATAATCGAGAAGAAAGCGCAGATGACTGAGCCATGTGGCCTGCGAGTGAGGGACTTAAAGAGAGGGATGCTGGGGAGAAGAAAGGAAAAGGTGTGAGCGAGTGATGGGAAAACTTCCTTTCCACTCCGCGTCGTCAGCAATCCTTATGTCATGGATGTACAAACTGCTTCAAGTATACTGACAAACATCTTGACATCTTGTTGTGTTTACTTGGGTGTTCATTTCAAATGGGTTTCATGTATTATTTCAGGAAGCCGATACAGTGTGCATGATAGCAATCTGACAGCGTGATTGCAAGAAACACATCTCAAATGTCATAAATAATGTTAGAAGATTGATTTATGATTAAATAGTGGTGTTTGCAAACATCACTAATACTATTACTTAAAGGGATAGTTCACACAAAGGAAGATATTTTTAATGAAATCTGAGAGATTTCTGTCCCTCCATTGACAGCCTATGCAACTACCACTTTCACGCTTCAAAAAGTTCATAAAGAGATCATAAAACTAATTCAAACAAATTGAGAGGTTTAGTCCAAATTTTCTGAAGAGACTCGATCACTTTATATGATCAACAGATTTGATTTAGGCTTTTATTCAAATATAAACATTAATCAACTCACACATTAGTTATGGCAGACAGAAGCTCAAGCATGCTTGATGTGTGAGAACCAATTAGGTTCATTCTTGTGTGTTATGCCGCACGTTTAAGCTTCTGTAAGAACCAATGAGGTGTGTTCTCGCATGTCAAGCAAGTACAGTTGAGCTTCTGTTTATGTTTGATGATCAATGTAAATATGTAAAAAAAATAAAAATAAACAAAATAAAAAATAAAAAGGTGTTCCAAAAATGAATGAAAGTCTTACAAGTTTGGAATGACTGTAGGGTGAGTAAACGGTGACAGAATTTTCATTTTTGGGTAGACTATCCCTTTAAAGTTACAGTTTAAAATTACCACCTAGCTACCATACAAAACACCCTAGCAACTGCATAGGAATATGCTAAAAATGCACCAAGGATGCAGTAGCAACTGCATAACAACATGCTTAAAACACCCAGAACATGTATGTTATCAACCTCTTTGAAAACCATTTTCATGATATTCTGACAAATTTGAGGATTGTAAAATGCACAACTTAAACATGAATGACAATGAAACAATTTCATCAAAATATATAGGAGTCAGATTGTGAAAAGCTTCAGAAAAAGCTGCACTATGGTGGAAATTCACCTTCAAAGCCGCTCAATTTAAAAGGATCCTTTGGTTGAGGGAAAAAATAAAAATAAATAGTACTCCAAGTACACTTGGAAATTGACACCAACACAGCTTAGGGGGAGACAGAAGAGAAAGCAATAAAAAATAAATCAAGTAAAAAGTAAAACCTAATATTGCCTTGTACTTGCCTGGCTGACATAAATGCCCCTTATTTCTCTGTGTGAAATCAAAACGTCACCTTTAAATAACATGCAATAGTGATTCAGAGGTTGTGCTTTAAAAAAAGATCAGCAGAATTAAAATGTTGCCTTAAACCAAACAGTTGAACTTGCTAAGCTTTGCCACATTTCATAAAAATTTTTAAAAACAATTTTTCACACATTTATTAGTAATAACTCTCCCAATCTCTTAGGATTTTGTGTTTGTGCTGCGAGAAGAGCAAAGAAAAACAGAGGTGGGAAGGAGAGGCAGATTGAGCTAAAGGTGTGTAGGTGGTTTGTGGAGGTGGAGTAATTCTGGGCCGTGGGATGCAAACATCCTACATGAAAAGAAAGTTTAATTACAAAGCTTCAATACCAGATCAATTGGACAGAGCTGCCAATAATTAGGCATGTGTTTCTCTGTTCTCGGAGCTTAGATGCAGGTGTGCAGGTGGGAATTCGGCTTCCCAAATACCAGACTAGACACCACAGGTATTTAGCTAGAGGTATACACTATCATTTTAAAGTTGGCCAAAGTTAAAGCCAAAAATTGCAAGTATTTCATTAAAGTATAGCCAGCCATATAACCAACTTATACAGTTAAACTTTAAGCGTTAAATATTTTTTCATTGCCTGCAGCCTGCATGTTCCTCCATCTACAGAGTCATTTATGGCTCAGGTTATTGGCTCAAGAAACAATGGTCTGCAAGTATGAGGCCTCCTAAACTTAAAGGGATAGTTCACCCAAAAATGAAAAACCCTCATGTCGTTCCAAACCCATAAGACCTTCCTTCATCTTCGGAACACTAGTTAAAATATTTTTGATGAAATCAGAGCGCTTTCTGAACTCTTCATAGACAGCAAGGGAACTGACACGTTCAAGGCCCAGAAAGGTATTAAGGACATTGTTAAAATAGTCCATGTGACATCAGTGGTTTAACCGTAATGCTAAGAAAGAGTCCAGAAAAATAAACAGACCTTATATTTGAGTAATCATTTAGCTTGGTATGGAAAATCCTTCATCAGCCAGTGCTGTGAATGACGCAATCACACGTTATAGCAACGCTACACTTATTACCATTTCCCCTGGCGCATGATGCAAGAAGATCCCTATATAGAAAGCCAAGTACATCCACCATCAGCAAGATCTATAGAACTGCAATCTACAGCCAATCACCTCTGACAGGCACAGGCATGCTAGACACCATGCACTGCTTCTGTTCTGAGAGATTTTGATTTTACTCAGATGTTTTACAAAAGAATGATACTGTATTTTTTGAAAAACAAATTGCATCTGACTACAAGTTGCACCAGGTCAAAATTGCATTGTTGAGATAAAAAAAATAAATAAACACACACACACACACACACACACACAAAAAGTTGCATCAGTGAACAAGTCACATTGTTAAAAAAAAAAAAAAAAAAAAAAAAATATTTAACTGTAAAATACTGGTAAATAAAACAAAAACATTTATGAAAAACATTTTAGTTTCAGCAGAATGTGATTTTATGTGCAAATTGTGTTAAAAAGAAAAAAAAAAAGTTAATTTGCAAAATAGTTAAAGTGATAACTCACCCAATAATGAAAAATCTATAAAATCTATAATCACTTACTCACCCTCTCCAATTTGAGCGATACCCTGACCTATTACTTCTGTGGAACACAATTTTGAAGAATTGCACTGGTTGCACTTTTCTATGCAATCACAATTTTTCAAGCTAAAAAAAATCTTCATGAAAGCATCATAATGGTGGTCAATATAACTCATGAGTTACATTCCAAACCTTCTGAATTCAAAAGAACAGCTTGTTAATAAATCACATACCTCTATTCCTCTTGTAAAACACACAACAGAGGGTTGGGATGAGCACAAAAAATCTCTCAAAATGTCTCTTACTCATACAAGTCATGAA
This sequence comes from Spinibarbus caldwelli, assembly GCA_039654775.1. Classification (NCBI taxonomy): domain Eukaryota; kingdom Metazoa; phylum Chordata; class Actinopteri; order Cypriniformes; family Cyprinidae; genus Spinibarbus; species Spinibarbus caldwelli. Next base: position 18,106,371 of record CM077247.1, on the reverse strand, counting down.
CTAAACTCTTAAGTGTTCAGTACAGTGTACAGACAAAGTTAGCCTTTCTAAATATCATGACAGGAACAATATAAGCAAGAAGAAACTGACCATTTGTGGAAAATGAATAGGAGGAATTACAGTGTTCAATATGGCAATTATAGTAAAGGAAAACTCAACATTCAGCTGAAATGGCCAATTACCTTATTGACAAAGGCACTGTATGTGCATTAGCTCAACTGACCAGAAAAATAGTTTATTTTAGCTTGATCTGAGCTGAGCTGAGGAAAATCTGTAATAACTGTCAGATTTTATTAATAATTTGGCATTTTTGCACATTTCTGTGTTTCCCCATTCAAGCAGATAGTAGCTGTAGTGAAATAGCTGGCTGGGGACGTTACCATGATGGCCGCCAAGGGAACTGACTTGCTTCATTTTGTCTGAGCGTGGAAGTAGTCCATCTTTGTGGATTAATCAAAAAGTCCATGTCTTTCCTAGAAAATAACTTGATGGTAAATCAAGACCCAGCTGCAGCCTACCTCGATTTATTTTGCTGTAAAGCCTCTGTGCCTCAGCGTATGGCTTTAATAAACATGAATTCATGAAAGAGAACTGAGCACTCAGGCTCTTAATGAAATGTGTGCAAGTAACACATCAAACGGAGGAGGAAAGCCCTTCCAACTCGAGGCGGGGGAGCAAACAACAGCCGCTGTGAGTTATTTTACTATGCTTCAGTAATGTGCAGGCACAATGGAAAGCATTCAATGAAGACAAAGACATTTATCAAATTCAGACCGCTGGACGGTCAGTGTGATGTCTTCTCTGCTGTGCTTCCAGCTTCCTCCTGTTCTATTATTGAGACAGTGACATTTTGCTCATTGCTATAATTCACAGAAGTGGATTTTGAAAACACTAATCCTATAATGAGGTAAAACACCATTTTAATCCATTTTAAACCCTTTTGGTTTTAATTACTGGATTTGAGCGAACTCCTAACCTTGAGCATTAAACTTTGGCGCACAACTTGTCATGCATCGTTTGTTCTCCTGACATGAATTACACCTCAAATCATGCAGATTTTTAGGAGAGCTGTGCTGTTCTTTTTCTAAGCAATCTGACTGTCTATTTATATAAGACTTAGATTTACATTGATGGATGGTTCTCAGGAATGGAATATCAGAGATTTCACATTGGACTCACTGAATGAACCACCAGCATACAGGAGTGAAGTGTACACCAATTACATACTGCATATAAACAGGATTAAAAAATGAAGGGCTTTCTGTTGTTTTATATAAATAAACTATGATAATCTGGCACTAATTGCAATCTTGAATCAACTTCAGTCATATATTGTTGAACCAATGTGGTTCAAACGACAATTTGACAATCACGTTCCAACGATTTCAAGAAATAGTCGCAACTAACTAGTTAATTTCAACAAAGCATTGTACTTCGTTAGAGATGCAGGCTTTGAGACGCAGGCTTTGAGAAATGGAGGCCAGATTCTCTCGATTCTAAAACAATTTAAACAGTTGAAATTTGGAAGATGCACTACAAAAACAAATTTGCTGTTCTGTCAGTGTAAAGATCACTGTGTGTCCTCCATCTGTCAGTGATGCTGCACTCAGCATTTTGTCATACCACTCGAGTTTGGAAATAGAAATGTGAATAGAAACATAATGAAACACTGTAAAAAGAGATCATTTGACTTTACTTAAAAAAAAATTGAGGAAACCCGTTGCCTTAAAATTATTAAGTAAAGGAAATTCATGCAAAATTAAAAGAAAAAAATTAAGTGAACTTGACAATTCTGAGTTACATTAACAAATAAACAAAAGAAAATGTGTTGTGGTCACTTTTTATTTTAAGTTGGACTAACTTATATTCATTAAATTGCGATTACTTAAAAGTGTGAATCTGCTTAACTTAAAACTAACAAGTTAATCTGAGTTCTGTCTACTTAATTAAATTGAGAAAACCCGTTGCCTTGAGAAAATTAAGTAACCACAACTTATTGTATTTGTGTAATTACAATTCACTTGAGACTGATTTGATCTTATTTTACTGATTTCTTTCACACTGAAGGCTATACTAATACAATTCTCAAAAACACTAAATTGTTCAAAACAGATAGCACACTAACATTTCTATGAAGAATTGTCAAAAGCAAGTCAACTCACTCTTATTTATATATAGCACTTCATACAATACAGATTGTGTCAAAGCAGCTTTACATTGTTAAACAGGAAAATAGTGTCAATAATACAAACAAAATTCAATTATGCATTAAAGTAGCTCTAAAAAGAGGACAAAAGTAAACAGTCAATATTTCAGTTAAAGTCAGTTCATCGTTGATTCAGTGATGTCATCATCATCCAGCTCAGTTCAGTTCCCTTCAAAAAGTGTCTCTGCAATCAAGTCATTAATATTCCCAAAAATTAAGTGTCCCCAAATAAGCAAGCCAAAGATGACAGAAATGGAGAAAAAACCTTGGCAGAAAGCAGGCTCAGTCGGGGGGCCAGTTCTCCTCTGGCCAGACGAACCAACGTGGTGTTTGTCATCGTGGTCTTTGCTGAGGTTTTGTGCCGATGAGTGGTATAGGCGATGAGGCCTTCACTGGGGATCTGTCTTTGAGGCTCATCTAGTTGACATGGTCTCTGCTGACATTCAGGGCTGTAGAGTTGTCTCCACCATCTGGACTGGACCCGGACTGGGTCCGGGTGACTGCAGTGACCATCTGATCTGGATATGGACTAGATCCGGATGGCTACGGTGACCTCGGAATAAGAATGAAACAGACTAATATTAACACAGATGCCATACTTCTTACGATGTAACAAGTACAATAGGTGTTATTGACATTTTTATTGTTAGCGAACACCTTCAGAATGATACGTGGCATTTTTGGGACTAATTTAACAGACACTTCAAACATTACAATTACACTACCTTTTCTTTACATATTGCAAGACTGTCAAAGTAAATAACTTACCACAATTTGCCCACACGAAAGAAGAATGTACAATCCATTAAATAGTCCTGCGCTGACACTTCTGCTTAAGCGTGTTCTTAGCATATGCCTGAAATGATATGAGAGCCATTAACACAAAATGGTTGGCTAGGAATAACCACAGTCTCATTTAGACATCATTTATACTGCTTGACAAAATGAACACTCTAAAGCCCCGTTCAGACTACACGATTTTAGGCTGATTTTGCCCCGATCTGCTTGACGTAGAGTGTCGTGGGGATTCGTAAACGACAATGGGCATCGGGACGCACGATTCAATCGTTTCATCTCGTGTAGTGTGTCATAGTGCACGACATCTCTGAGATGCTTCACGACATCAACACAGAAAGACTAGCATGTTTAATTTTTTTTCCCGTCTACACGACAAGTTACATCACATCTGTGACACTGGCCAATAGGAGCACAGAAGCGCCTTTGTAGCTTTCAAACAAGCCGAAACGAAACAACGGTATCGGTCTTGCTAGGTGTAATTTTACAATGGAGGAAATGTCCGTGGATCTACAGCAACAATACTCCTGCATTTATGATGAGGGACTACCGCGACACAGTGAAAAAAGGTAAAATAAAAACTATTTTACCTCAGTTCTCTTTGACAGTCCATACCATCCTCTTCATGCAATCCAGATTTGTGTCCATTGTCAGGTTTTCTTTCTTTTTTGGGCTTTTCTGATGGCAATACAGGGCAAAACACGCTGTTTGCTAGCCATTGTTTGTTTACGCTCATAGCACCTTCTGTCTTGTCCCGAACTGTATCGATGACAGCACACACGCCATTAATGACGGCATGCGATGAATGCTCAGGTAGCATTGTATAGTCTGACATGTTTCTTGTTCACGACATGACAAGATTTTATGAGTCAAAATCGCATAATCTGACACAGTGACTGTCGTAACCGACAAAAAAAATCGTGTAGTCTGACCGGGGCTTTAGGATGCATTCAATTAAAACTCATACAAATCAACTCACAGACATAATGTGTTTGTATAAAAATAAATAAAAGAAAGAAACTTTACTTATCATACAGTGGATAACAATTAACAAATAACAAACAATTTAGTTTAGTTAGGTCCATAAAGAACACTACCAGTCAAAAGGTTTTGAACAGTAAGTTCTATTTTTTTTTTTTTTTTTTAAAGAAGTCTTCCCACCAAATATTTAAAAATATTTAAACATTTCTATACATTTATAAATATATATTTAAAAATGTTACTATTTTTGTTGTACTTAGGATCACATAAATGCAGGCTTGGTGAGCAGAAGAAACTAAAAAAAATCTCTGTTCAAAAACTTTTGACTAGTAGTGCATTGTTCACCTGTTGGAGCTGAATTGGGGGAACATTTCTAATTCATTTTTATTTAAACTGCAATTAACCAATTAAAATTCTGGTACATTCAAAGATGGTACATTCATTATTCTTGCAATAGTCAAGTGTTCACGCACCTGAATAATATCTGCATGCACAATAATTAGAAGTACACACATAAGGGCCTCCATACAGCAGAGTCTGATGTAGCAGGTGGAACTAGAACTGACTTCATGAACTGCCCTGAAACACAATTGAAAAACGATTATCATAAATATAAATATAGCTTCACAATGCTCATCAAACTGAGTAATGTCAACAGAGCACAATGCTCATTTTGGCTTCTCTCAGACTGATATTTAGTCTTTACTGAATCGTTTCAGTGTGCTTTTTTTTTTGTTTTTTGTTTTTTTATTCTCTTTGTAAACGCCTCTCACAGGCTCGCGTGAGCGTCCGGGATCCACGACAAACCCTATTTTAGTAAAAGAACAAACACTTCACACCAGATAAAGTTTTGAAAACATTAAATATATTATTGTAAAGTTACGTGTTTTAGTGACCAATTTAAACAACTAAAAGGGATAAACATAAATTTACCTCAGACTGTATCTTGAACCACATCAAGCGCAAATACACCAACAGGGATTGCCCATGTAAAATAACAAAGAGGTGAATTTGAAAACTTATTAACACTGAAAAATATGAATTTAGAGTGAAATTTAACATTACACGGACAAAACGACAAATAAAAGTAGATTTATAAAGCTTACCTTTGGCTCAGCGCCCGTCCGTCTGTCAGAAGACCGTTAGAGCCGCGTCACTGTCAGAAGACCGTTACGGTTTGAATTTCAAACTGCGTCATGTAGTGAAGGCCTCTGAGTCCCGTCCTCTGTAGGTTTGATAAAGTGTCCTCAACGCGGAATAAAGTCATACAGAATCTATCGCGGTGGTATTATAGAATTAAGAATTAATATCTTCAGTCTTTCTAGGGTGCTTGCGCCATCATGTTTAACTTGCGTCCCTTCAGAATGAGAGTTAATATCGCGGCTAATTTCAAAGGGTTTATTTTGCTTCAATTACCACCTGACAACACTTTAAGCATTACCATTAGAGTGTTTTTTGCTTACATATTTATAGACTGTGGAAGTAAATAACTTACCGCCGTTTGACAATATATAAAAAAAGCATGCAATTATCTTTTGAAAATGCCCGCGGTAGCACAAGTGCTTTGATTTTAAGTTTGAAAATGATGAAAATTCATATGAAAAAAAAGAAGTAAATATTAGTAATATTAAGTTTACTATATAATAATTGTATTTGTATTTAATACTCATTTTTTTTAAATACAGCTAACTAAAACAATAAAACAGAATAAAAACATTATAATATAATAAAAACATTTTTGAAAATCATAGTTATCTGTTTTTGCAAATAAACTTCATATATATATATATATACATACATACA
>CM077247.1:16415586-16703086 GCA_039654775.1 Spinibarbus caldwelli | reverse complement strand
TTCATTCAGATCATTAAAATCATAAATGTCTTTACTGTCACTTTTGTTCAATTTAATTTAGTTCTATTTGTCTTTGCTGAATAAAAGTATTACTTTCAAAAACCATACTGATCCCAAACTTATGGACGGTAGTGTATGTTGATGGATCACCCACAAAAGCTTAATGGTGCTAGCTGGGAGGGCAGCTAGAATGAGCCTGGAAAAGTAGTATTACAGTCAGGTCCATAAATATTGGGACATCGACACAATTCTAACATTTTTGGCTCTATACACCACCACAATGGATTTCAAATGAAACGAACAAGATGTGCTTTAACTGCAGACTGTCAGCTTTAATTTGAGGGTATTTACATCCAAATCAGGTGAACGGTGTAGGAATTACAACAGTTTGCATATGTGCCTCCCACTTGTTAAGGGACCAAAAGTAATGGGACAGAATAATAATCATAAATCAAACTTTCACTTTTTAATACTTGGTTGCAAATCCTTTGCAGTCAATTACAGCCTGAAGTCTGGAATGCATAGACATCACCAGACGCTGGATTTCATCCCTGGTGATGCTCTGCCAGGCCTCTACTGCAACCGTCTTCAGTTCCTGCTTGTTCTTGGGGCATTTTCCCTTCAGTTTTGTCTTCAGCAAGTGAAATGCATGCTCAATCGGATTCAGGTCAGGTGACTGACTTGGGCATTGCATAACAATCCACTTCTTTCCCTTCAAAAACTCTTTGGTTGCTTTTGCAGTATGCTTTGGGTCATTGTCCATCTGCACTGTGAAGTGCCGTCCAATGAGTTCTGAAGCATTTGGTTGAATATGAGCAGATAATATTGCCCGAAACACTTCAGAATTCATCCTGCTGCTTTTGTCAGCAGTCACATCATCAATAAATACAAGAGAACCAGTTCCACTGGTAGCCATACATGCCCACCACCACCATGCTTCACTGATGAGGTGGTATGCTTAGGATCATGAGCAGTTCCTTTCCTTCTCCATACTCTTCTCTTCCCATCACTCTGGTACAAGTTGATCTTGGTCTCATCTGTCCATAGGATGTTGTTGCAGAACTGTGAAGTCATTTGGCAAACTCTAATCTAGCCTTCCTGTTTTTGAGGCTCACCAATGGTTTACATCTTGTGGTGAACCCTCTGTATTCACTCTGGTGAAGTCTTCTCTTGATTGTTGACTTTGACACACATACACCTGCCTCCTGGAGAGTGTTCTTGATCTGGCCAACTGTTGTGAAGGGTGTTTTCTTCACCAGGGAAAGAATTCTTCGGTCATCCACCACAGTTGTTTTCCGTGGTCTTCCGGGTCTTTTGGTGTTGCTGAGCTCAACGGTGCGTTCCTTCTTTTTAAGAATGTTCCAAACAGTTGTTTTGGCCACGCCTAATGTTTTTGCTATCTCTCTGATGGGTTTGTTTTGTTTTTTCAGCCTAATGATGGCTTGCTTCACTGATAGTGACAGCTCTTGGATCTCATCTTGACAGTTGACAGCAACAGATTCCAAATGCAAATAGCACACTTGAAATGAACTCTGGACCTTTTATCTGCTCATTGTAATTGGGATAATGAGGGAATAACACACACCTGGCCATGGAACAGCTAAGAAGCCAATTGTCCCATTACTTTTGGTCCCTTAACAAGTGGGAGGCACATATGCAAACTGTTGTAATTCCTACACCGTTCACCTGATTTGGATGTAAATACCCTCAAATTAAAGCTGACAGTCTGCAGTTAAAGCACATCTTGTTCATTTCATTTGAAATCCATTGTGGTGGTGTATAGAGCCAAAAATGTTAGAATTGTGTCGATGTCCCAATATTTATGGACCTGACTGTATCAGATAAAATAAGATCTGGTTTTCTTGATGTTATATAGTAGGAAGCTGAGTAAGCGGGCAGTTGTTGAGATGTTGAGCTGGACATTGAATACTGCACCAAGATTCCTGGCTGGCTCTATTGTTGTTGAGCTCGTACTTCACAATGCATCAGCTTGGTGATGCACAGTGTGAATTTACAACTCATTTACTTCCTCTTTCACCATTCCAAAGAAACAGCACTGTAGATGTTAGCACTACAACTATCTCCATAAAGAGTCACAAGAATTACAGTCACAGAAATATAGGCAAACTGGTACGAAAGTGCCTTATGAAACGAACTGCAATACAAAATTATTTTAATAATACCAAATGTCAACAAATCTCCCAGCAATGTAAGCTCGCACAAAGGCTGCCTAATGAAAAGAGCTGCCCCGGGCAGGCTAAGCAGTGTATTAGCACTGAAGAGTAACAACACACTAATGATTACAATTATCAACGTTACTTTCCATTTCACAAAAGAAAAAAAAAAGACTTCCTTTGTTAGCTTTGAAACCCTTTGTAAGCCTTTAAATTGGAGTAAGAGGATTGTCAACATTGACATCAATGGGGCAGAGTTTCCTCTAGCGGGTGAAGTGAATCTGGGTTTCAGCTATTATGCGTGTCCCGCACTCACATTGTACCGACTTTAAAGGCGGGCTGTCATGCATGTTTTATCAGAAGCAAAAAAAATAAATAAATACACACACAAAACCAGGATATATCTGCAGCCTGGCATGCTTTGACAGGGAGCAGCCCTCCGTCAAGATGGAGCTTTGAAGTAGTCAGCATGATTTAGGTGTTGAACGTGAGTAGCTTAGATGCGTCTGATGACCAGCTAATGAATGAATCGGTATTCTGATTGTGAGGTCCGAATGTGCTGTCTGACATTTCGCCTCCACTGTCTACACACTGGCTGCTGACTTTATGGCCGAATCGGAGCGCAGTAAATTTCCGCCGTCATACTCTTACAGGAGCAAATTAGTTTTTCCCATTTGTAAGAGCATGGAGGCCCAATCTCAAGGAACAAAGACTGCCGACCGAATGACTGGAACTCGTAAAAAAGCACTATGTATGTAAATATATTTTATTGCACTTCTCTTGAACTTATCTTTGAATATAAATAAGAGGGGTGAAGTGTATATACATGCATAAGCCTTACACCTATGCATTTGGATCTGCATTCATAGGGGATAGCGATCTGAGAGGAAGCCTTGGATTGAAATTTACATCTCCACAGAACATCCCTGAACTTTAGAGGACCCAATGACATGCTTATTGTTTACTCGTGTTCACTGTTCTTTATAATGTGGCCCCAAACACGTTTCTTATAGCACATCAGCTGTGGGCATTCAAGCCCAGACCAGATGAACAGTGAAGTCTAATGTAATACCAGCTCAGTGACAGCAGTAATGGGTCATAAATCCCAAGTTCAGGTAGGGTTTGATTGTAAATCTGATTTAAATCCATGAAGGCCTGGTGCAAGGTTTTAAAGGTTTTTAAAGAGAGGCGGGATACTTTATTGCCTGGGAAATGGTCTGTCCTTAGTTCAGCACGTCAGCACATTGTGGGAAGAGCATATGGCATAGAGCGAACATGACGCTTTTAAATCACGTATGCTAATCTGATAGCGTCAGGTCGGGTTTTGAATGGCATTTCTCGTTCAGGCCCATCTCTGTGACCACTTGTAGAGAGATGGCATTTGAAAATGAATGCTCACTGTCAATGACAGTCCGGCTTAGCGCTTTGAGGTGAGGTCCTCACTACCGTGGCATTTGGCAGTTCGCTTCTTTTCACAGCAAGGTCACGATAAAGATAAAAATAATCTCCTGTGACAAATTTGTTTTCTAAAGGCCTCACTCTACTGCTCTATCATCTTTTTTGAAAAATTGTTCCAGATAATGCTGACTCAAAGGGAATTCTTTGATCGTTCTGATGAATTGTCTTGTATCTGTAATTTAAATGGCTCTACCGTCCATTTAAGGAGGAAAATAGCTATGTGAAAGGGCCTCGTGGGATTCCCGTTAAATACACACAGTTGTTCTTCAATAGATTACACGCTCCTGCACTCCGAATAAGGAATACAAGACGCTGACTACTATGTATAGAGCGGTTCCAGATTTGGAAAAATGCATGAAAATGTTATCACAATAGATTGCTGCAGGTCTACGCCTGGGCACCCACAATGCAATTATCCCAACAGTTTCTGTCCAGACTGAATGTTACTATTTCAGCCTCTTATTTTACATTAGCAACTTACTACCCATAACCATAATTACAAACAACCCAGAGCCTTTCTAAAGGTGATATCAACAGGAGGTAATGGCCTGCGCACTGACAGTATGTAATCAGACAGGTACAGTTGCGGCGTTGTGTGGAATACCCTGTGATCACTCCATATCTGTCTTGTAAAATATTATTTCACATTTTAGCACCTCGGGCATCTCAGTGTAATACCTCAGTATTGTTTCATCCATCATACAAGGTCTACATGGATTTGCAATGACAATGCAGACAGACAGACAGACAGACAGACAGACAGACAGATAGACAGACAGACAGACAGACAGATAGACAGACAGATAGAAAGACAGACAGACAGACAGACAGACAGACAGACAGACAGACAGATAGATAGATAGATAGATAGATAGATAGATAGATAGATAGATAGATAGATAGATAGATAGATATTAAATTGTTGTTATACACATGTAAATTACTCAAAATCTGCATTATTCACAATAATATACTGACTTTGTCTTATGTGCATCATAGAATATATGTCTTGACGGTTTATATCAGAATGATTATTATGACATGATCCTAGTTATTCATCATAAATGTCACTTTGCACGCTGCCTTTCATAATTTAAACTGCACAGTGGTTATGGCAGTTATGTATCTGTGAGCATCAGGTTATTATAGCAAAAAATAATCTTTTGGCTCCTAAAAAATTATATGGACATTTCAGCTCTGATAAGAAGACAAAGTCCTTTGCAAGGACAATATTGCAGTATTTTTACTTACATTAAGTATGAATCATTGAATCATTGTGAAACATAACTAGTGATCTAAACTAGGAAAACGGCATCATGAGGACGTCTTATTTCAAATGTAAAAGTGCAGAAAGATGTCTGAAAATGGGAATGTATGTTTAATTTAAGGTAAAAAAAAAAAAAAAAAGGGTGTGACATAAAAGATACATTTGTTTGTTCCCCTGTGTGTTTGCATGTCTTTTTAGGGACATGCACATTTGGAAAACCTTTGCAGGGTCTCAAAATGTTCAGGTTATATCATTACTTCAACAGCACTCACAGATCACTTACAAAAGCTTAAAAACGTGTACTTAACAAATTTAAAATTTCTGTAACCCTGTTTGTGCACCAGAAAAACAATGGGCTCCTTGCCATAGATGTGAGGACATAATAATCAATGCAGCCTCCAGCCCAAAATATGACTCATTCAAAGTTAACTTGAGAAGGGTATGCCTATTCCCAATGCTGACTTATTGTAAGATGCTTTCGGCATTATAGCATTCAGTTTTAATGATAGGAACTGTAAGTGTACTGTAATCTCTTTAGAGGGTTGAGGTCTTATTCACTCTAAAGAATCCTGATCTGCCAAAGGCATGAAAATTGAGAGATGGTGAGGTGTATCGGGCAACTAGACCTTCTTTGTTCACCACGTCTGTAGCATCTTGCAGTCTGAATTTCAATCTGAATTTTAGATGCCATGTCATGTCCTATAAAGTCCCCTTATGATTCCTCTGTGCGCACAAACCACCGCAATTGGAGTCATAACATGCTCCGGGGGCAGTACACATAGTACACGTTGAGAAGAGTGTTTTCCCTGCATTTGTAACTCACCTTTGTTGAGGTAAGAAAACAAACACGGACAGCCCACCGAAATCTGCCCTTAGTTGGTGGCAGCTGTATTTTCTAGGCAACAATATCCTTTGGCAGGCCTCCTTGCCAAAAGAATCACACGCACACACATAGCGGCAAAGCTTATCTCTCCAGCATCTCTTCATCGTGAAATAAGCTCTCCGTCACTAAAACTCAGAGAAACAAATTATGTCTGGGTCTAATTCAGCCTTTCTAGGGGCAAACAGTCAGATTTGCTGAATTTCACATGGCTACGTGACTCAAGTGGAAACAGCACAATATTAATGAAAGCACACTGGGCAGTATTCATTAAAGTAGTGCTCTTGGTCTGGACCCCAGTTTGGTTTGGTTAATCTATTATCCCCAGTATATGGTCAATTTGCCCTCTCTACATTTGCCAGTGGTTCCAATTTTTACTTGCTCAGCCAACATTTTTGCTCCAAAACATACCACCAAAAGATTATGTATTTATTTATTTATTTATTTAAATATACCCATAATTTATATCATGAATTCATAAAAACATCTTGCTGGAAAATATTTTCCCTGGCTCCACCATAACAAAAGGCTCAGTTTTGTTTTTATATATTACAATTTTTATTTACTACTAATAATAGTTTTGTTTTACATTACATGTTAAACACAAATCTGGAGATTACATAGCTATAATTTAAGCCCATAAATTAATAAAACATTTTTGCTGGAAAACAAGGCCATACACTGCAAAAAGTTATTGCCTGGTTTGTAGTTTTCTTACTTTTGATTTCAATACTCTAATTGCAGTTTCATCTACTACACAATTCAATATTATTACAATATTAAAAAGAACATTAATTTTTAAGAAATATAACATCTTTTTTCCATGTTTTAATTTAAACAGTAAACTTTAAACAGCACTTTGTTTGCCAAAAAATGAAAGGAATTATTTATATTTAATTGGCTGCTTCTTAAAAGATTAATTAAATTGATTTTTTTTTTAATTCATTTGATTATCATTGTTTAATTTAATACATAATTAATTTGTATTAAAACAGACAACTCAGAATTTCTGGGGGAAAATAAATAAATAAATAACTACAATAAGTCATTTCATAAAACATGGTACAGGTTGTATAAAACATGGTTGAGTGAGTCCTGGTTATGCACATTGTCTTCCAGTCTGTCCTGGTAGCAGCATGAGAAGAGGACAGAAATAAACCAAACTACAGGCACACTGTAATTGGCTAGCTGAGTCTATGGTGAAAAGAGTCTTAAACAAAGGTGCTGTGACATTTAGAGGAGACCTTTGTTTACATACAGCACAACATTTTCAGCTGGAAAATGGACTCTGTGAAGCAGGGACTGCAGACGGAATATTGAAATCCAGACTGTAATGTGATGCCTCATTCGTCAGAGGCCTTTTACGCGGTGGGGAACACGAGTAATGCCGGCACCCCACACAACACTGATTAAAGTCAAAGTGTCCATCGATGACTTCAAAGACACAAGACGAAGGAAGAGACAGAGTAATGGAAGCCGTACTACCGTACTTCTGCCACGCCACCACTAATGGCTCTAAGATTCCTAGTCATTTGGCAGCGTAAAACCGGCGTCAACATTTTTCACAATTAATGCAGGACAGATCTTAATATAGAAGGTAAACGGCGACAGCATGGCTGCGTTGGAGCCAGACAGAGTGAAAGATGCAGGGGGAGTGAAATGGAAAGCTTGTTGAAAGCCTCTCATGCTGGGGTGAATAAACACTCTCCCGCGTGCTCAGAGCCCTAAAGAGTCTGGTCCTATGAATAACCCATCTTGCTTCTTAGCTGCTCTGAAATTGCCTGAGATGAGCTAGTAGCATGTCTGTTTTTCTCGGGTCGGGTTTTCTATTTCGTCTTCTCCCAAAGGCACCTCGATGATCACGGCCGAAGAGACACATCAAAAATTCCACCAACTCACACAGGGCCGTTGGCAGCAGGAGAGGAGATTCTTTTTCTTCAGCAGTCCCTCGACCAGCAGCACACGCCTGAGTGCAGGAGATGAAATGAAACAACCCACCACAGAAACATTGTGCGGACCATTTCGACACAATATTCGCAGCTCTACAAGCCTGCTGTGAAAACCTACGACCTATAGCACCATGGCCTCTAATGAAGAGGATGTGGACGCCTGTGATGCCAACCATTTTGATATTTGTCCATCAACTCCAACTTCTGACCTCTCTCCATCGCTCTCTCTTTCCGATCTCTCAAACTCAACATTAAGGAGGCCCACTATGGCCTAGGGCCAGTTGACACCTCCTGTCACCTGCCATTTCAGGCCAAATTTGCATTATTAATCTTTATCATCTATTTTTATACCTTGCAAAATATATACAGTATATTTTTAAACAAAAATAAATTTAAAATTTAGTAAAAATAAATATTTCTAGCAAATATAAAAACACACTGCCAAAAGTAAAAATTGAGCATTCTTCTGTGAACTTCTAGTACAGTGAAAAAAAAAAAAACCCAGATTTTTTATTTGCACTGATTTTGCTGGTTTATTGAATGCAAGATAGGTGCTCAACAACCCTGATTCTACATTTCTGCAGATAATCAGGACTTTGGGTTTCATTAAGAAATGATAGGTGTGTCAGAGCAGGTTGGGAGTAAATTCTGCAGAAAGGTATTATAGATCTCCAGAAGCATTGAGAATTGTCCTGATAACAAAATATGGATGTATATAACATTCAATGATTTGATTGTTTAGTATGTGCAAAAGACAGAAGTTTTTTAAAACTGTTGTATTTTTTTGTTACTGAAGTCAAACCTCTATCAGAGAGGTACAGGCAATTACAACAAAAGCTTTCATGCATGAAATCCTAGCTGGCTCTTATTGATAAATTTCCGAACACTTCCAAAGACTTTTCAAATTACCTCTCCCCTTATTAAAACTTCTCTCATACATTTTAATTTCAGTCAGAGTTCACTGGATGGGAGCCTACATGCACTTGAGAGGATAGCGGATGCCCACATGCACAGACAGGTTTCATTTATCTCTCACAGAGGAGATGGAAGGTGCTTCATTATACAGAGAGAGAGAGAGAGAGCGAGGTAGAGAGACAGGGAGGGAGGGAGAGAGATGCTAACACACACATTTTAAAAGACTGAATCCGCTCTCCCCCTCTCACAAGCCATTTCTCCCAGAATGGAAGAGTGCCATTCTCTTTCAACCCTCTGAAGGTCAGATAAAAACTGTTTTTGAAGAGTGTGAGACCGCAGAAATCTTCCTCAGAACATCCTCTAAGGGATAGGTTTCATTCCTAATCAAGCCATAATGAGATCTTCTGTATGAGGGAATAAATATTTTCCTCAAAACTAGGCCATTGCTTTCAGAACACATTTAATAAAGACAAGGAGGATCTCAGAATGAGTGACATGCATAGTCAGAGTTGGTGGGGTTTTTGGACCACATGTCTGACTTTGTTCAATCTGGTTACAGAGGCAACTCTGTAAATTTAGTATCCCACTTGGACAGGTGATTCTCAAACATTTCAGTCCAAGAACTACTTTTGATCAAATCAAAGCACCCAAATACTGCCTAGTCACCAAGCAGCATCTAAAACCACACACACAAACCAATCAGAAGATGTTATTTTGGAAAACAAACTTCACACTAATATCCAGCGAACAAAGTTGGAGTTTAGTCTTGAGATTAGTTGACACTTGACAGTTCACTTAACTTATTTTTTTAAATTATTATTTACTTAATTTTAAGGCAATGGGTTTCCTCAATTTTTTTTAAGTTAAGTCAACATCACTTTTTACAGTGTACCATCTATTTAAAAGCCTGGTTTCAATATCAATATGAATCTCGCACCTGAGTGCTGAATCAGAGTCAAAGACAAACTCCCCTAGAGTCAGTGAGCTTGAATTTCTGTAGGTAAGCTTATAAAGGCAAACAGAATAATATTTTGGCCTTTTGTTAATTGTCAGTATTTGAGAACATTACCTATTTAAATTCTGTTCAAATTTGTAATTAGATATTCCAAATAAAACATGGAAAAATAATACTTTGAGTGAAATGTTCTGTTGAATTGTACCATGTACCACCTGAGGACCTGAACGCACAACTGATCTGCACTATTCAAGTGAATAATTACAGGATATTTTGTGAGCATGCAAAGTAGGAAATGCAGACAAACATCTTCCCCTGGTGTCATCATCATCTTATAAATTCATTCACAGCAACTCTGAACATATTTACATCAAAATGAGTTTTCACAAAGGAGCATTTCAGGAGTGCGTAAGCTCGCTGTCTATGACTCTTCAGAGGCTTTTATTGGGCATCATTTATCATCCGAAGAAAAGAAAATTAAACTCATGTTTGACCACACCAAAAACTAATCTTAAAAAAATGTGAAGTTTAACTGGAATTATATGATGCTGTGAATAAACAATAGTGCTGAAGGATTGCACAAAGGCTAAACTGTACAGAGTAACATTCAGTACCAAGCATCATTTTTGTGACAAGTAAACACCAGGACTCCTAAAAATACTGGTGTGTGTGTGTGTGTGTGAGAGAGAGTGAGAGAGAGCGAGAGAGAGAGAGAGAGAGAGAGAGAGAGAGAGAGAGAGAGAGAGAGAGAGAGAAAGAGTGTGAAGGGTTTGGCCAGGGAGTCATGAATTAAAAATGGCCTCGTGAAATCTCAAACGTAAAATAAATATATAACCTAATGCATCTCGCAGAGTTTTTCCCGCCAGCACTCAAGGCTGACGGTGGTCCCGGGTCTTCCAATGCGAGACGGGTTAAGTGATTCCAGCGCCATGCAGGTGCATGTCGAGAGCAAACCACTTCCTGCACAGCAGAGAGAGGCAAAGCTCTGCGATAAGGGGGGGATAATAACTTGTGTGCATTGAGATAGACTGCCTTCTGTGCATCTGGGCAGGCAAAATAGGGACGAAAAGAGCAAACAAAAGCAGCTTTACATTGATGTTGTCTCGTGTTCGGGCGAAATAAGTAACATGTCACAGGAAGGCTAGTGTTTACCTGTGTGTTGGGACTCTTGTCACGGGTAATAAAGGAGATAATAAGAGATCCACAAGCTTCCAGAACAAATACAGCAGCTGTGTTTTAGCAAGTAGCACCTGCTCGCAAAACACCTTTGTATAAGTATGGTATACCTTGAGTCACAGAGTGAATGACAACTGAATTACAAAACCTTATTATTAATCCATCAAATGATTTACTTCTCAAAGGACGTGTTTGCACCTCTCGCGGCAGATGTTCTGTAACTACACCGCTGTGTTTAAAAGAAAACATAGCATGACTAACTAGAGACATATTCAGTCAAACGCAGGACCCCAAACAGATTGTGATTTGTTTTGTACAGATCATTTGCAATTGAGGCTTATTACCCTGCTAGCACTGTAGCGTTTATCTACTTAAGAGAGTTGCTCCCAATTTATGCCGCTTTAACCTTGAAAGACTGTTTTGATGCATTGCATAGTTATTGGTAAAAACTAATTAAACATCCGTGTTGGTGGCCTTGCACACATTCTGGATGTGGCAGCTGTTTCAGAGGCATTACCTAATCTTTCTGCGTGGGAACGGTTATATTTTGTGGCAGGAACAATATACAACTGCCGAGACTCAGCGGGGTCTCTAGGGTTGAGTTGAAAGAACATACAGTACACATGCATTTATAAAACCTACACATATACACACAACAAGACATGCAGATTTTCCAGACTTATTAGCATTTAGAGAACAAAAGAGCTTGGTTTTCTTGCAGAAGTGGATTCTGGTGTGGATAAGAGTGGCTAATGTTACAAGTGCAGGGTGAAGTTCAACATATAGATAATGACTGTATGTTCTGGATTCAGAAAGACTACTTGACAATTAACCTTTATTTATATATGCCACACTCTGGTGTTTGCTCATGACATTTCAGTCCTAGATGTATCTAGTCTTTCTCCCTTGGTTACTTTGTTAAGCAAATAAGTAATCCACGCAACACTGTCTGCCCACTTTTTTCAGTCTTTGTTCACAAAGTATTTTTGCTTTTCATTTTCAAGCTTTCAGGTTTTAATTTGAAGCAAAAAAGTATTTGAAAATCATACAAAAAGATTAGATACATGACTGCACTTCATGAGGCAAAGAACTACAAGCCCATGAAGTGCAAATGACAATCAAATTATATAGAGAAATATAAAAATATTAACTGAAAAATATTGATTACATATAGAGAAAAAAAAGTGCAGATGGCTTTCCTCATTTGCAATGCTTCATGGGCACTAAAGACTTCTTCAGCATGGTTTGCTTATTTTGATTTTCTAACTAGTGGAGATTTCTTTGCAGAATTACAGGTAGTTTTTCAACAGGAATTCTGCTGGTGAAACATGATTATTAAAAAAAATATATATATATACAGAGCTAATGGCTTCAACAAAAGCATAGCTTAACAACGTCGTAGCTCACAGTAGGTCTTTCTTTATAAGATTTAATACACAGGTTATCATTCAAAATCAATTCTCATATGGAGAAAATGAATGGGATTTTTATTTCCAGGACCCAACAATTGTACTCTATTGACCCTTCAAGCTTTGCTGTGTTGGTTGCTGTTGCTCAGCCAGACAAGCTTTACAACATCCCTAGAGTAAATTGGAGATTAAAATGACACTTTCAGTAAAATTTGCTCATAAAAAAAAAAAAAAAGAATAAACAAAAGACCACCCAAGATAATATCAGTAAAACTGCATATTAAACTACATACAGATACATACAGACTAAAACACAGATGCTCCACAGAATTTAACATTATTAAATAGAATGGTGGATGGCAACAGTTGGGGTAGGACTGGTGAGCAACATTTTTAAGGCAGGGTTTATCAAAGTTCACTGGTTGGTTTGGACATTGCACAGATTCAAAATAACTTATGAACACAAGACCAACTTACTAAACTGGTATTTTGACCGTTAGACTGTATAGTCTATAACTGACCGTTGACTCAGGCAACCACTTTACTACACAGCAGTGAAAAGAAATAATTCACCCAAAAAATAAACATACCCTAGTGTTGTTCCGACCTAGCATGATTTTCTGTCTTTTGTGAAACACAAAAGATGTCAGTCAGAATGTCATTAGATTTTCCATACAGTGGGTTTGGTAGTCCATACAGTGTTTTAAAATTCAATTCATTTTTACTTATTAAAAATTAGTATTCTTCTCAGGTACAGATTACTTTTATGGGACATATTTCTTGTTTAGCATTTTGTCTAAGGAGATTCTGCTTAACAACTCATTTTGTATTTCAAGAACGTAATATGTTAGAACAGCATGATGATTAGCTAGTGACTACTACATTTTCATATTTGAATGAACTGTTCTTCAAATTATTATTTCTGATCACTGCCTGTCCTGTGCAGTTTTGAAGAAATGTTTCCCACAGTTTTAATATTTGCTCTGAAACTC
The DNA here is from genome assembly GCA_039654775.1 of Spinibarbus caldwelli. Taxonomy (NCBI): domain Eukaryota; kingdom Metazoa; phylum Chordata; class Actinopteri; order Cypriniformes; family Cyprinidae; genus Spinibarbus; species Spinibarbus caldwelli. The sequence continues at coordinate 16,689,911 of CM077247.1, read as the reverse complement.
CTAAGATAAAAGTCACTGTTTGAACTTGTGTTGTGGCTTCAGCCATTCCGATCACAGCCTTGGGCCCATGTGGCAAATTTTTCAGACAGGGGTGAGGTATTGCGATCAGAGCCCTGTTTGTTCACCTCACACCCCAAACTGTGCAGGCTCTCCCATCTCAGCTGGATGTTTTCTCTTTTTGTCTGACTGCGATTTTGACTCTGACACAGGCAATATTCTCCAGCTGGGACCCTCTGCTGTGCTTCATGGGAGAGTGAGGTGTCTGTTTGTTGTGGGTCCGCTAAATTGTCGTCAGCATTCAGCGCTTTGGAGGCTCTTGCTTTGCTGGTTCAAACATAGGTAGACACTTGGACACCACTGATTGGAAGAAATGGTATGGTGATTTTAAAGGAATACTCCACCCCAAAATGAAAATGTTGTCATTAATCACTTACCCCCATGTCGTTCCAAACTCGTAAAAGCTTAGTTTGTCTTCAAAACACAATTTTAGATATTTTAGATGAAACCCCGGAGGCTTGTGACTGTCCCATTGACTGCCAAATAAATTACACTGTCAAGGCCCAGAAAAGTATGAAAAACATCGTCAGAATACTCCATCTGCCATTTGTGGTTCAATCTGAATTTTATGAAGCGACGAGAATACTTTTTGTACGCAAAGAAAATAAAAATAACGACTTTATTCAATAATTCGTCTCCTCTGTGTCTATCTGCATCAGCGTAGCACCATTTTGGAGAATATCCACTGAACGCACTATGTACGCTGTTCTGTATCAGCCACACCACAAGGAAGCACTGTTTTTGTTCAAATCAATGTGTAAATACACGTAAAAAAACGTGTCGCGGCTGACAGAAGAGCGTACGTAGTTTGCATCCTGTGGATATTCTCCAAAATGGCGCTACGGTGACACGGAGAGACACAGAGGAGACAAATTATTGAAGTCATTATTTTTATTTTCTTTGCGTACAAAAAGTTTTGCTTCATACAATTCAGATTGACCCACTGATGGTAGCTGGAGTATTCTGACGATGTTTTTCATACTTTTCTGGACCTTGACAGTGTAATTTACTAGGCAGTCAATAGGACAGTCACAAGCCTCCCGGTTTTCATCTAAAATATCGTAAACTGTGTTCTGAGGACGAACGGGTTTGGAACGACATGGGAGTAAGTGATTAATGACAAAAATTTTCATTTTGGGGTGGAGTATGCCTTTAAAGTTCATCCATGTGAGTTGCTGGAATACATTTGACTGTATGAATGTGATTTAAAGGTGCAGCATGTAATTTCTCTGGCAAAATCTGAAAAATAAGCCAAGCTACAGTGGCGTTACGTAGGCCTGTTTTTTTGCAATTTTGCAAAAATTGTGCCATTTCAGTCAGGCTAAAGCACTTACATGATGTTTTATGACAAATTTTTGATGTAGTCCAAATGAATTTGAACTTTTCTCAATGCATTAAGATGGGCAAACAGGAAGTAGTTTAAAGGTGCGGTCACATCAGCAAAATTTTGCAAGAAAAGAAGATCCATTATCAATTGTCAATAGTGTAGTTATATATGAAACACAGAAGTCACTTTCAAACCAAGTGGCTTTCGGTTGGTCAATGTGGCAAATTTTTACAGTATGACCAACTTGAAAATGAGCAAAATCTGTATGGGGAGTTTCATGTGAAACACACAGCCTTCTATTAGAATTCTAGTGGATTTCACCCACAAAATTTCAGTAAATATGACCGCACCTCAACAACGGATGAATTACACGCAATAAAAAATAAAAAAAATTCTGAAGATTTCCATCTGTCTAATGTGTTTAGTCTGTGACTCCCAAAACCTTATGATAGGACATTAACAATACCCACCCACAATGCCCTGTGGAGAGAGATTTCCTGATCAGCTTTTAGCACAATTTAATGAGACTAATTAGCAGTAGCAATCTTGAGATTCAAGTATTTAATTAGATCGTTCAACGTCCTCTACAAAATGAGCAAATATAATCAGTAATGTGACATAAATGTCAAGGACATGAAGGACAGAGTGGACTTTTGGTGGACTTTGATCTGCGTTGTGTAAAGAGGACAGCATATACCTAGCTCGGCTAATCGTGCATTCAGTGCCGCCGCTTGGGAAACTAGCATCCTCTGAAGCCTCTCATCTGTGAACGCTCCCTGGGGTATCCTCTCGGCATGATGAAAGGGGAGCTGTCCAGAAGCTGACAGATGTCCGACCAAGTTTCTGAGCAAAGAATTGTTAGATAGCGCTCTCCGTTTAACATATACATGGATCAAATGCAATCCAAAATGGTTTGCCAAAGTTCTTTTCGGCATCTCTTTGATGACTACTTGTGGCACACATCCAGTGAAAAACATCCAGGCACCGAAGTTGAAGGCTGAAACAGTGAGCTGTCCCGGTCTAGAAGTCAGCTTAATGAAATTAAAATGGCCTGTGAACCATGACAGACGGCTCTGTTGAAATGAGTGGGGCTTGAGTCGTAAAAACTGGATTTTTGTTGGAATGTCAGAACCAATTTACCATTTACAGACAAACAGCTTGATAGAACAAAAATGCCAAGCATGTTTAGTTTATTACTTTCAGTGGATGTCAACTGGTTTTGCTTCAAAACTCAACTTTTATGTTAGACATCAAGTAGCGACTGAGCACAATACAAGAGTTACTAAAAATGTCCATAAAATCACACACTGAAATGTATTAAGATTAGAATGAACTGCATAGGCCCAGATATATTCAACACTTTTGGTTTTTAAATGTCTCTTGAATTTCATTTCATGCTCTCCACCACCAGATTTCACATTTTATTTGTCACACACACACACAACCATACATAGTACATAACAACAAAAACATAACAATAGCATAGACAATAAATTAGAATTTATATAAATTAACATAAATCAGAAATAGAATTTACAACACTATGTAAAAAAATGTGTGTACAGAATGTATAATATATACTGTAAATACAGAGCATGACATTGATATAGTGGCGATATATATTTATAGCACAAAAGTGACAAATAAATTTAAAATGATTTATTAACAACAAAGGATATAGGAAGTGTTTTCTCCTGCCTTATATAGTTGATAAGCTTTTATTTATTTTGCAATCATGCACAGTTATATATATATATATATATATATATATATATATATATATATATATATATATATATATATATATATATGAATGCTGGATTTTATTATTTGTATTTTATTTGCCCTGCTTCTCATGACAGAACAGACCTGCGGCCATTTTTGGGTCTTGACTCACCAGTTGAGAACCACTGTTGTATTCTTCTAACACGAGAAGGATGATCCTTGTCCTCTGCCATCTGACAGCATTCGCAGTTCCTACAAGGAAGATTATTTTCACACACACACTGTGATGCTCACATATACACAGTGGCAACAAAGGCATCAGGTTTCCTCTTTGAGGATTGTGATTTTCTAGTCTGTTTCAGAGTGTGCACCCAGAGGAAAAGAAAGGTTAAAGGAGGCTACGGGTTTCTGGTAAACCGTGGTTGTTAACAGGATCTGAGAAGTTGTGTTTTGTCTGAAGGTTATGTGAGGAGATACACAATCAAAATGCACATTTGAAATTCTTTTTGAGCTTAAGGGGTCTTTAATCATTCATTGAGTTTTACTAAGTCTGCGCAGGAAATTAATTCAACATCATTGTGCAAGTATGAGCTTGTCAAAAGTAAACATTTTCCCTGAATATCCCACCAATGCTAAAAGCCCTTTGGTAACCCGCAGAAACCGATCTCCTTCGTGACAACTGGGATAAATGGTTCAGGATTCCAAGGGGTTTTCTTTTATTTCCTCTGCTCTCAGGCGCCAAGGGACTAGGAAATTGGGGTCAACATGTTTTACCACCCCTCGAGCAACTACTTTAAGAAAAGTGTATTATTTAGGAACACTACAGGGCTCTGAACCAGTTTTCTTAATCTCTAACTCCGAGGTTACCAGTTCATTAGTCTCTAGAGATTTGAACAGCATCATACTATCTGCCCTTTAGCTTCGATTCTAAATTGTTAGTTCAGATAATTCACTAACCCTTACGTAAGGGGTAAGCACTCTCTGTTTACTCCCCCTCCTTTTGCCTGACTTCCCACCGTGGTCCCTTGAAGTATATATTCATCTTTATCGCAGCGTACGTGATTAGCTGTACAGACAGTACCGAGCCAACCGCAAGCCTTTTCTCTGCAGATAATGTGCTATATGTGTACCGCACGCTTACTGTAGCATACAAATAATTAAAGCAGTTGGCAAGGCTGATGCAGGCATAGGATGTGTAAACTATACAAGATAATTAGAATACCGCTGCTTTGGGCGAATATAGCCACACCAATTAAATACAGTGTTATCAGTTGGAGAAGGAAAGGGGGTCCCTTTAGGGACAATTAGAAAAATAAATGGAAACTGGCTGTGAAATGTCACAGATTTATATATATACAGCATATACATTCAATAATAAAATAATAAAATGACCAGCCGTATTGCAGGATTATGACTGAGAAGATGTAGAAAAAAATGGGGCAGAGAATGTGTTTTGTACTTAATTATGTGCTTGCGTCTCATTAAATTGCTCTTCTTTGTCTTTCCTGATATTCTAAATCCCAAGGCCTTTCCAGACTCCAGATCAGGGAAGCTGGAGAAATTAACCTCGCTTTCCCAAAGGAAAGCATCCTCAGGGATGTCATCTGTTCAGTAAGTACTAAAGGCAAACAGCCACACAGAGGCATATATATAAACACACACATACGTATTCCTAGGAGGCTAATTGCATAGGCTAAGAACTTCTTGTCACTAAGATGCATGCTGTTATATAACGTAAAGGCTAATTTCAGCATGGGAAAGAGAGCAGCAGCTTGTCATTTCTGATGAATATTATCATAAATGTACATTTGTGATTTGCTGGGAAAATATATATTTGAGGCTAAGAAGCTAATGCCAGTAAAATAGACTTTATATGGAAGTTGAGTTTTTAGTCCAAGCTATTTCCGTTGGACAATTGAACAAAATGATTTGAGCCAATAATTGGCAGGTTACAATGCTGTTTAAAATGAACTATGTCTGAAATTGATGTGCAGACATCTACTGTATTATCTTTGACTTCAGGTTTTAAGGTTTATTTGTCTGACAACTTGTTCACTCTGCATAGTGCTTGTTTCCAACACCACTAATGCTTCCCAAATATCCTTTTTTGCCATAGACGGTAAAACTGTGAAATGAAATTGAAAACTTAGGCTTTTCTCAGGCTTCCTAGTGAAAATCATCTTTGAGTACAGCAGATGTATTTGAAGTGAAAATTGCTGTGACCTCTGTGCATACAAATGGCGTGTGCGCTTTGTCTTTCACATGGTGAGAGAATGCCAGATTGTATGATGCTTGGATAACATGTTTAAGCTCATAATTTTGATGTGCTATCAGCTAAAGTGCCCAGCCGATCTATCTTTTGTTGGGTTCTGTAGATATGGATTCTTGCACTAAATTATGCACAATGTTTACACGATGCATAAAATCAGCATAGTTTATTGGCTTTTCAAAAATGCACCAAAATATGAGTCAGCACAAAATGGTACACGCTAAACAAACTGAGAATGGATCATCTCCTTTTTAAGTAGCCATTTGCATTACAAGTAAAAATCATTCTTTCACGTTCGTTCAGTGGATTTTGGCTTAAAGGGATAGTTCACACAAAAAATAAAATTCAGTCATCATTTATTCACCCTCATGTCATTTCAAACATCTTCGACCAAACACAGAAAAAGTCTTGGTTGTTTGTTGTCTTTACAATGAAAGTCAACAGGGTCCAATATTGTTTGCAGCCCAATTTTCTTCAAAATATCTTCTTTTGTGTTCTGGGTATGGTTGCACCAGCCATTCGTAAGTTCTTACTTAAATTAGAACGTTAAGTCCACACTAGAGGCTTAGTAACTACTAGCTAGTTTGTAACTAAATCTATACATTATTTGGTTACACCAGTTGTTCGCAAGGCAGGAACTAGTAGTTCATAAGCTCTCCGTAAAGTAATACGTAGTTGCATAATATGACGTTTACCCTAAATGATCCAATAGAAGCATTCAAATACACGAGCAGAAATTGTTTAAATGCTGTGAATTTAAATTTATCCTTCATTCTAACTTGTTTTGTCTCACATTACTAACGGTAAAAATAAGTTTCCATTAAAAACAATACTACTTAATCATGAACAACATTAGCCTATAGGTAAGCTATTTTTAGATGTAAATAGCATTCGTAAACTGTAATTGAAATGAATAAAAATCAATAAACACTGAAAGAAAAAAAAACATCAGAAATGTAATTTATTTATTATTTCATCCGATATGCGCAATGCGACCCGAAGCACACAGAGGCGCGCTGTGGTGTTGAAGAAGCGCTAAAAAAGAAACAAATAAGTTTATTGACACATTGTTCTCTTTCTTAATACGTACGTGAGTGTAAATGTCAGCATTATATATGTCTAAAGGATTGAAGGTTGTCGGGTAAAAGAAGAGCATATTGATGCAGTTCACTCAGTCTGCACCTTTAAGCTACTTCCTGGAGGAGAAGAATTGTTAAATAAAGTCGTTATTTTTGTTTTCTTTGCACACAAAAAGTATTTTCGTAGCTTTATAAAATTGCGGTTGAACCACTGATGTTACATGGACTATTTTATCGATGTCCTTACCACGTTTCTGGGCCTGGGAACATTTCAGTGGCATTGTTGCCTATGCAGGGTCAGAAAGCTCTTGGATTTCATCGAAAATATCTTAATTTGTGTTCCGAAGATGAACGAAGGTCTTAAGGGTTTAAAGCGACATGAGGGTGAGTAATTCATGACAGAATTTTTTTTTTTGGTGAACTATCCCTTTAAGACTTTGTTTACTGATAAAGAGAAAATGCATTAAAATCAGTGATTGTACATGTATGTTACTATATGTTACTGTATGCTACTTTTTTTAGCTGCTGCTCTCGCAATATCTCATGACAGTTTTATTTCCAAAAGTATCTGATTTCTAATCTAATGTAGAACAGATGGAGTGGCCACACTGACTTCAGCACAGGTGTGGGAGGTACACTATTCATTACAGGATAAGGTGTCTACTGTGAACTCAAGAGTTTGATTCGGATCCATTTGAAAGTTTCCTAAAAACAAACGTGCCACTCCTCGTGCTACATACTGCACCACTGCGCAAACATCCCCATGGTAACAGGCAAGCTTTAGCTCTCTTCTCTTCTCTTCTGTTCTCTTCTCTTCTCTTCTCTTCTCTTCTCTTCAGGGTGGGTGGGGGGGTGGAAATAAAAGTTTAGAGCCAGTAAACCAAAATGCTCTTAAACCTGTTGCTAGGGGCAACTGCTCATGAGTGCAGAGCTGACAAAGCAGGATGCAGAAATGTCTCCTGTTTAAATATGGCTGAGCACATATTCTATGGATCATAATACATCAGTGGCGAGATTATATGTTTGTTAAGGGGCATTATTTGCTTCCAGATTTGATATTCAAAGGGGCATTTAAAGGGAACAGCAGGTCTAAGGGCTAAAAGGGACAGTTTACACACAATAAATAAATAAACAAACAAACTAACTAACTATCTAATTAATTAATTAATTAATTAATTAATTCTGTTATTATTCATCCTCATGTGACCTTTTGTGTTCTCCAGAAAAACAAACTGTATACAGGTTTGGAACAGCATGAGGATGAGTAAATGATAGAATATTCACTTTTAAATTACTCCTTAGATTGCCTAATTAGACATCTTTTCACTTAGTTAATGAAACGCTGTTGATTTAATCACATTCAATAAAACAGAAAATCATAAGCAGGTCTTTTGTCTCAAAATAGGTAATTTAAAAATGCATTACATTTTAGATCAATTTACCTCAAAAACATTTTGTCATTGCACTTAATGAAATAATGGTCAGGACATTTTTGCAGTGGATAATTACAGTACAAATAGATGTTTAGTGTTGTGATGGGTTTTAGACACTTCAGATGTTAGATGGCAGATAAAAACAGAGGAATTCACTATGTTTCCTAATTTTTAAATATCTAGAGCATTTTTCTCCCAAGCCTAGTTGAATTTCGGACCCTGCTATGCATGTACCGGTTTCAGATGTATGCACATTAAAAATCTAAGCATATCTTAAGCACTGATGTGATTGTTAACGCACCTCTAAGATCCTGTTAACCTCTCCGTCTATGCTTTCATCAAAGTTGTTCTTACCGTGTGAGGATTCATAATAACAGAGAGAGCTGAGGTTGAAGTGAACGGTCAACCTTGACGATGACCCCTTTCTCCAGCACAGTCTGTAGTCCTGTAAAAACATTCTCTGTGTGTCTCTCTGTGAGGAAGCATCTGTAAATCATTACAGGAAAAAGCCATATAAACTTCTGGAAGCTCTCCGCTACTTCATTTTATGTATTTATGTAGCTACAAGCATTTTATTTATGCATTTCCTCTGTATAATGTATGCAGGAAGGCACCATAATGTTCATGAGCTTGATCAGAAAGAAAAAAACTGACATGTGACGGCACATCTAGCTAAATCAAAGCCGAAAAACGACGTCTCAGTGTATTCTGATGTGCTCTTACAGCATAAACAATTGATTGGCACATAAAAAAGTGCATTAAGTGAAATGTTCCCCATCCAAAAAGTTAGATCATCACCGAACGATGCCACAATGGGTTTTTGATATTCTCTAAACATTAAAATGTGACATTAGGGTATAAAGTTCTCACTGAGGTATAAAGATCTCATGAGCGCTCTGTCGAAGTAACTGATCAACACTGCTCTCATAAAAGCCATCTTATTTGACAAACTCTTCCAGCTGAAACGATGAACTATTGTCTGTAATATTGTCTGCGTGGGTTCAACCGAGAGTCTTATGACAGTCACAACACTCAGATAACAGCAATAAAAATAACTGCAAAGAGGTTTTCCTGAGAAGTCGGTGATTAAAGATGCCCTTTCTACAGCACAAAAGATGAAGCAATCCAACCTGAACTCTTTTTCTGTCATATTTTCTTCATTTCATGTTGTCGGGTTGCATTTTAATGCAGTTTATAAGTAAAAAGAGCCATTTTTCCCTGCTTGTCATGAAGAGTGACTAATCACAGCAATGGATTGGCCTTAATTAAATGCATCACATCTAAGTTGTGGTCATGTGACATCATGCATCCACTACAGTCAATAAATGTCTCTGTCTCATCATATGATTCACATATGTATACATTTAAAGAGGATGTTAAACATGATGGAAAATGTCCTTGAGAAGGGTCACCTACCTCAGTGTATATATATTGTACATTCCCACTGGCGTCTCTGATTTAGTGTGAAAGGCGCTTCTCGTATAGACTCTTCAGAAGAGCAAGGTGATAAAAGGGAGGTTCCTTTAACAGTGATTAGCAGCCTGGCTAGATTGCTTCTATTAGCGTGTAATCGTCTCTGACATTAGAGGTGAATGGCCTGACGCCTGAACGATTCTCAAATACCATCACCCTCCATCCCCCTCTGAATATCAATGATTATCTTCATGGTCATGGTCCTCACTCCTCCAGTGTCTTCCTTCAGGATATTTCTGTCCTTTTTGATGGTAGGATCATATCTTTGCATGTCACTTACATCATTTCACTTGTGTCACTTGCAGAGTCGTTTCAATGCTGCCCTTCAAGAAACACTTATGGTTCATCAAAGACGGATGTCAGATTTTTGACAATTTAAAGGTCAGCAAACTGCACATGGCTCCTGGATTCTGCAGCAGTAATAGGGGACATACGGTGAAAAAAACAAAAAAAATGTTTGAAATATTTAACTCACCCTGATATTTTAGTTTAATTTATTTCTCATGTTCACAGTTGGGTTTAAATGTCTAAGAAGTATAAATGTCTCAACTGGGCATTTTTCTAATTTAATGCAAAATATTTCATTACAAATTATATTATTGGCACAGCTATTTAAAAGAAAGGTTAAATTGGGGAAAAATGAACATGAATTTCAGAATGTCTGTTTGCTTTAATAACTCAAGCTGCTTGAACTCCACAAGTTTATGTGAAATCAGATCATCCATGATTTTAGAACAATACAAAGAGCAACTTGTGCTTCAGTGGAAGCACGTTGGACATTTACTTACTTAAAGTAAATAAATAAGATTAATTAAGGTTTGATTTAGATTTTGAATTTGGTCTCAAACTGTTGAACCTTACTTTTTTTCTGTTCATATATCCTTTGATACACAGTTACCTCAAAGCGTAGGTGTAGTGGTCCATGTCCAACTGGAGATCTTTGATGGAGCCCTAAGGCAATAGATAAAAAACATTCTCAAGGTCTTTATTCCAACATAATTTAATAAACTGATTTTAAAAAGGTTTCTTTTAACAGGAGCTATACCTATACCTTATATATGCAGAGGGTTTCTTGGTGAACATGATTTGGATTCAGTGTCAGATTGTCCCTAATCAAAATTAAAATGACCTACTCTGAGTCAGATCTGTCAGCGCTTCTGACAGTTGAAACTCGCCTCTTTGGTCTTCCTCCAGGCTTTTTAATTGCTCTCTCTCCTTATTTGACCCCTCATCTTCCTCCATTTGCATTCTACAATTTTTTGCCAAAGCCAAGATGCAAATTTTTCTTGCTTTCAGAAAGAATAAATAGATATAATAGTGAATAGAAAATGAAAATAGAAGTACTTATTGAAAGTTGCCACTCTTTGTCTTGAATAGCTAAAGGAATCTATCTATCTATCTATCTATCTATCTATCTATCTATCTATCTATCTATCTATCTATCTATCTATCTATCCATTTTTTAGTTTTATAAAAATGTTAGTTCACAGGCAGAATTGATATATTTTTACAAAATGAATATTAAGCTCTTTTGCCTTCAGATCAAAGTTTTTTTTTTTTTTTTTTTTAAGATCATAAACACAAATTCAGTCGAGTGTGTCCAGACTTGACTGGTGCTCAGAAGCATTTTGAGAAAGCTAAAAAACATAATAATGTGATATTATGTTAATAAGATATCTAGACAATAACATCTGTGTAGCTCTTTAATTTTAAAAGTAGACAGCAAGTCTTTAGAGACAGGAAGCGTCTTAGTTTAATTGCTTGTTCGCTGTCAGAGTACTTCTGTTCTGTTGTACAGCAAACACTTGTGGCTTTATTGTAATGTGGTGCTGGGTCCAGCTTTATCTTTATATGTTTGATCTCTGTGCTCCTAGCATCTTATAACCGTGATTAAATCTCAGCGCAGATTAAGATGCACACTGCTCCGATAACTGTAAATTATTATTTTACTTCCCAGTTATTAAAACCCAGCTGTGCAGCCCATGTATTACTCAGGGATTCAGTGTGGTTTTTGATTAGAGTCTGGTGAGTGATGGATGACTTCGGCACTGATGAGGTCTATTACTTGCACATGACTTTGTATCTCCCCATGGTCACTTGCTGGGTGGTGAATTTGTTCTGATATATATTTCTGTTTTTATGAGGATGGACACAGGCAAATGGAACCCAGCCAAAGTACCAAGACGAATCTGAAATGAATCCAGCAGTTTCATTCAGAGCTGGATGACAGTAAAAAGCCTTCATTTTCTCTCTCTTATATTTTTTCTCACTTAGTTTTCCAGAGAATCCTCTCTTGCATTACCTTGACCTTTTGTAGTTATTTCTGTTTGTCATGTTGATTGTAGACATTGGGATTATTGGTGTGTACTCGCAGGTCTTTGTCCCTGCTGAGCTTAACATTAGTCTAGCATCTTCAAACTCATGTATTATACTTTCCCACACAAACTTGAGATAATCCTATAATCCCTGTTCATTGAATACACTCACCTCATCACATCTACTAGTAGATGCCCACACTTGTTTGCTTGTATCTTTTGTGTCTCTTACTGAGTCACTTTAAGTGGCTGGAAACAAGATGTATATTTCTTATCGACATTGAAACTGTATATAATTGCATGTTTTTTTCTTATATATTACTGGCAAACACCAGAAGTTATTGTGTCAATCACAGCATCATATGTGAAATGAGCCTTTCTCCATCTTTAGGTTAAACTGTGCCTGTCATAAAAATACGGACATATAATGACTGTTCGGTATTTTAATTTTGGCCACTTAATGCGAGGAATATTCCACATATGTGTCGCCACATGGAGGTCTGTGGAGAAAGAAAAAATGGTTGGCGCTTGACTAATGTTAATTTTGAGCCCTGGCAGTTAATGTGAACATATACTGATCCATTAATAATTTTGGAGAGTGCATAATTATATTGTGGACCATCTAGTGTGGATGTAATATAAATTGGTTTGAAAGTGAATGTATTTATGCTAAGGTCTGTGGGTTGAGTAGAAACAATGAGGTGTTAATTCATTTACAGTACCATTGGTACTATAAGACCATTAATAGGCACTCATTAAAAAAAAAAAAAAAAAAAAAAAAAAAAAAACTTTAAAATTATGTGACTACATTATTTTCTTTCAATTTAAATAGTTAAATATTATACCATTGTTTTTTTTTTTTTTGTTTTGTTTTTTTTTTTGTTTTGTTTTTTAATTTCAGACTATTTATTATATTTTATTGCTATCATATTCAGATCAAGTCAGTAATGTTGAAAGTAGGGGTGGAACGATACATGTATTCGTACCGAACCGTCACGGTACGGACATCTTGGTCCGGTGCATGAGGCCTTACAACGAATACAGGCAATTCACCCCCAATCTAGAAGGGGGCGCCCGCAGTAATGCATCGCTGTTTGCTAACCGCCAGCAGAAGAACAGTGAATGCCATGAGTTGCGCACTTGAAAACAAAGCCCCCTAGACAGTGACTATGTGCTGATTCTGAATGCGTGTCTCACATAGACTGAAAAAGGAGTATACTTTAAAGGCTTGCACACTCAACTGTTTGCGAAATGGAGCTTTGAGCTTGTGTATCGTACCTCTCTCATTCGGTACAAATCCAAATATTCCATAATATTTCCATATTTACGATGTAATATATCTGATTGCTAAACTATTATTTATTATGTAAATGACAGGCTTTGTATTTCAGTCGCGTTCCAACCTTGACACAGAGGTGGGCGCGCTGATGTTTGGTTCACTGTATTTTATTTTGATAAAGTACCAACTGTGCTGTCAAGTTAGAAATGCTAGAACGGATGTGTTGTGTGTGTGTGTGTGTGTGTGTGTGTGTGTGCACTCCAGCGCGATCACTTCAACTGTTTCGTTATACCAGCAGAATCAACTTTAAACACTTATTGTCTTATTAATAATGCATCACTGTATAAAGCTCTGCTTTTATTTTTGTACACTCAAAATGAAAACAAAACGTGCTTTTGTAAAATAAGGAAAACAAATAGAATGTCGCTTTCTTCCATTTGAGTTTCCTTTGTGTGAACAAATTAAGCGTCACAAAAATTAACTGAAAAACTCAGCAAATATAGGCTACGTTACATGTCGCACTGTTATTTTTCCCTTGTTTATCTGTAAACTAAATCAAATATATTTCAAGAATTTATTCTTTGTATGTACATATGTACTGCAGATTTTATATATATGTAATAATATTTAGTATTTCCACATGTAGGTGGAAAAAATTATAATTTGTACTACTGTCTGTTCAAAATAAATGAAAAGAAACTGAGCATAGTAGATTTTTTTTTTTTTTTTCCCTGTTGTACCGAAATCGTATCGAACCGTGACCCCCGAACAGAGGTACATACCGAACTGTGACATCTGTGTACCGTTCCACCCCTAGTTGAAAGGTAACAATATTTTGGAAGAAAGTTGTTGTTTTATTTTTTATGTATATAGAAGAACTTTTTACAAGGACTGTACAATTTCAATAAGTATACCTGTTAAATAAGTATACCCATTACCTGCTTTTTTTTTCTTCCATTTTTAGCTTTTAGTAAAAGCTAAACTATGACCTGACATGAACCTTTTCAAACAATAGCATATTGCAAAAAGTGCCTAAAAACATAATGGTACGAATACATACAGAAAACGTGTAAATAAATAAATTAATAATGTCTCTTCATTTAAATTCAAGTGTTGTGATAAGCGGATAAAATAGCAATGAATCATGAGAAGCACTTCAAATAATTTTGAAATGTAGCCCTCTCTAAAAGCTAGGGAGAGATGAAAATTACAATTCATCATCAGCGTTCGAATATCACCTTCGATTAATTGCGTCCTCATATGACACCGCCAGAAAATACACCTCCACGTTGGCCTCACCAGACAACCTCCTGATGTGGAGTCATTGAGGAACAGAAGAAAAGGTGAAATAAATATGTTCTACCTAATCCAAATAAATGCAAATAACATTCAAGCCTAAGTTTTTGTTCCTTTTCCACTTCATTTACTCTGAAGGGAAATTATGAATATTAAATGTGTTTACTTTGTCTCTCCTCTGTTAGGAAGAACCCGGCCGTAATGACACTGCCCAGATTGGGTGGCATTATTAATTCCACACACAAAAGCAATCCATCAATGTTCTACCAATCTCTCGAAGCTGCGATCCGGAGAGTGTTAATTGTGAAACATGCAGGGGAAGGACGGGAAATGGATTCAACAATGCTAGATTGGTTTTGACACAGTACGTTTTTATTCCTCGGATCACTAGGGGGAATGATACAGTTGTTAATGATCCAATTAATCATCGTCTAATCATTGCAAACCGATGGAAAGTAGCATCTGAATGTGAAATGAACATTTATCGGATTATAATTGCAACCAACTGTTAATGCTTTCATCAGGTTAGTTCATTTGTTAGTAGAAATGTGTCTTAAAGTTTACCCAAAAATGAAGCTTCTGTCATGATTTACTCACCCTCATTCATTCCATATAACAACCGCTGTATACACTGTATTTCATCAGCTTGACAGATATGGTCACTATGAACTATTGTTGTAGGAAACCAATAAGTGAAGATTCTTCAAAAACCTCTGTGTTCTAATAATACCAATAATAACAACATGGGTTTTGAGAAACATGAGCAAAGATATTTTAAAATCATAAGTAAATACCTGAAGAACTTTAATGCTTTGGTGAATTATTGCTTTAAAAGTGTTCTTCATGGCTGGAGTGTCTTGAAGCTTACTTTCAGGATGATTGTTCACTGTATTTCCAAACATTCTTTTCTTATCCTGAACAAATCAATAAAATCTCCTCAGGTAGGCTTCAAACATCTGTGCCTATAAGCAGAAATGTATAAGGCGTGCACTAGCACACAGAAAAATTGATTAAGCTTTTGAAGCTTTTCAGAAGCTGCGTAGGCTAAGACATGTCACAACACTTGAAAAGCTGAAGTGCATTTTCTCTCCCAGATGTTTAATGGTGAGACTCAACAGTGAGAAGTTGCAGTTGTAACACTGTGCAACTACTAAATATTGCACCATCAACATCATCATCATCATCACCTGTTACACGAAGCATATTAGTAGACTGAACTTTAATCAGGGTTGTGCACCATTTAGAATTGAATTAAGAGAGCCTTTTAAATTCAATTCCTAATTTTGAACTGAGGTAGGAAATATGATGCAGTATTGCAATTTGAATTTAAGTAAAATTCATGTAACTGCAATTTGAAACTAAAAGAGCAAAGTTTATTGAGACAAACTTGTTTGAAGTTTTTGAAAGTCAGATGACATGACTTAGACGCTATAAAGGGTGGTTATTAAAAGAGCATTTAATGGGTCTAGGACGAGCAGTTCAAACCATTATTCTAATTGACCGCCATTTAGACATAATATATCATACTGTACATGTTTACCTTTGACATTCTTTTAATGTACTTAAGAGTGCTATAATACCATTTCCTGCTTGAGAAAATAGTCATTGTATGAATATTAATGTGGTATCTCTCTAGGCAGCTTATTTAAAATGAATGAACGCAAGCCTTGGGCAGAGATGGGCCTGTACAAACACCAGGAGCTCATTAAAACTTGATTGTTTTGTAATGTGCACCTGTCTAAAAGAGTAAAGAGGTGCAGATGTGGAGATGGACCGATCTAGGATCAGAGGTTACCGGCGTAATGTTCTTTAGATTTGAATAATTTACCATGAACCACTTCAGCAGTGAATGCCCTTTCCATTAGGCTGATTTGTGGAAATTGAAAGAAACCTAGAACACAGTCACTTACCTGGGAAATGGACAAATGGTACTCAGGTGAACCATTTATACATATATTTGCATTTGTGTATGAATTACAAGGCTTGTTTTGGCACGGTCTGAAATTAGCCTGGTAGGTATTTTTTATTATTTATTTATTTATTTTTTTTAATTGTTGTTTGCATAGAGGAAAAACGTGAATGCTTAAACTGCACACAAATGTGTGTATCTATAAAAAAACGGAAGTCTCAGCGTTTCTAATCCGCATGTTATAGCAGAAGATTATCAAATGTCTGTTCTCCCACATTTATTTACACTAAATCAACGTCATTTTTCTAGCCAGAGTTAGGATGCAGCCCGGAGTTACTCATCCACAGAGACAAAAAAAATACTTTTATACATCTTGTTCCATGTCGAATGACTAACAGCCAGCAGAGCAAAGGATGAGCTCATCTATGTGTCTTTCTGTAGCCTGCGCTTGACAGATACGCACATGCAAAAGATATTTTTAAATCAAAACATCACTCCTACATCTACAACACATTCCCTGTCAAATTAAGTTCCACTGGCATATTCCATATACTTTTACATTCTTGTATTGGTTTCTTTAATCTTTCTGTAGTTTTTATTTTTTTTTATTTTATTTTTTTTCAAATTCATGTGTTATTCCTCTTCAGCTGAAAATTCTGCTCTGGCAGCTAGTGGAGTCTGCGAGTTACCATGGTAACCTATGTTTTATCAGCAGGGTAGTGTGTTGAGTCGTCAAACAGAGCCGCCCACATGGGTCTACAAGTCTGGAGATCTTTGCTGTGTCCCATGATTCTCTGTACACAGCACTAATGCTGAATTAGATTTGCTTCCTTTAGCTTTGTTCATACTGCATCCAATTCTGAGGAAGTTTTCACATCCAATCTATAGGATTAACTATCCATACTGTTATTTTCAAAAGTAATTAAACAGATTTGTTTGTTAAGACTGTGTAGTCTGTATTAAGTATTGCTACATTTGGTTGTCAGAATAATGACTTAAAGGGATAGTTCCCCCCCCCACAAAATGAGGTCCAGAGTAATTAGTTTGGACACTAACATTTTTCAAAATATCTTCTTTTGTGTTCCACGGAAGAAAATGAGCCATACAGGTTTAGAACAGGTTCATTTTCACTCCTGACATCTGACTGTAATGATGCAATTATGAGATACATCCGACATTAGAGCATTATTGTATTATTTACATATTCATGAATATGTTGTGTCCAACCTGTTTCTCATTTGCTCATTCACCCAATTAATAATAATGAATGCCACATGTGAGCGCAAATAAGTGAATTTAGACACAACTGTAGCCATCATGACTGTGCTTTGTGGATGCACAAAGAAATCCAATCCAATCTGACCATTCAGGCTTTCCAGCATTTCCAAAAATTCATTGTTAATCTGATTTTAAACCACATATGGAGGTTTGGATTGAGTTTGTGAAAATCTGGTTGGTTTTTTGCTGTTGAAACTACAAACAGCTAAGCGGATTTTAGCAGGATAACCCAAAAAAATTGGATTGTTTTGGGCCTGTCTGAAAAAAATCCTCCATCTCTTGTCAAACCAATGTAAAATGTCATTCTGTGATCACTTTCTCACGCTCATGTCATTTCAAACCCACGTGACTTTCTTTTTTTGGTGGAACACAAAGGTAAATTTATGTAGACTGTGTTGGTTGCTATTTTCCATGCAAATACAATGAATAAGAACCGAAGCTCCTGTGACCCTGCAGAGGATAAAGCAGTATGGAAAATAAAATTGATGGATGGAAGAAATGAAGCTTTAAATGGGATATCGGATGCCCATTTTCCACAAGTCAGTATGATTCTTTAGGGTCTTCATGAAATGTCTGCAACATACTTTGGTTAAAATTCCTCAATGGTTGTGTAAAACAACACCCTTTTTGCCTTGTCAAAAACAGCTCTTTACACAGCGACTCGTTTCGGTGCATGTCTCTTTAAATGATAATGAGCTACTGTTCACCTGCCCCACTCTTCTGTTTTTTGTGTATTCAGTGGTGTGTTACCATCAAAAACAAAACTAATCCATTGCGTCCTCAGTGGCTCTGAAAATGAAGACTCTTTTGTTCACTTTTACATCCAACAACAGAACACTTGCACTGTATCCGAGTGTGAAAATGGAGGACAGCGTACAACTGGCTGAGGGCAGGAATATGCTAATATAGGACAGTTCGTCAGCAATTGTGGGTGGGCCTGAGCAGTATGACATCATACTGCTCAGAAAATCTAAATGGCTTGATAATTGAGACTTTAGGTTTTTTGGGGATTAAGAAAAAAGGAGTGAATTTTTATCATTGTAGTGTGGTTGTGTGACATATTTATATGCAAATACTATGTAAAAGTGAATTTTGCATCCAATGCCCATTTAAAGCTTCAAAAAAGACACAAAAGCACCATAAACTATCATAAAAGTGGTCTGTATTACCATATAGCCTACATTTATATACGTCTTCTGAAGCCATATGATAGCACATAATAGAAGTCCACCGTATTTTACCAAGGTCCAAACAACTGAAGATTTCTGGCCTTGCTATTGAGACCTACAAGAAGACTACTGCAAGTATTTTGTCTTTTCTTTAGACATTTATGTTCAGTAAATCTTGACAAATATAGACAGTGGTATAATGTAAAAGGTACTTCAAGGGCATATATTCTTCAGTACATGTCTCCTTGAAAACCGTTTGCTTTAATATAATGTTTTACAGCCTGAAGTTCTCTGCATCTCTTCGGTCACAGTTCACAGTATTTCTGAAAATAAAGCAGAGGATTTAATCAGAACTGCTCTGAAGTTAAACACGATCAGAAACAGAAATGCTTCTTGGAAAATGTTCAAGGCATTTGAGGTGTCATCTGGATAGGTACTATGAAATATGAAGGGAATGATCATTATTGTTTGATATTCTGACTCTGCTATGGCAGTTTTCTTTTTTCTAGAGTCAGCTGAAGTTGTCCCCATACAGATCGTCATCAGTTCAACAACATACAACATCGTTAGCCTATGACATGTCAAGGATTCATGCATCATTCAACAGTGGTCTGTTGAGGTAAACGTTTAGTTCAAAATACTCCGAATTCCCTTGAGCAAAGTGCTAAAATCATGAAACTGTGACAGAAAAATATGGCTTTCAGCAGGTCAGTGACCCTGAGCTCGAGATTTAACAGGAAACGACTCAGCGCCCTTGTCACAGTGAAGACGGCGGATGACTGTGACGTTTTTTGAAGATAACTTCCCCAGTGAGAACTTGATGTTTGGACAGGAACTAGACTGCATTTTAGGCACTGCCTTTTTAATGCGATTGGCAAGATGATTTATGCCCATTGATATGAGATTTAATGACTCTGTGCTTTCAAGTGAGTCAAAGGGCACTTTAACCAGTATTATGGATTAAAAAGGTATGAATTGTAATGCAGTACATCTGACTTTTTAGATTTCATTATCATTTCTCTTTCCTACACAGGAACAGAGAGCAGTTTATATGAGTTATCCCACCTCTTTGAAGCTCTGCTCACACAATTTAATATTCCTTTGGATGTCAAATCTAATAACAACGTCCTTTAGAGTAGCATAATTTCTCTTTACTGCCCTGGTTACCTGCCACCCATCCGATAACGGCATCAGAAAGAAAGAATTGCGCAAGGAAATATATTGATGGCTTTTAGTTAAAAAGCAAGAGAAGATTAAGTCTCCGAAGATAAATTCTGGCAAGAGACAAACTAATAATTACATGTCGACGTGGACAAACATGTTTGAGTTTGATGTGATTTATTTTAGGACTCTGTGAGTTTGTTTACTGAGTGAGAAAGCAGACCTGTCGTCTTTCACACGCCCAGCAAACACATGATTAGTACATATATTAAACTCCACATGCGAGAGGAAGCACTTAAGCCTTGGTGCCACAGACTAACATCGTTTAACCCTGAGGTTAACATCATTTTAAACCCTAGGTAAAGGCCAGTTTTAATGCTGCATTAAGCAACGTTTCACACTTGTAATTTTGAAAGGGTTTTAGCACCTCTTTTAACCCTTAATTAGGAAACACATTTGCTTTGTTAGCCCGAACTGCGGTGCCAAACATATTCAGTATGAATCAAGATGGTGATAGAATCTATCAGCAATTTAAGCAACGGACAACCAAACAAATGGCTTCAGTGCTTACCTTAATAAAAATTTATGCACTGTCATGCTGTTAAGGTAATGGTAGAGCATTGTAGAAGAGCACTATTCACAGTCAGCCATGATTCATTTCCTCCATAAGTGAAAGTGTCCAAAAACATGGGGTTACTGAGATAGAGTGAGCAGTTTTTGCATGATTTCAGCAGATCTGTCCCCTTGAGGTCATCTACATCCATCAATCAATCAATCAATCAATCAATCAATCAATCAATCAATCAATCAATCAAATAAATAAAAAGCCGTTATTAAAAGAAGATGAGTGCTCATCATGAGCTGTATTTGTCCAGTCAATATTATGTTTGATTCATCCTAGTGAATTGGTTTGTATTAAACAGTCATCACTCTTGTATGTACTCTTGTTTGTTTGAAGAGGACATGCATTTTAAAATATGATTTACAGATCTGAGCCCTTGCGTGGTATTTTAGGTCATCTTTTTATAGCAGAATGTTTAGTCAAATGCTGTTGTTCTTACTACATGTTCTGTATGTTTTAAATGATTAATTCAATAATTATTTATTTTAATGTAATTATATTCATTATAACTACTCTTTATTCATTATTATATAAATTAATACAGAATAAATTTATTTAACTGTAATGCATCTTTTAGCTTGAAATGTTACAGTGTCAAAGTAGCTTCCCCAACACATTGAAAGACATCCTAAATAAAGTGCGGATGCCTTTAAAAATGATCTCATTAGTTATACGCTATGCAAATTGTGAACTGATTATCTTCCTAATGTTTTTGTAGGGTGTATAGCAAGACCTTGTCTCTTAGTAGGACTCTTATTTTAATTTTACCCACTGTAGAGAAAGGCCTCAGCTTGTGCAGCATCTGTTTTGAGAGCCGCAGCAGGGAGGCATCTAAAACGCAAGGTTCACTTCATCCGAGAGCGTCGCATGGACCTCAGAATGCGTCCTTAATATGATCACATACTGTTACCTCAGCCTCCTCTGTTTTCCCAGCAGGGATTCTGCTTTGTTTTACCACAATTTCACTTTACACCCAACGTGCCGAGCCCAGCTCGCTTTGAATTAACTCTCTGCTTTACTGCTTGCCATCAGGAAACAATGCACCCCTTCGCGTGGGCTCTTCAGGCAGCGGGACTGAGCCTGAGATGCTGCTGTGGAGAACTGACAGAAACCAGAATACCGCGGTGCTTTCAGTGTAAATACAGCGGAGATCATAGTGTCCCAGTGTTATTGTCAAGCTTCTCCACTTAGCTGGGTCAAGTGATGGTCAATGAGTGCGGGAAAGATCTCGCTGAGCGTTCTCATGACCTGCTGTTTGAAGAATGAGACTGATGTTATGCTAATGTACATCTGGAGATCAGTTTTTTTTTTTTTTTTTTTCACGAGTAGGGGAACAATGTGTTTCTCTGGAAAGCCTCTGAGTTTTGGTCATCGTTGCAGCTTTAAGTGATATTCCGACGTTTAAATCAAGACAATTTCTTTCAAGTGGTGTTTGAGCTATTCTCAGGACATCTCCGCTGTCTCGCTGTGTTAATATCCTCTGGCTCCACAGAGCAATTCATGCTGCACAACAAATTCATTTTTCCCTTGTTCTTCCTCTCATTATATGGTGGCAAAGCAATTAAAATGCCATTTTACCAGCTGAGTAGTAAATTGTCTCTTACCTCCAAAAACATAGGCCCCATTTAGTAACAGCTCCTGAGGTTCACAGTGTAGTCTTATCCACAAAAATGTGATTGAATTAAGATTTTATTGTCTCTACTGGAACCAGTGGGTCAAGATTTGGTTAGCATGGCTCGTTAGCCCCTGCTGGTGGATATTATAACCACAGAATACTACTGGCAAAAATAATTATTTTCTATTAATGATCATTAAAAAGCAATGTATTGTCATGAAATAAAATAAATTTGGGCTCAGTATAGTAGTTAATGAAATGCTTGCATATTCTTTAGACGCCTTCAGTGTTTTTGTGATGTCATTTTTCAGTGGTTTCAGACTGACCAATGACAGATTATGTTTTTTTTAAATAGTTAATCATATTGATATTTGAATCATATTGTAGCATATTATTATTCATATTATATTATTTACTAGTGACATCATTTGAGAATATGCATGTTATTTTGATGCCATCAGTGTTGTCATGTTGTCATTTTCCTGACTTCATACCAGTGGCTGACCAGTGACAGATTTAATACTATGTTTAATAATAGTTTAATAATAAAATGTATAAAAATATATATATATTTTTTATATTATTTATCAGAGACATGATCTGAGACTACACATGTTCTTTTGGTACCACCAGTGTTGTTATGTTGTCATTTCTTTTTCTTTCTTTCTTTTTCTTTCTCTTTCTTTCTTTCTTTCTTTTATAATTTATATTAATGTATTTATTTATATTATTTAGCAGTAACATCATTTTAGACATGTTCTTTTGATGCCATCAGTGTTGAATGGGTTTCAACACCGATCAATCAGCCAATCAGTGTTGTCATGGCATCATTTACCTGCAGCTTTAGTACATCACATGGTATTATAGACCTCCTTGGCTCGTAATGGTGCTACAGTCAGGATATTGAATAAACTACAATCCAATTAAGTAATCAATGCTTTAATCCAGTTTGGTGACACTTCACTTGCAAAACTGTAAAGATCAACCTCTGACTGATCAACTGGCTCTTCCAACACTGATGAAGTATTGATGCTGTAATTGTGACAACCATCCTGTCAGCTGATTTAAACTGTTTTGACCCTTTTTTTAGCCCATCCGTGTTATAAATAAGCATATCATTAGTAAACATGAAAAGTGAAATGCTTGCCTGGACCGCAGATAGTTAAGCATATGGTAATTGTTTTGTGTGAAACTGCATCCTTGGTTTAATGACACCCCTCTAATGTGACACACTTCACTGAGTGTCCCAATAATGAGACATCACTTCTCAACTTTAGCTAATGCTGACAGAGAGTTATGGACTACATATGCTTGCTCACTGGCGGAATCTTTTAGAGTTAAAATAAATGCCTGACGGGTTAAATGAAAGAGATGAATCATCTGGAAAAGCTGAAGGCAAACAACGGTTTATTAGAGGATAAAAAAACCTCCAGAAGAAATTGTTCTGCTTCAATTTTCTATCTTCCAGTCAGGCAGTCAGAATAGATGGACAGCAGGTTATTCTGGACAAAAACCAGAGAGGAAAAAAACGAGGAGAAATGTTGAAGGCTTCAGCTTTTTTTTTTCCTGGTGAATAAAATCACCAGCCTGAACAGCAGTAAATCTAAAACTGACACAAAGTCACAGAGCGACTCCGTTATAGATAGAATGTATTAAGCTAACTGTAATATTTCATACTAAAGGTGCTGTGTAGTTTGTGTCAAGCCAGCAGAATCATCCTTTAGTGAACTAGGAAAAACTCCTGCATATGCCTGCAGCTGCTTTTTAATATGAGGATACTGATATAGTTTTATTTAGCATCACATGAGTTACATGAGCTATAGCACTCATCTTTGTCTGATATTTCACCAATTTGTAACTTACAGGGGCGTAAAGTACTTGTACTTCATTAATTTATTTTATTGATTTGTTATTGAAACTGATTACTTAATTCATTTCTAAAAATGTAAATGTAAAATAAATTTGGACCTACAAAGTATATTTTGCATTATGAATTGTACAGAGTTTTTATTTAAATCAACCAATGAAATCCATCACAGTACAGCAAATTGTAATTGGCCACAATGTTGGTCATTTGTCATGTAGAGATGTCTCTGCATTAAAAATCACAATGACAATGTCTTTAACCTAAAGTAATGCATTTAGCTTACAATTCTTGTTATAGACAAACATCACTCAAATGAAAAAATAAATAAATAAAAATACTGGTGTTCGGTCTATAAATTAATGCAAGTTTCAAAGTATTCCATAATCTTCTGCTGAATTTAGTGTTTAACAATTTTGTGTAGCATGTTATCACATTGGATTTGATCCAAGCATTTTCAGGACAGTGAGGAAACTGATAACACAGGTTGCTTTGTACAGTTTGTTACTTCAGTGGGAAAATCTCTGTCTCTTGATTTCGTAAGACATTTTCTCAAAGAAAGTTGTTGTTTTTTGTTTATTTGTTTTGTTTTTTTGTACTTTTAAATAAAGTACAATTGCATGTGAAAACTTACTTTCACTCAAGCATATTTTTGGATAAATACTGTAATACTTTTCATGGAATAAAATCTCCACACAGTTTTCTCAAGTATAATTTCTCAGTATTTTACACCCCTGGTCATTTACTTAAATAGATAGTTCACCCAAAAATGAAAAAAATTGTCATCATTTACTCACCCTCAAGTTATTCCAAACCTGTATGAGTTTCTTTCTTCTGTTGAACACACACAAAGATATTTTGAAGACCAACTGAGCAGCTGACAGTAGCCACTGACTTCCATAGTATGTTTTGCCATACTATGGAATTCAGTTGGCATCAGCACCTCTTTTGTTATGGACATTCTTTAGTATTGAGTGAACTATAAATTATTAATCTTGTGATGCAAAGTAACTTACAGGTTGAAGCTATAGAACATTTTGCTAACCATCCCATATCTGTAACCACCAGTGTTAACATTTATACAGACAAAAAAACAGCAAGATTTACATTTACTAGCCTCTTTGAGTCTCAACTCCATTTTAATTAGAGAATTGTGCTCAAACTTTGAGATGTGTGGTGACCTGTACATTCTGACCATTCATTAGGCTCTGAATAAATGTGAGCATTTGGCATTTTGTGTTAAGAATCGATAATGGTTATAAACTTCAAGATCTTGCATTGTGATCTATAAAACATGATATTTTTCTTAGCTGAGCTTTGCATCCCGTAAATCATTTTTTGTTAATTATGATTTACATGCACTTACAGTAAGCTGTTTGTTGAAGTGTCTGCCAAGAACAGCAATGTAAATGCTAATATATGGGCTCTATTTCGATGTTTAAATGCACATTTGTAGTATCAATAATATGAGTATGAATAATACAGTAAGCATTCAATCAAACACGAAAGAAAGGAGAAATGGCTTTCTGCTGGGTAATTAAAAAGCTGTCTGTGACTGAATTCACAGAACAAAGTGTTTTAATTAGCATCTCAGTGACAAGAGGTGAGCTGTGATCGTGGTGACAAGTAAATCAGATTTAATATATAACACTAAAAAAAAAAAAAGTTAAAACGGAAAAGATGTTTTTCAAAGACTTTAAGATCAGAGCTGAAAGAGAAAAATAGACACAAGCGTGAACTGAAATGCTATACTAGCTACTTGGAGATTCATGATTAATTGGTATACACAGTGGATCCATCTAGTATTGGGAAACTTAAGCCACACTAAAAAAAATAGATGAATGTCATTGGATAACAAAATATCAAACACAAAGCCATCTGCAAACAAATAATGTTGCAGCTTTTCTCAGGATTCCCATTTTTGCAATTACTTTTAATCAGGGTTGGATCAAAGGACTGTGGGGCTCGCATTAGGTCAGTTTATCCACCAGAAAGTGTTGTCAAATGACAATTTTGAAGACTGCATTTATTGTTTTATTATTTGAAATCAAACAAAGTGTTGCTAAAGTGTCCAAATACTTTTTGAAGCTTTTGGAATGCAATGGTAGATGGTAAGTACTTGCATATACGTATATTGATGACCTGAAATTCATTAGACTGAATGACGCATTTAAATTCTAGTAAATCTGTGCCATCAGAGAGAAAAAGGTTATTAGTCCTGTAATTTTCAATCAGTGACACTCCTTGCAGTGCAGTATCAGACTTTGATTAGAACGTGCTGTGAAGAGCTCGCTGTCACTAGTGCTTCGAAATAAAGTGGGAATTTGGATCAGATTGCATCATTTTTTGAGAGGTAGAGTCAAATCTGCCCATTGTTTTAAGCACTTCCTCTTTTAGAGAAGTGGCATTTGAGTAGGCTAAATTAATAAATAGAAATAATAATAACAAGCATTTTCTAAAAATTACATAATTAGTCCATTATTCTACAGCTACTTTTGGTGGACTTGAACACACAATCACCTAGTGATGTTTTTTTTTTTTCTTCCACGTTCATGCATGGTCAGTCTGTGTTGATTTAGCCAACAAATATGCCAACAAAATGAGTTCTAGGTTGTAGTAGATGCAGCAAAATACAAAAATCTGATATGCTTTACCAGGACTGTACAGCAATGCTCCACCACTGCAATCCAGAACCCTAAATTGTGTTGTTTTTAACATTACGAAAGTGTTCAAGTCTACACCACCGACTGGATATATGCCCAGTTATAATGTTATTCTCCATCATTTGATGAATAATTGCTGCCGTAATCACAAGAAAATGAAAACTAACATTAATTGCACCAGGCAAATAGTGCAGTATGGGTTTTTTGTGAATAAGGCGTGATCTATATTAAGCCTAATTAGCATAGAAAGGAGGTGTGTTTGCACTGAATGACAATGACTTAATTGAAATATTCACAACATAATGCAAGTTTGACTAAATAGTCCTTGGATAAATGGGATTGCTGGTGTTTAATAGTGAATATGCAGTTTTTTGCACTAAAATACAGTGCAAAAGGCTGTTTAGTGAATCCGCCTTGCTAACAAAAAGTCAAGCAGCAAGCATTGTCCTAATTCATGCATGTTTTCCTATATAGTATAAGTGATATTTTGTGATAAACATTGATTTCAGAGTTGCAGAAAATGAGACATATGAAATTCATTATTTAAAATCTTTCTGGGCGGCTGGCAGGCGGTCTAACAATGGTAAGCTGTTAAGATGTGAGCTCCAATTTGTCTATTAAGGGAAATGGAAATGCATTTGCAGGAATTAAAGTAAAAATGGGATTTCCCTTTTGTATAAAAAAAGCATTAAAATAATGTGTACATTTAATGGTGCATTATGCTGTACAGTTTTAGCAGCATGTCGTTCTGTTAAACAGAGTTTCTTCTCACAAAATCTCTGGGTAAAATGCGATAAAATATTCCCAGTAGTATTTTGCATTATTCTGCAATATTAAGACATTCAAATCAATGTGTGCAAGCAAGAGTGGAGGAAAGCAGATAAGACTGGAAGTTCTAAAGCTGAGGCAGAATCTGTGAAAGGTATTCTCTATGTGCAGAGAAACATTAATCAATACAAATTACTTCAGAGGGCTCTGGTGTGATTGTGACTCTGAAAAAAATATGAAAGGAAGAAAGACAATAGGAAGGAGACATTCTCTGCTGATATAGTTCAGTAGGCCTCCATTCATCCTGGTGTTCAATTGACTTAATGTGCTTTTCAGAACATCACCCGCATGTTCCCTTCAAAACGGTTAATAAACATAAAGCACCTTCTTTTGATGTTGCTGTCCTCCAAGACAGTAGTTGTGAATGGGACATGCTGTAAAGTCAGAAGTAAGAGGCCTCCCTGGAATGCCTTGCAGGAGGTTTGGGGCGCAGTGAGGGAGCTCACTGAATCGGGATCAGTTGTAAACTGCTCCCGCATGATGCAGCGTGACAAACTGATGTATCCCCAAAGGTAGCCATTGTACTTAGATCAGGAGATGCAGTAAACTGCTTTATCCTGAAGGCTAACTGCTGTTCCAAGATCAGAGAGCCCGGTGAGCGGGTTTTATCCCGAGAGGTTACGTCTGTTCTTAGATCGAGGAACATAATGGATGGCTTTATCTTGAGAGGTTCCACTGTGAACACAATGGACTGTTTATCCCAAAGGAGATACTCCTGTTGTGAGATTGGGCAACATAATGAACTGTTTTACTTTAAAAGGATTTTTAAGTTCTTAGATCAGTGAACACAACCAACTGATTTATCTGTAGAGGTAAATGCCATCCCCGTTTTCCTTTTTTTTTTTGCTGCCGCTCACAAACCTGGAGAATAAATCCCTTTTGGTCCACTTGAAACGTGGATAACAGGGACCGGAGCCAAATCCACTAAGAGGCATGTTATCGGTCCAGATCATCTAAATTTCACAGTTCAACATCTAAAACTCTCCCGGGCCAAACTATATAAGCGTAAATTGGCTTCTTCGAATCCACAGACACCCTGATGGGTCAAATTAAGCCAGATCCTCGCAGACATGTAGCCTGCTGCTTCTACATGCTCCCCTGGGCAACTGTGGTCCCGTGCCAGAAACCACATGATGAATTTAGGCCCAGACTTCCTTCTAATGGCTGGATAGAGAGGCTAAATGTGCAGGGAAGTGGTGCAGCAAACGCTCTTGCTCTCCGTGCCAAGCTAAGAGCCTTTCCACTGTACTCCCGAAGGTCAAACTTAAACAAAGGCTGTTAAATCACCTACTTTACATAAGACACTTCTCATCCTTTCATTACCACTGGACACTTGAATATCCTGAATGGTAGAATTTACTAAATGGCTAATTGTGATTGTTGGACAGTGAGGATCTTTTATATTTTTGACCAAAGGAACTGCAGGATTTGAGCTGTTTTACTGGTACAGTTATTGTTAGCAAGGAGGTCTGTAATACCTGGAGAAGCTATGTTATGGCGCTTTTCCACTGTGTGGTACGGCACGGTTCGGGTCGGGTTACGTTTCCACTGTAGTTTAGTACCACTTTAGAGTGGGCGGGATTATTTACATATTGTTACAGTTGCGCCGCCTCTACTGCCGTGACTCCTTAAAAACTTTTTAATTCCTCGCCGCTCCATCAAGCTGGATCCGCTCCTTGGCTATGAACGGGAGGAACATCTGTACTTCCTCAACAGACTACGAAACAGCCCATTTCTTGGTTGTTAAAAAAGGTGTGCTCATTCAAATCAGTTGTGTTCGATCCTTCGCTGGCTGTGCTGATTTAAATCTAGCGGGTCTGTTGTGTCTCGTGTCGCATTTTCTCCGGCCAATCAGTGATCAGCAGAGTTTACACGTCACGTTTTGGTAACGGTACGGTTCGCTTGGAACCTCAACCAAGGTGGTACTAAAAAAAATTGCCAAGTACCAGGTACTGTACCCAGTGGAAAACCCCCCAAAAGTGAGTCGTACTGAACCGTACCGTGCCGTACCATGCGGTGGAAAAGGGCCATTAGCATTCTCATTCATCTTAATGGTGGTTTGTCATTTTTATCTGCACTTTTTTTTCTCTCAGTGTAGAAGTTTGTAAGGCTTCTCCTAAGAAAATATTTTCTTAAGAACATTAAAATGATAGTCCTTGACATTGTCTGATTGTATATTAACCTACTCATGCTATATATATATACAGGTGCTTCTCATTAAATTAGAATGTCGTGGAAAATTTAATTTATTTCGGTAATTCAACTCAAATTGTGAAACTCGTGTATTAAATAAATTCATTGCACACAGACTGAAGTAGTTTAAGTCTTTGGTTCTTTTAATTGTGATGATGAGAAACAAGAGACCAAAAAATGCAGATGAGCTGAAGGCCACCGTCAAAGAAACCTGGGCTTCCATACCACCTCAGCAGTGCCACAAACTGATCACCTCCATGCCACGCCAAATTGAGACAGTAATTAAAGCAAAAGGAGCCTCTACCAAGTATTGAGTACATATACAGTAAATGAACATACTTTCCAGAAGGCCAACAATTCACTAAAAATTTTTTTTTTTTTTTATTGGTCTTATGAAGTATTCTAATTTGTTGAGATAGTGAATTGGTAGGTTTTTGTTAAATGTGAGCCAAAATCATCACAATTAAAAGAGCCAAAGACTTAAACTACTTCAGTCTGTGTGCATTGAATTTATTTAATACACGAGTTACACAATTTGAGTTGAATTACTGAAATAAATTAACTTTTCCATGACATTCTAATTTATTGAGATGCACCTGTATATGCGGTTAGTATTTGTGTTTTAATTCTGAACATTTGAAACAGCACAGTAAATTCTTTAAACAACTTTCAGGATTTAAGAGAAGTGTGAGGCTATTATACATTTAAAAGGCTATGATTTGTATTTTTTTTTTTTTTTTTTGTCATTTGAATTCTTTTTTTTTTTTTTTTCTTTTGGGAAATATAAAATATACAAAATATAAAATTATACATGGCTCATTTTGAATGGCCATCAATGGAGAAAGATGCTTTTTGCACCCATATGGTGCCATGCTAACCAGCTAAACTTTGACCTCTTGATTGAAAGGATACAGACAGTGATAAACCATGCAAATTCAAATAAAATCTAACCTTCAGTCCCACAGGTTGATTTTGTTTGTTTACAGGTGATTTCTATCTGGCACTGTATTCAGCACAGACTCTCACTCAGACAATTATGAAAGATTAATGGTATCAGTAATGTCATTTCAGCAAGTCCTCAGATGAGGTATTTGGGTTGGTAAACAGCCTGTTCTCTAATGTAGTGGGTTCTTGTATATATGAGCATATTTTTTGCAACACCAACAAAACAAACATGATTGATAGTCCAATAGGTCTAGTAGCCATGGCCATAACAAATGGTATAATTAGCATAATATATTCTGCCCCCGACATTCTGAACAAATTCTCTGTTATGTTTTATTATTCAAATGTTTTCACCTAACTTGATATGTAATATACTGTGGAAAAAGGGCATTGGATCTTTCTATTCTGTGCTTGGCTCTGTATGATTTATATGAACACGGCGGTGGTGAGACAAACCAGTTTCTTTGCAGCATTTCCCATTTTATGTCCGACTCCCTTTTGCATGTTGACACAGTTGCAAAGAGGGTACATGTATAAAATATAATACCTCCTGACCACTATGCCATCTACTGTGTTGTAACTAGGGGTGCACCGATTCGATATTCAGTATCTGTATCGATCCGATACTGGGATTTTCTGCCGGATCGGGGTATCGGTCAGACAAGACCGATCCAAATCCGATATTCTGCATATACTATTCTGTTATTGTTAAGCGCCACAAAACCCAAAAACACATTATAAAGCACCATTAAGTTTTCATGCACTATATTTCAAGTGTTCTAAAGCTGTTCCATAGTTCAATGTGAGAAAAAGATGAATATTTAAGTCAAGTTCATGTAAACTCTTCTCTCCTCTGCGGCTGTCTGTCATCCTCCATTCAGCGTTCAAACTGCGTGTCACATTCTTTTACGACAGTCAAGACGATAAAACTCTCTCCCAGATGATTCAATGTTCCTAATATTATGCTTGATCTGTAAATAAAGATAATTGGTTTTGCATAAAAGGACTTTATCTTGCTGGAGTTTCGTGCTGTTTCTAAATCGTGTTACTTTCTACCGGGTGTCTGTTAGATCACAACACTGTTGTCGAGAGCACTATGATCTTCACAAGCACAGTAACTGAAATTTAAAACTCTTAAAAGAAAAGGCTCAATAAACTAACGCACAGATTTAATACACTACGCATCAGTATCTTTTCTCTTTGTGTTTCGAACTTTTCTATACGGAGCTGTACGCTGTGATTCCGTGTTGCTTCAAGCACATCATTCTGCGCACGGGATGCACATAAGTGCTTTGTGCTGCTCTGTATTTGGAGCCTTTCGTATTATAATATTTTTGTGCAATGAAAGATTATTAATAGCCTTTGTTGTTCGTCTCATCTGTCATATGGTGCTGCCTCATTACTGTGCTATACATTTAAAAGAAATGTCTTTTAATTTTACAGTATATATATTTATATAAATATATTACTTGTTTTTCATGAATGTATTTTACAATACAAAGAGCAATGTGTATCATTTTACCAGATTTAGTCCTACGCTTATTCACTTTTATTTGTTCCCCAGTAAATAATGTTTTTTTCACTAATTTTAGATTTTATATAATTATTGTGCACTCATGATTTTTCTATAGTAACTTTTGCTACTGAATTTTCCACTAACCTAGTTTATAACTGTATTTGTCATATTATGATTACATATTATTTTTCGTTTGTTATTTTTCTTTTATAATGAAGTTGTCTATATTTAGTAGATTGTGTGTAACACACAAAAGAGTGATGATCAGGTCAACACACATTGAGGTATATAAATTCAACACTGATTTAAAAAAAAACTGCACTGGTATCGGATCGATATCGGTATCGACAGATACTCTCAATTTTTGGTATCGGATCGGGATCGGTTCTGAAAAAGTGGTATCAAGCCAGCCCTAGTTGTAAGTTATCCCTCAAAGAAAACCATGGAAAGAAAAATCCATAAACAGAAACAAATGCAAATTTGCATTAAGAAGTTACATCTGGTGCCCCAAATCTCTTGTCCTTGGTCAGTCTAACCTGTTCCATTCAAACTTTGTCTAAGTAGTGTTTTATGTTCAATAAAGATGTCATTTTGACCACGTGAATGTCAAATCGCCATCAGAAAACGTAACCATCACACCTTTTGTCTGGGAGAGTTTTGTAAGGCAGATTTCCACTCCAGATTTTGATCAGAATCTTTTTGTGGAGTACATCAAAAAGCAGTGAATATAACATGAACTCTAATCTCAAACCAGATGCCATTCAGAAACCCACACATCGCTCTTCGTAGATCTTCTGTATACAGTATTTCATGCTGCTATAAAGGCCAGCATACCAAAGCAAAATTCAGAATTGAAAACTGATTTACTTCAGTGCTGTCAAAATTAGCGCGTTAACGCAGGCAATTAATTTTAATGGCGTTAAAAATATTTAACACAGTTAACGCGGGGGCAGAGCTAGGGTTGGCCACCCCACTCACAACTGCTGCTTCTGTCTCTTTTTTTTTCTTGACAAGAATTGCTTTTATTTAGACGCAGAATGTCTTTACGAACACATCAAACAGGAGACTTTTCAGATGTGCCACTCCAATTCGCCTCAGCGACAGGTGCTAGTCAAACCAGCACGGAAAAGGTACAGGTGACGAGGAGCTTCAGTAGAACAACAGTGAACTGCAGTGTGATGAGATAGTGTCAGGCCATATGTCAGTAAAAACGAATTTCTTGTCCTGTCAGCCATAATACTGGGCTCGTAGCATGTGCCCTGTAATTGCACGCACAAATACGGCGGAGCACGCTGTAGCCTGTATCATTTCATATTAAAGCGCAAATGAAACTACAAGCATGCGTGTCAGATCCGCGTCACATTCAGAAGCTGCAGCTCTTGAAGTAATAGCAGC
Organism: Spinibarbus caldwelli; assembly: GCA_039654775.1. NCBI lineage: Eukaryota > Metazoa > Chordata > Actinopteri > Cypriniformes > Cyprinidae > Spinibarbus > Spinibarbus caldwelli. The sequence goes on along the minus strand of CM077247.1, from coordinate 16,656,500 downwards.
CAAATAACCTAATAACCCAGCTGTTGTGATGTCTGTTAATCAAAGAACAAAAGAAAAAAGAGGAAATCAATAACTTTTGCAGCTTTAAGGATTCATCTATATTTAATTTAGAATTTAGTGTTTGATAACTTTATTCAATTTCTGTATATTTCCTACTTGGTGAAGGGCACAGGTAAATATGACAGATGAAGATTACACCGTGTGCTGAAATATTAGGCAAGTTGATATTCTTGTCATATTTTTTTCCAAGAACATTTTACCAATTCCAAACCACATCAATCTTAATAACTACTATTGACTTTGTATTTAATCATTTATAAGTTATATATAATTGTTCATGAAGGCTGGAAGTCAAAAAGTCCTTTTCTTCTCCACTTGTTTTTTCTGACTCTGCTGACCCAATGAGCATTTTGCTGCCCAATGGTCATGCCCTAACTTTTCAAATTCTATTATTACATTAGTATTGCATCCTTCTCATGGGCATCTAATAATTTTTTACTTTTAGTCTGAGTTAAATCTCTTTTTCTGGCTCATTTTATCTGTAAAATAAAACCAGCCTAATAATTTGGCACACCTGAATATGAGGAGTTTTTGACTTCCAGCCTTCATGGACAATTATATATCATTTATAAATTATTAAATATAAAGTCAATAGTAGTTATTAAGATTGATGTGGTTTGGAATTGGTAAAATGTTCTTGGGAAAAAAATATGACCAGAATATCAACTTGCCTAATAATTCGGCACACTGTGTATTTTAAGTTCAATTAAATTAGAAGTTGTTATTTTTTAAAGTCTAATAAATGTTAACATTGATAGCTCTCAAATATTTTGTCATTTTGAATGGCTATAGTCAATGGTTAAATATTAGGGGGAAAAAGAACAGTTTCCTAGTGGATGCTGCACACAGGTGGTGGTTGAGGAGAGACCCCCTCATGATTGTAAAGCACTTTGGGTGTTCAGCAATACACAATGAATGTGCTATGTAAATGTAATGCATGCATGCATGCATTCATTTCTAGAGACATCAGTATTGGTATCAGTGACATGCGCCTTCAGTCACAAAAAAAAAAAAAAAAAAAAAGATACCATTAAACAAATATTAAAAATATACGGTCTTTATGTTGTTTATACATTAATTTGAAGATTAAATGTGAAATTATTGCAATATAAAAGTATATTTAAAACTTTAATGTTAGGTGGGATGAATCACGATTAATCACGATTAATTTCAGAAAAAAATGTGATTTGTTATTTTTTTAAATCAATTGACAGCACTAGTTTACTTTCAAATCACTGAGTTGGATTTTGCATTGAATTGAATTTAATCTGTCATTCTCTCTGTCCATAAACCTTCAAACTTCAAAGCTTTTTTCAATACTTTCAAACAAAGCTTTGTCAAGCCAACATTCAAAGCTTTGCTATTCTAGTTAAGAAAATACAGTTATATGAATTTTAGCACATTTAACTTTGAATTGCAATTCTGCATTCTGTCTGCTACATCCGTTTAAATTCAGTAACTGAATGGAAATTTATGGGTGCTTTCACACTTGGTTTGATTGCCTGGTCCAAGCACAAGTTCGATTGATCCCCCGCTTCCTCTGTCCCCGCTGGATTGTGTTCACACAGTGTTTTTGGGTTCCCAACCATGGCTTGCGTCATCACAGTTGCAGCTGTTTACCCCTGTTTCTTGGTAACAACTATACAGTAGAAGATGGTGAAATGGATGGGTACTGTTGCTTGCTCGCCTCACTGTTGTACTTTGGATTTAGAAAATTTGGTTGTGTTTTCAAAGCTCAACATAGAACCGCATATGCATTTATTTGTCACAAATGTAATGAAAAGGTTCAAAAAAGAGTCACACTTGTCAGGAAATTGAGTGAGAAAACAATTAAATACACAGTTTGACAAATTCTTACATCATCAATAGTAGTTCTCTTCAATGTTTAAGTACAATTGCTAACGTCAAATGAACCCAGGTGTGCACCAAAGCCGCAACAGCGTTCACATTATCCAAAGGGAAAAAAATGCTACAGCATTCACATTATTCAAATGAACCAAACTGTAACGTCAAACAAATCCAGGTGTGCACCAAAAGTATTGGTGTGAAAGAAATTTTAAATTCAATTCTGAATGCCACGCAACTCTGCAGTATACGTTGTGCTGTGGATTCCCAGCAGGCTTCTAACTAGGTTATCCAGCAACATGTGAAAGAGCATGCTAAGATGGTCTTTTCCGCAGGGGCGGACACACATGTCCTTTGTTCAAACCAAGGGTAATTTAGTTCATAATATGTCATCTCAAGAACAATACAATCACAATACTTCCGCTAATGTCTAAAAGTACTTATCTTACATAATATAGCATGTTCATGTTTTATTTCACCAAAATGGCCCTGTAATGTCATATTGTATAAAACATGATTTACACATATGAATAAGTCACATGTTGTGTTCCTGAGGGAAAGGGTGATGCACTGTGGGTGTTTTAGGTTTCCCATCTCTGACAGCTCGAGGGGCATCGAGAGCCCTGTTAGGCAGCGGCAGACTGAATAAAACATGCTTTGTGGCAGAGAGTGATTGTTTCCACTGTAATATTGATTTGATTGAGGCCAAAGATGTCATTTACTGTGAAATTTTGAGTGAGGGTTCTGTTGCGAAATGAAAACATAACACCGAACAACATTGAGATGGGACAGCGACGCACTGATGTGATTTGATGAGACAAAGATGTGATGGAGTGGAGTATCTTGTGAATCAAGAAAACTCCAGTGGTTACAAGCATCTGTGTGTCTGCAGGGGCCCCAGTCCCTTTGTAATTTGACAAGGACAACAGCATGAAGAAAACAATAGTGAATAAGCACATTGTTATTAATTCTGTTCCAAAACCAAGAAAGCTGCCTTGCTGCCTACTGCCTACATAGGCATCTGGCTTCTAAAACATAGGCATCTGCTATCCTAACTGTCATGGATCCTCATAAGTGACTCTTTTGGCAGACTCTACATTACATATTTACATATTTGCATAGCGCCTTTCCAAAGCTCAAGGTCGCTTTTCAAGAAAATTAAAATTAAATAAATAAAAACATAAGTAGCATACAGTTGCAACTCAAAATAGTAGCACACACGTAATTACAAATTGTAACTTAAAATTTTGACTGGAATATTAAATATATATACTTTTTAAATATATTAAAATGTAGTTTTTAAAATATAATATTTTAGAAAAAAAAATTATTATACACTGCAAGCCAAAAGTTTGGAATAATTCTTTTTTTTTTTATGTTTTTAATAAGAGAAGTCTCTTATGCTCACCAAGGCTTCAATTATTTTATAAAAAAAATACAGTAAAAAACCCAGTAATGCTGTGAAATATTATTACAATTTAAAATAAACATTTTCAATATTTTAAAACTTAATTTATTCTCATGATGGCAAAGCTGAATTTTCAGCAGACATTACTTTAGTGTTCTGTGTCACATGATCCTTCCGAATTCTAATATGCTGATTTGCTGCTCAATTGTAATTGGTGCTCAGTTTTTAATAATGGTTTTTAGTTTCTGTGTTGAAAACTTTATGTGTATATATATATATATATATATAATTAACCTATAACCTATATGAATAGAAAGTTCATTCAACAGCATTTATTTAAAATATTTTTTGTAACATTACAAATGTTCACATTTCCATACATATTCAGCAGCAAAAACAGTTTTCAACACTGAAAATAAATAAATAAATAAATAAATATTTGATCAAATATCTTTGATCAAATACATCTTCTGCTTTCAAACACATTAAAAAATCTGAATTATTCCAGATTTTTGGCTGCCAGTGTACATTTCACCTCATTTACCACCATGGATTAATTTTTTGTTGCAATGCATTCTGCAATTGCCTTTTCTGTAAAGGATCTATGTGATGACACTACCTATGATGAAATGCCCAAAATGCTCACCACAGGCAGCTAAACAGGTTTTGAAATAGAGCAATTATGTTTCTGCCATCACATGATAAGATATCCTGCAATCTGGAGTTTTTTATACTGGGCTGAATTGAGCAAGCATTTTGTGGCAGATCTTATTTAGAAGAGAAACATGGACAAAAATGAAAGCCACAGCATTAGGGATCCCGCATCTGGTTCAATTACATGTTGTGACATCTTGTGCGTTATAAACAACGCAGTGCATTTATTGTTAAAGTAAGATCACATGGCCCATGCTGTGCAGGAAAGAGGGGAAAGACACTCAAGCAGAGATAATGCCTCCCGGGAAGCCATTCCACTTTCAGGCAAATTCTTCACAGCGGAGTGTTCACTTAGCATGTATCAGAGAAGATAATCAAAAAAGTTGCATTCAGAGCAGTACAAGCAGTAAATTATAGACACAAGACCTAGCTATATCCACTAAGCCAAGCTCTCTGTTATGAGCATGCAAATCATTAATCTCACATGTTTCAAAGGAGTTGAGAACTGACCTGCCATAAGCTTCAGATCTTAACAAACTTGCATTGTGTGCAGATTAAAACAAATTACAAATCTAGTCGACCGGTAGATGTGTGGGCTGCTACTGTCCCAACCAGTTAAAGAGCAACAGTGGGCAACAGCCAAATAAAAGCTTTATCTTTCATCACTTCAGCACAACATGATGCCTGGACTTTTTAACAGTTAAGAAGCCTCTTGTATCTTGCAAATTAATCAAATCACATTTATTATTTTTATATAAAACATTGCAAAAGTCATTTATTACTAAATATAAGGATGAATGTCAGTAAAATCTGATTTTACCTGAGTTGTTAATGTGAATTTTCAGTCTGCGTTGAATGTGATGTAATAAAAAAAAGAGAGCATATCATAAAATAATAATACAAAATGTCTTTCTACTGTGTCATGGCTGCACACATAAACAAACAGATTGATGAACAAATGATTTAATAAGCCAGTTATTTTTAAAGGATTAGTTCACATCCAGAATAAAAATTTCATGATAATTTACTCACCTCCATATCATCCAAGATGTTCACGTCTTTCTTTGGTCAGTCGAAAATTAATTAAGGTTTTTGAGGAAAACATTCCTGCAGGATTTTTCTCCATATAGTGGACTTCAACAGGGACCAACGAGTTGAAGGTCCAAATTGCAGTTTCAATGCAGCTTAATAGGGCTCTACATGATCCCAACTGAGAAATAATGGTCTTATCTAGTGAAACGATTGGTCATTTTCTAAAAAATTTTATATATGTATATATATACTTGTAAACCACAAATGCTCGTCTTGCATTAGCTCTGCGATGCGTGTCCGCAACTTCACGCATCATGTTGAAAAGGCCACATGTGGTTAGCTCTTTGTCTTTGTACTTCGGTTCAAAATGACCAATCGTTTCACTAGATAAGACCCTTATTCCTCGGCTGGGATCGTGAAGAGACCTTTGAAGCTGCATTGAAACTGCAATTTGGACCTTCAACCCACTGATCCCTTTGAAGTCCACAGTATGGAGAAAAATCCTGCAGGAATGTTTTCCTCAAAAACCTTAATTTCTTTTCGACTGAAGAAAAAAAGACGTGAACATCTTGGATGACATGGGAGTGAGTAAATTATCAGGAAATTTTTATTTTGGAAGTGAACTAATCCTTTAATGAATCAAAAACAGTCGGCGCTAACTGTTTAGTCTGATTCACAAACAAATTACTCATGAGTTCATTGTTTTAAGTGAATCACAAACATAGAGTGCGAAGTGTATAGTCCGATTCACAAACAAATGACTCTTATGAGGTGGTTCTTTTAATAAACTGCCATAAAAACAGTCATATTTCCACCCGGTATTAAGACGCGTTTTAGTGATCTGATCACAAACGATCAACATTAAATACAGGTAAAAACGGTGTCTTAAACATTTTGTGATCACATAACCAAAACCGTTCTCCTAATTTCATAGTGAAACACACGGATTACCATCGAAATTAAGAGTTGCCATCCTTATCCTTACATTTAGTGCTTCCATGAAGGTGATGTATTTTGATGTTAAAGATACATATTTGCATATAAAGACAAAATATGGACAACCAGAACATACATTTCTTAAATTAACCCAGTCAGTTTATCTTATAGACTATGTTGGCCTTTCCATCATATTGAAATGCTTTGATAATAGGAAAAAATGGTATAAGAGGACACACCTGGTCGTTATCACAGCATTGTAGAATCACTGTAATGAACCATGATTACATTGCATCAGCATATGATTGTCACCATGACAACAGCTTCAAGACTGACAGCTACCTAAAATTAATAGCATACGAAGTGGTATGATTTCTCGCGTGGCTAACGCGGCCCTGTTGTGCCCAGTGCGTTAAATGGCTGCCAATCATCACTAATATTCATTAGTGTATCCAAAGAGTTGTAGACCTTCCGGGATCAGAGAAATGAGCTGGTCTTTTGAGTCTCAATAGGCTCTGCTCCTCACTAGCAGCTGATGATGAGGTCAGTGAATCAGCACAATGAATGCACATTATTTATGAGCGCCAGAGAAGCAGCATAAAGACCAAAGACTCACTCATTGTGTCAGATGACATGTCAATTAGTCATCTGAGCAAGTCTGACAGTTTTTACCTGTCCACAGCACGGGTCAGAACCAGTTCAGATTTGAACAGTTCAGTGATGTACAGAGAGGCCATAAGCGCTCAAGTCCACTCTCTGCTCCCCGAGGATCTGCCCCGGTTTGACCCGTGATGACCGCTTCCTTCCCCAGCAGTGTTTAGTTAACAAAATGGAGCCTTCTCTCACTCTCTGTCAACTGATCAACTGATTCTTCTTCCACTCCCAGAATGCAATCTGTCAAAGGCCCATTGTCACAATCAGTAGCAAATAGAACGTGAGTGTTTCTACCATGCATAATAATGTTTCATTTACTCTGGCTGAAACAGATGTCCCGGAGAAAAGCCAGCAGATTGCAGATTGTCACAGAGAACAATGTCAAGGTAATAACCTTGTTCTCCTCTAACTGGGTACAGCTCCCTTTCCCTTTTAGTTAGAAATCGCACAAGTGGAACAATGTCTCATATTCTGGCAACACTTTGATATTTTGGCCTCAGCAGAGGTTGGTTCCATTAACACCCTGCCTGAAAACAGGAAAATGTATGTCTTATTCAGTGTGCAAATTATAGGATAACTTTCAGAGTAATTTTTTTTTTTTTTTGTGACATTTTCAGGCTGTACTCATTTCAATGACACGTTCAAGTTTTTTTGTGAAATGTAAAACTAAATATTTCATACGCTCCTAAAAATTAAGTTTCCAAAAGGAAGTTTTCGCAGTTATGTCTTGCCTTTCAGTGAACAGTGCTTTAAAAAACTAACCAGTTTTTTTTCTTAGTGTGAAGAATATATTTTAAAAATCTAAAGAATCTTTTTCCACTATAAAGAACCTTTTGTGGAATGGAAAGTTTCAGTGGATGTTCTTCATGGAACAACAGATGCCAATAAAGAACCTTTATTTTCAAGTGTGTATGCAATTAGCATTCAGCTCCTTTTTCAGAAAACTAAACTAATTAAACATGGAAATATGTGCATCTAATGTTAGTGTATCATTCGATATTCACTTTCATTTGCTTTGATATACCTGCAAATGGTTTAACTTGTGTCAAATGTCCTTTTGGGTGTGATTTAGAAGTAAATTATATGAAAGAAAGGCTGCTTCTATCATTTACTGTTAAACAAATACTGTTCTAATGATTTTGTTTGAGTTTATGTGGCACTCTCAGTTCTAATCAGCAAGTTTCAGATTAGTTTTTAGAAATCACACATAACAGAATAAAATGGTTTTAATGTCAAACTGATTCAATGTGTTAACTGTTAATAAAAACATGTTAAACATTTAATTACTTGCGTTACACATTAATTTTAACAGCTCTAGTAAAGGTATAATAAATTCATAAATAATAACATTATTTATTTATTTTTATATGTTCCATCTCATTGTAAGGAATGCAGAATATTGTTGCTATGGTTACCTCCTCAGACAAACAATAGTTCTGTCACGTTTGTTTATTGCAGGTGAAATTATGTGGATTAAATATGTAGTCTAATATATGTGGTTGCTTAGCCAGTGTACTGTGTATCATATATGTAAAACATATGTACATTTAAGACCCCCTAATGTTTTGTTTTGACTTACAGTAGGTGTGGTCAAATCCTAATTACAGTGATCAGACCAGACACCCTCTTCCTATTCTTTTAAATATTTTACAGTCAGGCAAGTGAATTGACATGTAAACAGTTATGTTTGAAGCACATTTTACAAGCAGAAGAATGTCGTAAATGTAGAGGTCTGTGAAAAGATATTGAAGGTCATGCAAGAAGAACTTGAGCTGTGTGAATATTACATCATGCAGGCATCCAGGGTTCTGCTTGAAGAAAAATATGCTGCATGTCTTTCAACTCACGGTGAAAAGGAGGACAGTTTTATATTAATCGAATCTTTTTGCACTTCCACTGAATTCAGACCGACACTCTCAGTATCCTTTAAGCGAGTGCACCCACATGAAATTCTCATGTGTCTTTCTTTGACCTGTGTTCCATATATAACAGAGAATGAATGACATACTGTCGGCTTTCAGGTTTGCTGTGTGGGTGTTTAACCTCCACTGAGGTAGGGAAGTTCATCTTTTCACACACTTCTGTAGGTTGGTAAAGTGCCATAATAGATTGTTGAGCTCTGTAGGTACAAAATAAGTTCATACTTGGGAAAAGGTCATGTTAATCAATTAAGAATCATTGAAGTGTAAGTGCAAGTTTTACATTGTTACTCATTCACACCTTATTTTAGTCATATATAAAGATTGTCGTTATTGTAGTGGACCGCACGTTCCATGGCGAAGTTTATGGCGGGGCCCCTCTCTGACCACAATAGTGGACAGAGGTTTGCTACATTTTGATTGGATCTTGGTAGACTAACATAAGCAAACTGTCCAACGTCATCAGATAAAGATGCCAGGACAACAGCCAGACACCTCTTAGAGGGCAAGAAGAAGACCTTTGGTACAAAGCCCTGGAAGGACGGGACTTCCTATTGGTCAAAATGCAGTTTTTGCCCTTCACCCACCAATAGACTGATTCCTCAGGTTTTGGCCTGTGACCGCCATAAAAATTCCTTAGGACCTCTGGATGCAGCAGCAGTGGATGAAACAAACAGGGATCAGAGAGTTCCATCCAAATCCATTCATAACTATGTTCTCAACTACAACACACATCTTATACTTATTCAGAGAAATAAGTATTCTCAGTGACAGCGACGTGTAGTGCAACATCTTACACAAACTCAGCTGTTAATGGACAAATGAATGCATGCATGACAGTTCAGTCTTCTTCCATCATGTTTGGACTTAATGTGTTTGTAACATTGCCAAAGGTATTCTGGTTGTGGTTTGGTAAGTGAATGATGCATTGGTAAAACTTTAGTGACACGTTTCTAAATGTGTGTTTGGACTATGCAAATAAGTTCCACAGGAGGAAAGAAGGGTGGGCCACACCATGTCCCCCCTCTCTAATGGAAATAGCCAATCACAGCCTGGAAATGGAGAAGCGCCAGATTGCAATCTGAAAGAGATAAAGGTACCTTTCCAAAAGACACTCCTTGTTCTGAGTCTGAGTCCCCGAAAGGGACTCAGCATGTCCTGAGTCTCTAGGATGGAGACTCAGGACGTGCTGCATCTGTTGTTGTCTCGCTGGACGAAGACTCTGAATGAAGTCTGAGCGTAGATTATCTCTTTCCTTGCAGGCTGGAGGCTCAGAACGTGGTTGTATCTGTTGCTGCCTCAAAGCTGGAGACTCAGGAACTGTATCTGTTAATGTCTCACCCTTGTGAGACATTAACAGATACAATTAATGTGAGGGGTGTACTCACTTTTGTGAGATACTGTATATATCTATCAACTTTAATGTACTTAATGTACTTTAATGTACCAAATGTCAAATTTCTAGGTTTTAATGACAAAACGAAATAGTCAAAATGCATCATTTAACTTACAAACCGCAAAGGAGTGTAATAATATGTTCAAATACTACATTGAATATCAAAAAACTTTACATTTCTTCAAGTTTACAGAAATTTCACAAAACCTGTCATTTTCTGTCTCTTGTTTGGATGTAGTAAATCACCCGCACATATAGCAGAACACATCTGAGTCATGTTTACATTTTTTTCTGTCACTGGCCGTAATTGTAAGCTTGAAATCAGGATTATTTGATTTCTTCAGAATCATTAATACATTTAAATTGGCTAACAATTGAACAAATAGTTGTAACCTGGCTCAGAGAAAAATAGGAATCATGTCTTTATGACTGATTAAGAGATAATATAAGACTTTTTCACCTTGTACATTGTTGACTAAAGCAAAAATTCTATGAAATGCACATCATATTTTGTGATAAAATGTGATGTGCTAGAGCAAAACAGGCACTATTTTTGGAATCAGCACCCTAAAATTAGTAAGAAACAAGTATTGGATTTCATTCAGCAAATATGATACAGGACGGTGTTATGCATCATAAATATAGGTGCACAATGTGCCCGGATTTAACCTCTACATCTTTGAGGAAATGTTTTGCACCGTCATCTATCTCTCTCCTCGCTGTCTTTCTGCATTTCATCTAGTGCCAGGGTTAATTAGTACACTGGGAATAGCTGTAACTCTTCCCTCCTGTCTCTCTTCCCCTTGGAAGAGGTCTGGGAATATTGAAGAGCATATATACCTCTTTAGGCAGCAGCATGCAGGTGTGATATATGTTTCTTCTCCATAAACAAGCCCAACTGTTCCCTCCTTATGTCATTAGATTTTAAAACGTCAGTGTTTAATGTCTCCTAGTCGTTCCTCTGTCTCATCAGCACCGTCATAACAGACATGAAACAGATGTTTCAGTTTCTAACTCTCAAACGATTCAGTTTCCGACGCTCTCTTCATCAATATTGAATGGGCACATCAACCTTTCACAGATCTCAGGAGGGATCCATGTGGATGAGTGATGGCTACCTTGTTTGAATATACAATATCATTATGCAACATCTAGTTCTCACCGTATGTTGATTCTCACTCCCTCTTTCCATACTTCTGTGTATACTTCTCAGTTTGTCTATACAGATCTATTCATCTGCTCTTCCTTAATAAGTATTTTAGTCTTGTTTTCCAGAGAAATATCTAAACATACTTTAAACTTTTTCTTAGCCCATGGGCAAAATTTTCTTAGCTTAAATCAATAGCAAAATGTACAGAGATTTCCTTAAAAAGGAAAACAAACTCAGTTCAAGATGTTTTTTGTCTTTTTTTGCAATTTTGCTTTTAGTAAATGTATTTTTGTTATTGTTATTGTTTTGTATATTGTTATTGTTATGTATATTTGTTATGTCTACAGCTTTACTTAGGACCTTTTAAACCATTTAAAATTGTCATACTTATAATATAATTTGTCATTTAAAAATGTTATGAAAAATGCAAAACACAAGCATTTTCACTAGTGGCCACACTCTATATGAGCCCATGGTAAAAAAATATGACTGGAGCTGTGCTGAACTCACATTGTGTATTGCGTGTGGAGTAATGCACTGTACCATCACAAAGTCATCGAACACGGTTGCCCTGGAGTGCTTAGCTCAATCTTTTGTATTTTTGGTGCTGTGAATCAGCACAGCTGAACCAAAATAGGCAAGTAGGTCAGTGGTGTTTCTATGCTATTCATCAAAGTCCCGCTGGCTCGGTCTATACAACCAAAAACTTAAATGAGACACAGAGCATCCATGTCTTTCTCTTTCCATCACACTCATCAAAAGGCTGCGGTGCTGATAACATTTTTCATAATCTTGGTCCACTTACAGCATGATGTCGGTCAAGTTTTTTTGAACAAAAAAGTGGTCACAATTTAATTTATCACGATTATTTTCCATCCTTTTCCCATCCCAACCTTAGAATAAACAAGCTTTTTTTTCTTTCTTTCTTTTTTTTTGGCAACTATACCCATAATAGACAGCATGCCAAAGATTATGTTAAATATTTGCACTGAAATGCACTGTGAAAAAAAAAAAATAGCTAATGTCAGACTGAAATGATCAGGAACCTATTTTGTGGAATATTTCTGGCTTCAATACAAGTTAATATCAATCAACAGTATTTGTGGCATAATGCTGACTCTCAAAACAAAACAACAACAACAACAACAAAATCTAGGTTATAGTGCAGCACTTTCACTGGAAGTGAATGGGGCCAATCCATAAACGTTAAAACATTTATCCACAAGACATAAACAATATTAACATGACTTTATTGTGAAAAAAAAAAAAAAAGTTTACTAACCTTTTCTGTGTAAAGTTATATGCAATTACAACACAATTCCAAAAACACTAAAACAATCGATTTAAACATCTTTTTAGCTCAAATAATACAAGTTTTAACAGATCAATTGATGTAAAAGGTTAAAAAAAGAAAAAGAGTGGCAGGTTGAAATTATATCTGTCACAAAAAACAGTTTCAAATGCTGTAGACTGAGCTTAGCTTAACTGCTTTTTCCAAATGCAAGTACAATCTCCATTAATTGTCTCTTTCAGGCATTTATATTTATACTACTTTCTCATCACTCTTATTCAGATGTGTAAAGAGTACCTGAAGACCATACTTGAGTAAAAGTACAGATACCATGAAAATTACTCCACTATAAGTTACAAGTCACCAATTCCAAAACAACTTGAGTAAAAGTCTTAGAGTATCTTATTTTAACAGTACTTAAGTATTTTACTTATACTAAAAATATGCTCAAAGATGCACTAGTCAAAGAGACATGCCAGTGAAAAACTGTAATCTTGGGGATGTAACTTTGGGGACTGTAACGTTGTAACTGTAAAGCTGGAGAAAACAGGCAGAGTCAAGGGTCTATATGCAGATATTTAATGGAAAAACAAGAACAAACAATAAGCCAAATACCACAGGGAACAAAGAACAAAATGATGGTCAAACAGACAACTGTTAGGAAAGGAAAGGGAAAGGGAAGTGGTATGTGGCCAAGTATGGTGACCCATACTTGGAATTTGTGCTCTGCATTTAACCCATCCAAGTGCACACACACAGTAGTGAACATGCACCTGGAGCAGTGGGCAGCCAATGCTGCGGCGCCCGGGGAGCAGTTGGGGGTTTAGGTGCCTTGCTCAAGGGTCTCACCTCAGTCGTGGTATTGAGGGTACACCTACAATCCCTGTCGGACCTGAGACTCGAACCCACGACCTTTGGGTTACAAGTCCGACTCTCTATCCATTAGGCCACGACTGCCCCCCATTCAACAACTCACAAGGAACTAAAGAAACACTAGGGCTATATATACACAGGGGGCTTACAAGTTGAACAAGATAACAAGGACTAATCAAGCGGAACCAATGAACAAATGGACTATAAACTGACTACAAAACACAACGGGAGACAGGAAGTGACAAATAAGAACAAGACAAGGCACAGAGAACATGTAACAAAAACAAGAAAGAGTTGATTTGTGAGGAGAGCAATCATGATTACTTTTGTGTTTACTCTATTAAGTTACATAAACAATTGCATAAAATATGTAATTTTTGTAATATTTGTAATTTCATTAATAAAAAAAAAATACATTTCGTGTCTGTCCCTACGTTCTGGTCAACTCTGTTACCTCAGTTATAAAAAGACATAAAAATCTTTAAAGTATTCATAGAAAAAGCATGTGACTTGCACCAAGTGTTGTCACTTCCTCTGGTAGGAATCTTTGGAAGGCATTGATGTATGTCTTTATTCTTTATTCTCATTAATTTGTACAAAATGTTTAGGATACACCAATAGTAGATTAATTATTTGTCAAATCTGTTATTGTGATTTTGCAGCGAATCTCTCATTCACTTTTTTAAAAACAATAATATGATGGAAATCCATAAAATTCTGTTTTAGACATGCCATGCGGTATCTGGTTTAAGGGTTAGCATCTTGAGCTAAAGCACAAAATGGTGGAAAATGTCAACTCTGTTATTGCCAACTCTGTTAGTGGTTTAAAAAGTTTAATGAAAACAGAGTTGACAATGAGTAACAGAGTCAAATATTCCCAATCACATTTAAGTATTTTGCATTATTATTATGTTTATTTTGGATTCTGGGTCATTTTACTGTAAATGATACATTTGTTTTATATCATTACAGGCTAAAGAAATTGAATTACAGGTAAATTAAACTCTCAGCAGCAGAAAGGCAAGGGAAACAGAGGGCACAGCGACATGCTGACTCTGTAAGGAAGGCAGAAAATAGACAGAGATAGAAGGCACAAAAGGAAGAAAGCACCACTACTCAAAATGCAAGCCTGTTTTGCTCTAATGTTTATAAATATTAATGTAAACATATTGCTTCAAAGTAAATGTAAAATTATTGCAAACTGCTATTCCTTGAATCAAGAGCTCTGTCTTTTATTATGTCTATTAAAAAACGTGCATAGTGCACATTTAAATACTAAATAAAGCCATATGGGCAGAAATTGCCAATAACTGATTTGCATGCCCAGGGTGAGGGAGCAGCTATGTCGTTTTATTTTCCAGATCTGTAATGCATGAGACACATGCAGTTAATTTTCAGTTACATGAAAGATCTGTAATTCACATAAAATTATATAGTTGTTACATTTAAAATGGTTTCAGTTTCAGAATCTGGCAGAAAATGTTGCTGGTTTTGGTCTTTTAACTACAGGTGGCCAACTCTGTTTTCTGATGTCAACTCTGTTACCATCAATGTCAACTCGATTTGTTTAAAGTTTTGCTTTAAAAATGATAATTACATGTGTTTTATTGTTAACAAATTGATCAGAAGCTAATTAGCCTGATTACTACTACTACTACTACATTAAACTATAAAGAATTTCATTCATTTTTAAAGCTATGTTTAGAGAAAATGCACACCATGTTGGCAACTTTTCAGTTAAACGTGTTGATATTTTTACTCTAAAACAAAAAGTCTATATATTATTAGGTTTAAAGTTGAATTAATGGATTAAGAGACAGATGTTCTCCTAGGGAGGACAGGGTATTAAATCGTGTTACATTTGTTAACTGTATATGTTTGACCCAATTTGTCTATAACAGAGTTGACAGATTTTTTGTTAGTACATTGATTTTCAGAATAAATATTTAAAATCTTATAAATTTAAGATCAGCAAATATAGAAAATATTAAATTTAAAGTGTGTTTTATGAAAAAAAAAAGTTTAACAAAAAGAAATAATATTCCATTTTTTTTGTTTTCTTTCTCAGCTTGAAATGTACCCTCAATTCTGGAATGAGTAATATATATATATATATATATATATATATATATATATATATATATATATATATATATATATATATATATTTTTTTTTTTTTTTTTTTTTTTTTAATTAATCTGTTATACTGAAGAGACCTTTTTGAAGAATAATGTTAAGTAAAATTAAAAAGTCAAAGCCTTCTTCCACTGGATGTGCTGGTTTCGGCCTCATTGCCGGCCGCAGTCATGTCCTCATCTCATATATAAAACACCTGTGATTCACAACTAATTGCTAAGGAGCTCACATTCACATAAAGTAGCCTTGTTGACAAGTTTGGGTGAGAAAGGGCAAAACGCACAAGATATAGTACTTTCAGTGCCCTATAGTTAGTGATATCACTTCTTTTGTAGCAGAAATAATCTGCTGCAGAAAAAGCTAGGTGCCATGCAAAATGTAATGTTTAACTGCAACACTCATTACAAATACAGTGGAGTAAAGAGTACATTTGCTCATTCAAAAATATAATGAAGTAGAGAGTAAAAGTTGCTAATACCTTTGATACTCAGTAAAACTTACAGAGTATCCAAAAAGATACTCAGTAATCAATTACATTTACTCAAATACTTTACACCTCTCCTCTTATTAGTCCAAACAGACATCATTACCTTTCTCTGAACACTGAATAGACGTCATTGATGTGTAAATAGTCATCTGTCTGACATCAAAAAGTTTTTAATAAGTCATTTTGGTCCTCAATTTTAATAGATGGCCTTTTTGAACTAGGAAGGAAGTTTGTTATGAAAGTTACAGTGTGTTTTAGTACATCAAATCCATTTCAAAAGATCAAGGGAAATTTGATTTTTCATCCTTCATACACCCACATAAATTGATTTAAATGGACACGATGATATGCGAAGACTGTCTTCTGGCAGAATTGAATGGAATTTTAAGGTATTAATTTTTCAGTGGAATTAAACATTAAAACAGAGTGGTTTAGTGTTGTGTGGTGGATGGTTTTCTTCAGTGCTGTGCTGTGCATTTTTTTTCAGCAGCATGAACAGCAATATAGATGAGAATTACCTCTATTATCCAAGGCCTCTAACACCGGGCTGCTCTACCATCTGAATGACAATGAGAAGCCATAGCTGTCCTGTGTCTTTTTTAATTAAGCCTCATTTAACTTTTCACAGGAAGAGAAATTATTTCTGCAGCTCATATTACTCACTATTAGAAGCTATTACACCTGCCAGTGATTCCAGACTTAGACAAGATGGGGGTCATTGCGAGTCGGCACATTGTCTGGTGTAGGTTCAAGGAAAATTAAAGAAACCGGTAATTATGAAGTTTTTTTCCGGTGTACAAAATGAAGGCAAACACAAAGAACGACTTGAGAATTTTTAAACGATTTCTTTTATCCTCACAGAATGTCAGGATTGTCATGCCGTAATTGCGGAAATACCATCAAGGCCATGACGACCAAAACAAAATCTCAAAGAATGTGAAGCACAGATCACTTAACCTTTCCAAACAGTGCTAGAAAAATGTTAAACTCGTTTATGTAACATTAGAAAATTTGGGATTCTTCTGAGAATAAACATATCATTATAACAGTAACATTTCATCCCTGGTTCTATTTTAGTTCTACTGTGATGATTGTTTGTTTCCTGAGCACACTCTTAAGGCTGCCTTCTATAGTGATGTTCATTCTGCTACATTTATCCCAGCTCAATCAAAGGAAAATACACAATGTCCTCAGCAGAGCTTACATATCCGTCACATAGTGACAGTGAGCATGGTTTCTTTCATTACAACACGATCAATACACTCCAATCATGCAGTGTCAGAGGCCTGCCAATACCTTTACCAGAGCCCACTGCACAGACCGAGAGACAGAAACGGGACGAGGGAAGATTTTCTGGGTTTACAACGAATGCTTTAAGACCTTAACACATGAGCACTCTTTGTAACTGGGTGCAAAGGAGTCAATCTGTAATCTTTGTAAGAGACTTTGTGATAGCGGTGCCACCCTTAGACCCCGTGCACATTCAAGTCGTCTTCAAAATGGACATGCTAGTCTGAGGCCTAGTGGTTAGTGATACACGTGTGGTTTAAATGCGGCTGTGGTTTAAAACCGTTTCTGTTTCACTATTGTATCTTCAAAAGAGCAGAAATTAAAAACGTGACAGCAGCTACATTATCAGAATGATACTTACCAGTAAATTAAACAAATCGAATGTGCATATTAAGCTGTTTTATCATTAAATCTTGGGCTTGCACTAAAGTCGCAGCATTTCAAATTGAGATATTAAATGAGGCCTAAAAAGACTGCTATTTATTACACTTTCTGCTCACATGTACAGACAGTTCAAGGATGTATTAGCTCGACTCGCTGCAATATGTTGTATTCTCAAGACTACTTGCAATTCCCCGTGATGATTAAAACTATAATTCAGAATCAATTATCTAGTGTTTTGTTATGAAATATGCATGTCATAAGTTGCCTATAGTAATCAGATTTACAGATGGATCCTGGGGTCATATTAGGCTAAATCCTATAAATGAAATATTCTCAGAGGAGAGCGCTGAGTTTCTCTTTTTATGAGGGTGCTAGTAATCCTATAAAGTCTGGATTTGCCTTTCTTTACGAGGCTCAGTGTTGTGTTGGATCTTAGGGGGCTTAAGCGCTGCCAAATAGGGACAAATTACAAATCATTGAGAAAAACCAAAGCACTGCAGCTATTGATTCAAACAAATCAAGGGTAAACAGCTTTCTGCATGATCTTTCCACTCCAGCGCATTCACGTCCCTGGATACACAGCCATTGTAGCTGCCGGGCAGCGCGCTGATCTCCTCTTGCATGCTGCGTTACCTGTATTCACAGATCCCCCGGCTTATCTCCCACAGGACGACGATGAAATATGTGAGGATTTTTTGTTTATTCCGTGCAGCGGTCCACATTGACCTATCGGACACAATATCGTGGCTGTGACCTTGTTGTGTAAAGGTTGCACGGCCTGTCCTGAGCAGCCCTTGAGCAAATAAGTGCCAAAATCCATACACAGACAATCCAAAATAAACGGTGTGTTAGTTGTTTAGGTACAACGATCTTTGATTCAGGACATGAAATGTGTGTCTTCAGGTTCAGGCTTGGGGAATGTTTGCTCGTCATTTGGAAATTGATTTTTTTGATGCGTCCTTTGAATTTAAAATAGCTTTTTAATTAAAAACAAATAGAATTTCAAACGTACATCGCGGAGGAAATGGGTTTGAAGGACTGAATGATGGGATGATTGATTAAGTGTTGATTATATGGTCGTTTGTTTCAGGTAATGACAAAACAAGTCACGTGACAAAGCTGAGAGGATCCTGCTGGACTTTGATGAGAAAATACTAGAGAAGTGTGTCTCAACTCTCCCAAATCAGGTCGGTTTTGAAAGCAAGAGCAAAAAACTATGTAAAATGGAAATAATATATTGGAGCTAACTGTATAATTGTACATAGGTGTACCAACTCTTAAAAAAGGGATAAAAAAATGCCTCCCATATCTTTTGTTGACATCAAAGGCTGTGTGTCCAATCAAACTCTATGGTATTTTGTTGCAGATTCATCTGTCACTTGGTAGAATCTTGCCAGACTAGACAGATGCCAACATGCATGACATCCCATCATCCTCAAAAACAATTCAAAACTACATAAGGAAAGGGAAAATACAAAGCAGATTAAATGCACTTGCAGCAAAGATAAACATGGTTTGTGTCAACCAAAATATGTTATGCGTTGAATTATTGGCTTAAACCCTTTGGAATGCAAGAGATATTTTGAAACTAAATTCATCAAGTTTCATATACAGGATCTTATGTCATTTTAATTAATTTGGAATATTGATGGGTGTTTGCAGTTTATGATAATGCTTACAAAATATAATATTTGATTTTAAAGACTGTATACTTAAAAGTTTGGAGACATTAACACATTTATTCAGCAAGGATGCATTAAATTGATCAAAAGGGACAGTAAAGTCATGTATAATATTGCAAAAGATTTCTATTTTCAATAAATCATCATGTGACACTGAAGACTAGAGTAATGATGCTAAAAATTCAGCTCATTACAGGAATAAATTACGTTTTAAAATAAATTCAAATAGAAAAAATAAATAAATAAAATAACATAAGAAACTGATTACCAACCCCAAAATTTTGAATGTTAGTATATGTAAGTTAAACAATTTTGCTAATGTTGGATCACCACAAGATGTCCAAATCTAGTTCCTGGAGCAAAAAAAAAAAAAAAGTTGAGAACTACAGAACTTGGGCTGATTAGCATGTCATAATTAGCCTGCTGGTAAATTATCATCATCTGATGCTTAAAAAATCTCTATCCATTTAGAGGCTTTAAAATTATAAGACAAAAATAAAAAATGTGCAATCAACACTGATATTTAATTATAATTTAGTAGATATGTTCCAGGTGCCTGAATCTTTTTCAGTGCATATTTTTTCCCTACCTGCTTCCGTGATGTGATTAGTCACATGGCATTTACTGCTGAAGTGATTGGACAAAGCCAAGGAACTGCCATTAAGATGAATGGAAATGCTAACCGCTAGCTTTCTCCAGGTATTACAGACCTCCTTGCCTCCTCTGCCTTTTCTGTTATTCTGTTAACACCCTTTCCTCAAGTGATTCTGTGGGATTCAATCATGAATCAGTAGTTTTTCACTCCTTTGTCAGAGGATGCTTTCAGTAAAGATCTGCCTGATTTTTGTCAGAGAAAGAGGCTTCAGTGGACTTTTCTGAACTATCAAATTGCACATTCTTTGCCCACATAATAAGATATAAGACTTAAAGGTCACAGAGCTAACCTTTCCAGAGAGATGTCAGCCTTACAGACATACAGAGAGAGATCTGTGCTCGGTGCTTCAATGAGAAGCACAGATTTCCCTACAGCGAGGTTTGCCTGTCACCTTTACCAGCTAACAGTTTAGCTTTATTGAGCCTGATATCTAATTGTTTACCTTTTAAGCAATTACACCTCTTTCTCATGGAAAACACCCCCTTTATGCAATGCCACATAAATAAATCAGGACACGTTGAGCGTTAACTAGGTGTCTCGCTCTCTTTCTCTTTGTCTGTCTGTTTCGGCCATCAGAGCAGAAAGAAATGTTTGAATGCACACTGGTTCCAGAGGTATCAATTAGTCATATGTTAGGGGAGCCTTCAAAGGGGACACTGAAATTCAAATTAATTTCAGTGCTTTCATTAAATGAATTATGCTTTGAGAAAGTCATGAAGGCTGGTGGATCTGTGCTCTCTGTTTAAAAGCTGTGGTTTGATTTCAAAATATTTTTTGCAAACACAAAATCATTTTTTAAATGTGGATGTTCAATTCTCTAAAGAAACTTTATTTTTCTTATCTGTTTCTTTAAGTTAAACTGTCCACACACGAGCCCTATTCGGATGGGACTGGTTTTCCCTGAAGAGGTCGTATAAAAATGTTTCACAGACGTACTTTTTTATTTTTAATCCTGTCTGAATCAAACACGTCTGTGTTTTTTTCTTGTACAACCTTGGTAGAAGTGATGGAGCAAATTACCTAGTGGTTTTCAGCTAACTCTGAAGTCCTCTGAGAAATTTAATCTCATCCGGATAGGAATGTTTGTTGTAGCATATTATTTTTCACAACAGTTCTCCTCATTTATTTTGACCTTCGCTGGATAATCTAACTAAAACTGCATTTCTTGGTGCGCTGCAGGTGAATGGATTTAGACTTCTTTTTTGAAATAACAAAAGAGGGTAAAATAACTGTCAAGGGTTCATATAGTACTAT
This sequence comes from Spinibarbus caldwelli, assembly GCA_039654775.1. Taxonomy (NCBI): domain Eukaryota; kingdom Metazoa; phylum Chordata; class Actinopteri; order Cypriniformes; family Cyprinidae; genus Spinibarbus; species Spinibarbus caldwelli. The sequence goes on along the minus strand of CM077247.1, from coordinate 16,635,393 downwards.
ACTGGAAAACTATTTAAAAAGATAATTAAATCAGTAATGAGAGTTTAATCACACAAATTGCTCATAATAGCAGCATCGTGTATGGTCTTCATCTTAATTAACTAAATTAATTTTATACATAATGCTATAATTATAGCATAAACATATGTCTTGTTTATTTCAATGTGTTTTGTGACACATATCCAGACCACATGATATCCAGTTATCCCTGCAACAGGCATGTGTACCTTAGCAGAACCTATAGACATCCCAATCCAAATCCTGTCCAAATCACTACATGAAATCACAGACATCCAGACTTTAATAACAGACCTTAGGTTAGACACCTTCTGGATGAAAACGAGGCTCTGGGGGATAAACTAACAGTCTTTAGAATGGCACACACTGTATAAAAGTCTTTGATTCCTTAATTTTTTAACTCACAACTTTCAAAAACTGTTCAATGGAAAGATTTATTTTTTTCCAGAAACGTTTCATCAGCTGAACAATTGGTATTTTGTTAAGCGACAGCACAATCCACTGAAAGCACTGCACTTCTATCACTCACAGCCTTTTTTTCAAATTAAATATGGCACTACCCTGACTAAGGTCTATTGTAACTCATTTAACTAATTGTAACATAATTTTGAAAAAGAATCCCATTTGAAAAGTGTTACAGAATCATAATTCTGACAGACCCTGCCATGCACATTATAAAATGTCCCACTTAAAAAAAAAAACACACACATACAATGTAAATGCAATATCTAAAATATACAAACATACAAGAAAAATGAAGCTTATAGAGCCATTTACCACTGTTTTGTGGTAAATAAATTCGAATATACTGTGACATTGTTGGTTACCCAGCATGCTTTGCAGCTGGGGTCAAATAAGAGTGAGTTTTATCTAATTACTCGCTAAGACTATAAAAGTATTATGGAGGTATTCTTAACCGTCAGAAGAGTTACATTTTTCTGTAATATTGTATGTTTTTATAAGTGTTATAGAGATTTATATTCTTATGCATAGTTCATCAATATTATATCTAATTGCATTATGTTGTTTGTTACTGTCTGCACGGCTAATGTTATTAAGTAGCATGAATTAGGTGGTGTTAAACATTGCAATACGCCTTCATTCTGATAAATTTAGCTATCACAACTAATTTCAAATGAGCAACACATCTCTGAGACGTCCCACTGGAGATGTACAAAGAGCGTATAGGGATGAATTCATACTTATGAAATCACTGAACATGTAGTGTTTCATAAATACAAGCTGAACAATGAATGCAAGTATTTTTCTTCTTCTCTTTTTTTGCAAGCAGTATAACAGCCAATTTAGTTCTCCAGACAGCAAAAAGTAATGCAAACACTTATGTAACTAAAACTCACTGTTATTCATTTTTATGGAAAGGGCATGCCACAGCCCACAATCAACAATGCCTTGCAAAGTCTCACAGAACAATGGAGACTATGATTATCTGTCACCTTGGATCACAAAATTGTATTTTTATTTGTGCCACCATATGATAGACCTGATTGTTGTCAACTATGTGAAGAACATTTAGTATGAAGCAGATGCTTTTAATGTAAGAAACCTCATCTTATAAGAGGGTTTACACTCTGTTTTCCCCTATATTCCACTCTACGTTTTGCATTATTTGTTCAAAAACAAAGCCCTGTCTCAAACTTATACCATTGTTTGAGCTAGTGTTATGTCAGGCCAAGTTAGGCTGCTCAAACAATTCAAATTGCAATTCTGTAGTGGTGCCATAAGTATATTCTTCACCTTTCTCAAATACGAATTCAATCTTGCTTGCCATTCTCAAAATGAAGCCATATACGTATAAGTAAGGCATAAATAGCACCCATTAATCTAAGCAAGAGGAAACTAGTAGGAGGGCTAATTACTGCATAAACAAACACCACAAATGATTATTAAATGATTGTAGTGTGTTGATGTTGCTGCTTCCACATAATATTCTGCTTATCAGCAAAAACAGCTCTTCAGATGTGCATAAAAAACATACAGCTGTAAACCAACATTAAACATGCATTTCCCAAACTCCAGTTCTGCTCTGTACCTTTAAGCCCTGAAATTTGGCAGTTTAATCAGAATTAGCGTTCTAGTCTGTCAACATATCACAGAACTGAAATGTCAAGAATTTAATAATATTCAAATTTGATTATTTCCATCATCATTTTTCAGATCCACACAATATTAAATGATAATAAATAAGCACCGCCATGCACTGATAATATTTTGTTCCTTCTCATTACAGTCTGCTCTGTGTAATCTATTAAGAGCGCAGCACACACAGGCAGATAATTTACTACAGTATTTTGTTTAAAACAAAGCTTGTCGTTGATGAATCTATACAATTTCATCTGATGCAATCTCTGTTCTTTTATTGCCATCTTGGTGACAATTAACATCACGTACAGTACAGCATGCTACCTCATCAAGCATCGATTCATTGAAATGTGCGTAATTAATATCCTAAACATAATGGGTGCGCGCAAACAAGAGAGCAGGGTCTTTATCGCAGAAACTGTGTGTATATGAGATGATTTTCATAGCGGTTTTGTTCTGTTCCCAGGCAGCCCTCAGGTTCAGCTGAGCTGTTTGATAATGGCTGATGACTCTGCTGATGAATTTGTTGGGGAGGAGGGGGGAACCGAGGGGCTGCATTGCTCATGCTTCCCGATCTTGGCAATGCATCCATGGTTGGCTAGACTTCATAACAACCCCTACGTAGAATCCAGCCGGGAGTATTCTGTCAGCCCTGCCAGTGCCTGATTCTGAGCCTGATACGCTACAATTCAACACAATACAATCACAGTCCTTCCGAGCCAACACTGGTAATCCAAATCATGGCAAATATGTCAGTAAATCGAACATGTGAGGGAAGATGAGGAAAAAGACTATTTTAATATTCCGTCTGTCAGAAGGCTTGACATGGCTTTTTCATTAGCTCCTGGTGTGTCATAGCAGATAATAATGAAGATAGATGACTGGGTGAAGAGCACTTCACTTGTTTGGAGCATTTAGGTGCCCTATTCTACTACCTGTGACACCCCTACATAATAGCGAGTGATTGTAGCTAGACTAAGAAAATGATCTCATCCACGTCATCCAGATCTCAATCATCCACACTGCTGTATTTCTGGCATCCCACATCTTTCTTTTTCTCCTCTCTTGCTGTCTGAGGGGAGGATTCACTAAGAATAAATTGTGCCCATCATTGTGTATTCATCTAGAGTGTTAATTTTTAATGCAGTTTTTGTAATAGCAGAGGTGTACAAAGCTTTCACTGGGAATGAATCAAACTTTATTTAACTAAATATTATAGTAATTCTTTAAAAAAACAAACAAAAAAAAAAAACAAATTCACTTTCACATATTTAATTGTAAAAATAAAACAAACAAAAAAAAATGTTGTCAGGCCAAATCAGAGGTCATCATGGACCAATTTTAAACCGCAAGTCCTGGTTTTGTTATCTCTGAGTTATATTCAACTAGTTATATTTAGTTATATTTATTTGACTAAATGATTATTTTAGTTATTTAATATTTTATAATGTAAATACATTTTTGTCAAGATCCTATCAAATTTTAGCTGACAAAAAGAACATTTTATTTGACAAGAAAATGTAAAGTGAAATCAAATATTCAAATATTTCAGATATTAATTGACTATGATTTAAAATCATTAAAAATGTGTTTATAATATTGTCACAATAATTGCATTTTTATCTCGCCTTCACTATTGTTGATGAAAGGGAAAAAAAATTGACAAGCATTTTCAGCAAATTTTGTTACTAAAAGATTAACATTGGCTGGCTGTGTTATTTTAGCTTTTTATTCATTAAAGGAACTAAATCAGGTAATGGCACAAATATGCCTTTAAAAATCTATGCTGAATGCAATTTACATGCTGCAATTCCTGATCTTGCAGGTGTCTCACAATCTGCTGTAATTTATTGGGACTGTACTATTTACGTAACATAAGTCCAATTTAATCTCTAATAAATTGTCTATCATATCCAAGTCCATTATAATATAAGCCATGCTTGTGCTGAAATGATGAAAATAACTCAAATACCTTGACACAGTTGGTTAAACTGGATTCTGGGCTGTTTGTGAATAAGATGCACATTTTCGCACTGAAATACCATGTGTAAAATTGCCTCAACTGTTTAGTGAATTCGCCTCTGCTTCTCCCTCTCCAGCTCACAATTTGCCCATCTGTGCGGACTAGCAGTAAATAAGGACTCAGCTCAAGGCTAAAGACCTCTCTTAGTTTCTGTGTTCCATCGCTGGTATTTTTGTCCTTGAAATTTAGCATGGAATGGATGTTTTTGAATGCTGTCTTTGCCAGCCCCATTACCGAGCCTTGAGCAAATAAGCTTGCCGCCCCCGTGCTGGAGGATGGGACAGTCACTGACCTACTTCAGCACTCTGAGCCGGCAGAGAGGTGGAGGAGAGGCCGTCTGACAGAACTAGAGGGTGGACGTCCCACGATAAGGGATATCACATCCGCTATGACACCACATTTCCATTCGCTGTTACAAAACAAGTTAATAAAACTTCACAAACTGCTGCATTTTACTTCAACAATATAAAACAGCAATCATTGGCTTGAAATGATTAGATTGTGAAAAGAGCCCATAACATACCAGAATAGAGCCATTGAAAGGTGGTGTTGTTATCCTTAACTAAAACTCAAACTATTGAGAATTGTGTTCATTAACTGAAATTAAGCTGATATATATATAAACTGTGGGCTCATTCTGTGGGCAAAAAGGTGAGCTGAAATAGTATTTCTTGAAGCTAGGTGGTTTCGGAGAAAAATAAGACAGAAGAATAAGACGTTAGCTGACTAAGAATAAGTGGACATCAGACAAAAAGTAAAGTGGTTTCAGAGATGGAACATGTTATTACATTTTGATGAAAGAATTTGAAAGCAAACATGTTTTTTTGGGAATAAGATGTCATGCACAGACGAATTGTCCCAGTAAGACCAGGAATGTGCATTAAGAAACTAAATAGAGCCTATTTTTTATGTCACGTTGACTTCTGTTCTTAAAACTCTGAACCTCTAAGGACAAAATGTCTTTTATCGTTAATATAATGCCACAAATTGAAATTTAGGAATTTTAGGGTAAGCGTGTATTATGTTCCTTTCAAAGCACATGACGTAGGTGAAAAATAGTATAGCCTCACTTTTTTTCAGATCTTCAATAGACTTGAAAGGCTTAAGTGCAGTCAGTGGGTCATTATGACAAAAGAGGTGATCAAAACCCTGACGCAAAGCGTGAAAGGGTTTATTTTGGGATAATGGGGCTGACATTATCCACAAACAGTATTACACAGCTACATGGACATGAAATATTGATTTAAGTATGTTTGAGGAGAGAGTGTTACAAGAGAGTGTACATACATCATAGTGCATAGTGCAGGAAATTGGTTGCCTGGACAACAGCCATTTATACAAAAATATTGATAAAATACTAGAATTGACCAATCAGAATCAAGTATTCCAGAGAATTGCGTAAGGTCATATCGTGAGAATATGGAGAATATCTTCTGATTTTTTTTACTCTTTGAAATGTTAAATCACTTGCTTTGGAAAGGAGTACAAAGTTAAAAACACTCAAGACACACTTGAGAGAACAGTGATGCTTTTAATCTTGCATTATGATCTCTGTGTTTTTATGAGTGAAAAGTAAAACATCCTACAGTTTCTGTGATTACTAAAATCCTGCTTGTGCAATAACGTTATGTTTGAAAACATGCTGAAGGAACCATTTAGGTGCCTCTTCACGGTCTGTTGACATTCATGTTTTAATGTCACTAACAACCACTTTCGAGCAATTACTACTTCCACTTTCAAAAGACATTTCTCTAACTAATGAAACGGACAATAAAAAAATATATATTTATATATATACTTTATAGTTGCTCAAAACTCTATTTCTCCATCATGGAGTCCTAATGAATCCTAATTACTCTTATCAAACTCCATTAAAATCTCAATGAAAAAAATACAAAGAAGGTTTAGATTAAAAGAAGCTGGAGCGCATTGATTTTACACTTGGTACTGAACATGTTCCCTCATTATTGCTGCCTCAAACTTGAGGTCAATCCAGTTGGACAGCCATGGAGACCAGCACTATCCACAGAGACTCTACTACATACAGATCAAAATGAAAAGAAATCAGCAGTCATATAAATTCCTGTGAATAGCATGTCAGCAAACATGCTTTTATTTTTCATTGCTCAACATTTTTTGTCAAACTGGAAGGCAGAAGTCTTCCTGTTTATCTGAAGAAAGGCTCTGTAGCAGTGTGGTAATTTATGCTACAGATGTTTGCAGCAGAACACAGCCTAGTCTGGGGAGCCATGATTAATTTATTTGTGTTTGGATAAGAGCATGTTTGCTAGGCGTATTAATATTGCTCTTTTGCAAAATCAGATCATATCTTGGTAAATTCAATATTGCCTTCTTAAATGAGTCAACGTTTTACCCTACAACTTATAAAGGACAGCTGGTTTTCATTAGCAAAATAGCCACAGGTGTTTGCATAATGAAGAAGATGATGTTTTATATTCAAGATGTGCTGCTATGTATAGTGGAGATGGTTTTGAACGGCATCTTTCCCCGTAAGTCACGTGTGGAGGCTTGCGCCACTGAGTTACTGCAGGTAAAAGGATGTTATTTTCATGACATTTAATATTTGTGTCCTTTTCACCTTAGACTTTATCATTCCCAAACTATAAGACCTCAATAAATTGTACACCAGCTCTAAAAAAAATGAAAGTGTCTAATATAGGAATTCTGTATTGAATGAACAGTCAGTTTTATTGCAGTTGAATGTTGATAGTTAATAAAACATCTCGCCTTGACTCCCAATAGCAGCTGAATCACTTCATATATCCCATCAATTCTTCAAGCACTTACACAGGCTTTAGTTAATGTCAGTATAGATTATTTTTGGTAACACTTTATTTCAATAATCCACTGTAGACATAAGTATTCGCAACTATATGTCAGTTACCAGTCAATAGAGTAGAGTAGAGTAGACTGTCTACTTAGTATCTGCTAACACTTTATTTTGACGGTCCTTAACAGATATTTTACTGACTGCAGGTAACTTTGATTATATGTCAACTTATTCTTCAAACACTAAACCTAACAGTCTTCAAATACTGAGAGTTAGTTGACATGTAGCTGCAAAGTTACTTATAGTAAGTAGAATGTCTATCGAAATAAAATGTAAACCAAGAAAAGCAATAACTACAAAACTTCAAAACAAGCACTTGTGCAGAAAGATGAGAATCTATTTTTTATTACCCTTATTGTTCTGAAGGGCCTTTTAAAATAAATAAATAAACAACAGAACATGCCGTGTTTTTTCCTCTTCATTAAGTATGTTTATGTTGCCATAAAATGTAATGTGCTTCACTAATCTTGAGGGACGGGTGAAATGGTCAATATGTCATCAAAAACAATGCTTTAAATCAAAAACTATATGAAGCCATTTCTCCAGACAGAACATGAAAGACGCAGAAAAACACAATGTTTACCACCTTGACATTGATATCACCTGACATCTATAAATGTGTGTAAATCACAAACTAGAGGGTAATTAAAGTGCATTATCTACTCAATTTGTGCGCAATTAAAAGTTATTGGTCTCTATAAATATCTCTATAAATATCCAAATTTTTCCCAGACATGAAAATATCCAAATGATGTCTCATTAGTAACCCTTTGAAATAATCAATAATTATTATTTGTTTTAATTTTTTTGGAAAAGTGTGTGAAAAACTGTTTTATGGTTGGTCACAATTGCGACCGGTGGGATAACGTGTGTACTGAATTAACATATTTCTGCAGTCATAAAAATTTGTATATATCTTAGCCCAGCTATTTTAAATTGTTTGATCACATTCTAGGGTTACTATTATGCATAAAAAAACCTTATACAACATTGATAGGAACACTGAGATAAAAGACAAAAAAAATACAACCATCAACTCATTTCAAAATTGTTACTTTTTTGTAAAATATAACATCAATTTATTTTTTATATTAGTGCTACGAGTATTACAACATTAATGTTGTAAAATTTTTTGTAACATTTGAATTTTTAATTTAGTGCAATATTTTGTCATTAGAACAGTTGTGTAATTTTCACTAACAACTGCAATTGGATTTATATTGTATATCTAAGTTCACTGTTATCCCACTGGTCACTATTGTGACCATCAAGATGTTTACTCATTCTATGACCACACTCAACAAAATTGAATATATGTGAATTCATATATTAACACTAGACACCTTAAAGATAATGTGTACCAAAAATCTTTGTCAAATCTTTATGTTAACATACTTTACTAGCCTTTCGTTTTGGAGCTTTGATGCAGTTATCATCTTCTCAAGTTGCAAACAGGAAATAAACTGCTCTGGTCCTGTGACAATTTGCACTAATCATGTGACACTGCACATATTTAATTGAGCCCCTTAATTTTTTTTCCATATTTGCAGGAAGTGCACTAAAACATCAGTCAGTAAGGTTTTTAGAGCTTTATAAATGAAAACCTTTTTTACGGTCATTATTGTGACCGGTGGGATTAAATGGGTTAATTGGGTAATAAAGTGTTTGTGTAAAATTAAGTACTATTCAATAAAGACAAATTTCCCTCAAAGTAAAACTTAATTAACAGTATTTCTAAAAAACTATGGTTATTTTCAATGAACAATTAAAAAATAAAATGTAAATGAAAGAAGTTGGGAAGATTCAAGTGTACTGTATCCTAATAAGGATAAACACAGTTTGTGTCATGTAAAACAAATATATTTTTTGATCTGTTACTTTTGTTGTTGAACAGTTTTGAGAATACTAATAATATAAGATCTATAAGAATAATAATATGCAAGATATATAGGAATGTGCAAAGAGATGTTGGACCACCAAGTGATGTCCAGTTGCAGTCATATCTGAATTCTGATGCAATACCAGCTCAGAACCATAACCACTGTGCTTTCTACAATTTCAAATCTGGAGCAAATGTGATTTTATTCTCTTCCACTATTTTTCACACTTTCAGAAAACACTGCGAGCTAGCTGTCAAATGAAGAGGATTGAAAATGGGTTCATGTAAAATTTAGAGTGTGTTGTCAAAGTGGCATGACTCTTATTTGCAGAAACCAGCTGCAGTTTGGCTAACTTGGGTAATTTATCTCACTGATGGAGCCCTGTCAGTCTATTTTCTTGTCTGTCCATCCGTCTAAGCTTTTTTCCCCCTCTCCTGTCGGCTATTTGTCTGCCATTTCTTCCCTCATCTCCTTTTGTCTTTGCAATCCCCAGTAAACATTAAGGGAAAATAAAGTTCACCGTTTCATCATGATGTCCTCTGCCATCCTGTATTCATCAGTGTGCACATTAAAAAGAGACTGGTGTGGAATCTTATACAGTTTCGAGTGTGCTTAATGAGAAAATGCCCTGATTTCATTTGCATGTCTAGTTTCTTGATTAGAAGTCTTGGATTAATGCCGAATCTGTAGTTATTAAGGGCTTTGGCGTGATCTTGCTCACCAAAGCTTTTAAGCAGCATTTTGCGTGTTTGGCTGTAGAGAGCCTTTTGGGCGCGATGGTTTTAAAGAAAATCAGGTTGACATGTTGGTTGACTCCAATTAAACCTTATGTAACACTGCAGGAACAAACTATTCCAGACCATGAGTCAGTAGAACACCAAATAATGCTCAGAGCTGGATTTATGAAGCTGGAATTACAGAGCAGATAAAGATAAAACTGTATTAAAAGGAAACTTTTAAGTGAACTTTTCCTGACGTGAAATATACTATAAGCCAGGGGTGTCAAACAGGGGTGCCACAGCCCTGCAGAGTTTAGCTCCAACCCTAATTAAACACACCTGATCCAGCTAATCACGTCCTTCAGGCTAATTTGAAAACTACATGGTTTGTGTGTTGGAGCAGGGTTGGAACTAAACTCTGCAGGGCTGCGGCCCTCCAGGAACTGAGTTTGACACCTCTGCTGTAAGCAAACTTATACAACAAATCATGCAAATTAAGTAATTGCATTTAATTTAGGTAAGGTACTATTTTATAGAATTATTGATTTTTCTTGAATTTCAAAAAGAAAGAGTAGCATCACCATGGTTCCCTCAACAAAATCCTAATAGGATTTTTTTATTGCCTTTTGAATTAATAAAGCTCTTTGAAATAAGAATAAGCTCTGTGACCAAAATAAGTTTATAAAGCTTAAAATATTCTACATTTATATATTAATACATTCAACCTTTGGAGAATATTGCGCATTGCACAGCATCAGCTTTTTTTGTTAACACAGATCATCAGCTTTTTTTGGTTAATACAGATCAGATGTATTTGCTGTTGGCTATTGAAACTGGCCATTTGAGAATTAATGAAAAGGAAGGAAGAGGTTTTATTAAATGGACCATAATAAGGGTTAATGTAAGAAGAATCAAGCTGTCTGGTCCTTTTATCCCTAGCTCACCTCTGAGGCAGACAGCAAGTTCACATTTAATGATACCTTTTCCATTCACCAGATGAAATTCATATACCTCACATCTCCAATGCTGTGTGTCTGCAAAATGTGGCCATTTTTGAGGCCAAGCTGTTAATAAATTCCTTGGACAGAAATGTAAAGTTTACAGTCTTGGATGTTAGCTGGTAGGTGGTTAAACAGGTATAGTTTATGCTAATCCGTAGAGATATAACATACAGTACATATCCACAAAATCCCCATAGAGGATCTTGAAGTACACTGCTCAAGGGGAAAGTGATAGAGACGGGATGAGCTTTCATAATCACTCTAGTTCCTGGTCACCCTTTAAACCTGTGACTTTGCTGTTAGCAGCCCAGACTATTATCCGTAGGCAGACAGATACTACCTACTTGCCTATACTTCAAATTGCTTTCACTAAAGCATATTGTTCAAATGACAATTAAATAATTATACATAATAATGAAGTAATAATTGAACTGAAGTAAATCAATAACACAATAATACATACATATATAAATACTCTATCTATCTCTCTCTCTCTCTCTCTCTCTCTCTCTCTCTATATATATATATATATATATATATATATATGTATAATATTGTGTATTATTATGTATTATTTAGCTGAAATAAAAAGCTTTTGTAACATTATGTCTTTAACATAATTTAACAAGGTCAATTTAATCAATTTAATGCCTCCTTGATGAAAAAAAGTATTATTTTCTTTAATTTCTTAAAGAAAAAAAATCTTACTGACTCCTTTTACAGTAGTGTATAATGTAGAGGATGCAGAGGATGTGTTAAACTGAAAAAATAAAAAAAGTGAACGTAAACACTTCTTTTTTTAATAAATGCAGTTCTTTTTAACCTCTTATTCATCAAAGAATCCTAACAGAAGTATCACAGGTTCCAAAAAAAATATTAAAAAGCACAACTGTTTCCGACATTGATAATAAATCAGCATATTAGAATGATTTCTGAAGGATCATGTGACACTGGAGACTGGAGTAATGATGCTGATGAAAATTCAGCTCAATAGTTCACTTGTCTATTACATGTCAACAAACTCTCATTAGAGTATTAGTCTGTAGAATAGTCTGTTGGAGACCATCAAAATGAAGTGTTAGCAGATATTAAGTACTAATTGCCTAACGACTGATTGTTGACATGTTACTTGCTAGAATATCTAAAGTGGACTATCAAAATAAAGTGTTACCATAGAAAATGTATGTGAATTTAATACTTGCCTTATGCCTTATATCCTCTTACTGCTGCATCAAAACAGAGGAAATTCAATTTCAAGTCTGTGTTTGTATACTCAAACCCTGCAACTCCCTCTCCAGTAAATATCACTATAGAGAGAAGCTAATGTTTGTGCAGTTATGCATACCAGTGTTTGACTGTTTGCTAACTTTAGAGTGCAAAAAGAAACTAGGTACTTGCTGAGAAATCTAGTGCAGAAAGAGATGACAGCTGTGGGTACATGACGTGCTACACGTAAAACCCTGAAACCCTGTGAGTTAACAATATCCCCAGGAAGCCCTATGGCCATGAATGTAAAGAAAAGTGACGGGTCCATTGAAGACAAACTCTCCTAAAGGCAGACAGAAGCAGGGGCTGTCATCATTAGGATAGATTGCACCAATTCATTATTAATGATTCATAAAATGAGCTCCAGTAGACCTATTTTAAATGCATTTTCTATTATGGCGCATGACACCCACATCTGCTGATAACACTTTAAGATGTGGGAACTGAGCACTGATTCCTGAGACATGAGACAAAACACTCCCACAATTTCATCTGCCATTAGAAACTACTGAAACTATTGACATTACAAAATAACATTTTTTTTCACTTTGAAATTACAGATGATGACTTGAATGTACCAAATGTGCCATTTCATTTGATTTTCTCATTTTAAAAATCCCAATTATTACATTAGCACTATGAAACATTAAATTGTAGTAATTGTTTCTGTGCCATGACCATGATTAGCTCCATCATACACTGTAGAGAAAGTGTGACAATTTTTCTTCATTTTACAAAAGCAACTAAAAACAGGCAAATCAGTTTAAAACCATCTGGTTGTCTTAAATCGTTCATTAATTAAAATAAATTTAAGATTCCAAATTTGTCATTATTCATATTTGATACATTATTTTAATATCTGTGAGAGCTAACTCATAATGAGTTATAAGATGAAGGAAAAACACATTTTTATGAGAAAAAGAAGGTTGCAGGAGGTTGCAGCCAAACATATGTGAAAACCTCTTAACGCTGACTTTTTTTTTTTTTTAAGTTCAGTAGCCTGTTTTGTCTCAGCACTCAAGAATCAGTGACAGAATAAAGCACACACACTTGACAGACAGCAAAATCATTTATATCCTGGAGATATTTACTGTTTGCTACTGTAAGACTTGTAAGAAGGTGTTCTGCTGTTTGACTGTAAAAGACACTGGCAACACAAAAAAATAAAAATGACTAACTGTAGTCATTCAAGAGGTGTATAATTCTTGTGCTCTGTGAGGTGGTAGAAGAGAATTGCACAGCAGGGATAATATTCATATGAACATGAAAACGATAAGAGCGTGTGATTTACTGCTTCTGAGAAAACCATCTGACTGATGAGTCAGTCGGCCATTTTGAAAAAAATTCAGACCTGTATATCAACAGCGTAACCCTGTCCTCATTTTGTGTCCCCATTCAGCGCATCAGTAAATCTATGTGACATAATCAGAGGATAAGATAAAATACGCACATTTGCTTCCAAGCTCTTCGCTATGCACATTTGTGTGTAGCTTTCACATTTTCACTGATTCTCTGGGTGTTAAATACCAAGAAACACAAAGAGGGATGACGCTGCTAATCGTGGATCAAACACTGTTATTAAGCCAGTGTAAAATTTGACATTATACATATTGTCTGTTGCATCCATATCAGATATGCTTGCAGACAGCACCTGCATACACACAAACACACACACAAATTCAGTGTATTGTGATTCAGAGACTCAGCCTAGATTAAATTCTCCAAGATGGAAGATGAATCATCTCTTAAGCAGTCGAGGATTAATTTGTTTCTGGAAATATGCATTAACTAACGACTTCTTTTCATTTATAGAGTGAGTTATTGGAGTGCTAAAGAACCTAAATAAACTGTTTGTTTTTCTTCAACTGACATCTACAGTTAAGAGCATTCTTACAGAGAACAACAGCGAACACCCACCAGGCTTATTATTTATAAAACTAAAACATAAAAAAACATAAACATAAAAAAAAAATCATGAAAAAAAATCATTACTTGAAACACTATAAATGTCAGGATTGTCTTGTGTCTTGTGTTTCCCTTCCTCTTGTATGCCCATATTTGGTTTGTTTCCTGTTCCTGTCATTGTCTCATTATTAGTTAATTATGTTTCAGCTGTGTTTGTTTAATTATCTAGTTTATGTTGTGTATTTATAGTGTGTTCTGCCCTGTGTTTGCTGTCCGGTATTGAATGTCATTTCATGTCTGTCGTGTTTGTAACCTGTGTTGGCTATTATTAAAGACTCTTACCTGTGAATTCCTCGTCTCCCCGTTCCTGGCTTCTGTCTCCCAGTGAATCGTGACAGAATACCGGATCTACAAAAATATGGAAGCCACCACTCAAGGCCGCTGCCGTCTGCGGCTGGTCCCAGCACGCTGGACAGATTTCAGCCTGGTTCGGCTGCCAAGCCCGCCTCCGTTCGCGGCTCGCTCAAGGCCGTCGCCGTCCGCGATCTCCTCAAGCCCGCCGGCGGTTCCTATGGCAAGCCCGAAGGCAAACCCGCCGGTCACGGCTCCTTGAAAGCGCCTGCCAGACCGCCCTCCAGTGCCCGCTCCTCGAATATTTGCTCCTGTGATGGCTCAAGCCCCTGACCAGAGTCCAGCGATGGGCCCCAGAGCAGAGTTGAGAGATGGCTCTAGACCCTGACCTAAGTCAAGTCATTTCCCCAGAAGTCTTGTCATGTCCACTGGAACCAATTCTTGTCGTGTCTGTTGGGGTTCCAGAGAAGTGGGCTGCTTGCTTCTCCAGCTGCTGCTGCAATGGAAGCGGTTCCTGATTGCACCCCTGAAAAGGCCCCGGTCACCACGTTAAGCCCAGGGAGGGCTGTGGGTCTCATGTCCGGCCCAAGAGGGACCTCAGATTCCGAGCCTAGCCCAAAGAGGACTCCTGTTCCGGTGGATAACCCACGAAAGACTCCAGTTCCTGTGTTAAGCCCAGAAAAGGCTCCAGTTCCCGTGTTAAGCCTAGAGAAGGCTTCAATTCCCGAGTTCAGCCCAGGACGGGCTCCTGATCCCCAGTTCAGCACAGGGAGGGCTCCTGATCCCCAGTTTAGCCCAGGAAAGGCTCCAGATCCCCCGTTAAGCCCAGGGAGGGCCCCTGACCTCCAGTTAAGCCCCGTAAGCTCCTCCAAGTATTTTTTTGGGGGGGGGTATGGCTCCAGCCGTAGGGGTTGAGGCCACGGCCTCGGAGGTGGATCCGCCATGGCCTCCTGAGCTCCCTGCACCACCATGGCCTCCTGAACTCCCTGACCCGCCTTGGTCACCGCCCTGGAGGCCATCTGTCCTGTCTCCGTGTCCCTGTTCCTGGAGGCCTCCAGAGCGCCCTGTGAATTCCTGGTCTTCCCGTTCCTGACTTCCGTCTCCCAGTCAATCGTGACAAACTTTATATATAAATAAAATATATTATTTCAGTTAATTGCCAACTAAAAAATACTATTATACTAAAAAATATGAAACTAAACCTGAAATAGAAGTTAATAAAGCTATATAGATATATTTAAAAAAAAAAAAAAAAAAAAGACAAAACACACTATAAAATTTCTAAAACTTAAAATTTCTAAAAGTTAAAATGAAATGGAATATACAAACTAATTCAAAATATTAATAAAAACTATTATAGTAACTCAATTATACAAAAATAACAGACACCCATATGTTTGCATCCTTGAAAGTATTTTTCCATTTATTTTCTCTAAATGAAGATTTAAAAAAAAAAAATCCTGAATAAAGAGTTTTAATTCATGAACCAAACCAACCAGCTGAGGTGATCACAACATTACAAATTGCAATGTGCCATTACAGCTGTAAATCCTGTCTGCAGTCTAAATACAGTTCACACAGTGAAGTTATGAAAAAGATTGACAACTGAATTCAACACCTGAAGTGACGCCTTTTAAATTTTCAGGACTCACACCTGAATTCTGCGAGCCAGTTTGCTTGATGTGCGCTGTATGAACAAAACTGAAGCCGACAAGTTGTCTGTCACGTCACTGACGTACGTAAGACAGAAGAGCACGTTTCATGCCGTATTTTGGCTGTCAATCACTAATGTTAGGACTGTCAACTTTTCTCAGCTTATGAAAAATGCCAGGCATTGCGTGTTCAGCAAGCGAGACAAAACTTCTGTTAAGTGTTTCGGTGGAAGAGAAATGGGATGGAAATCCAAAAATTGTAAATGTATGTGCTGTTTTGCCCAGATGATGAAATCTTAGAGCATTTTCTCACCTGCAGTGCTTTGCAGAAAGATCTCTGTGAGGTGTTAGAACATTTGGAAGATTTGTAATGCATGTGAATCCACTCTTATGATGTATATCAAATGTTTGTATACAAACAAAATGCTTAAAATAGGCCCAATGCTTGTGGGACGCAATGGCCAAGAGCCCAGTCAATGCCCTGTTCTATTATAAACAAACACAGAGTCCAATCTATCATCTCCAGCCCATAAAGCAGCACTGTGGCCTCACTAAAGCATGATGTTGATGCCTGGCATGACTGGCATAAAGAATAAACTCATGAAAGCAGCCAAAAAAAAAAAAAAAAAAAACCTACAATGACTACAATGATTTCTGGTGTGACAAATCCCCACTCAGATCGTTTTTCTCCATCATAAGAGAATGCAAAGGTCAAGATTACGGTGTCACTGTCATTGAGATTTTCGTTTTTGAGGCTGAATCCAGTGGCATATAATATAAAAGCTGTTTATGTGTGGAAACAGACAAAAACTTTTTTTTTTTTAATTAAAAATAAATTCTGTAATTTTGATAGTCTCCTTTTGATTCATTCATAGGTTTTAGGTGTTTTTTTAGACCTCAGAGTCCTGGCATGCATAAAAATCCAATAAAGTTTTGCAAACCGGAAAGTCTTACTTTGTTTTTAACCAAAGACCCTGAACAGTAATTATCTATTAATCAGTAATTTTTTGTTATTTTGTACCGGAATGGATGCAGTTTGATGCAAGATCAAAACATTTTCATGGTCAGCCATGATTCATTTATTGGATAAATGTCCAAAAATAAGGGCTTTCTGAAATAAAGCAAGTAGTATTTAGCTGGTCAAATGATGTCAACATGGTGGCATGTAAAATAAAAGAGCTTTTTGTAGGCTACTGATATGACTCACGTGGGTGTACATCATTTCAAACATTTTCATTTATGTATAAAACTTTAATGAGGAAAAATTACTTTGGAAACTGCAAAACACCTACTTGAGTTCAGGTCTGATAGATTCATCACAATCTGTTCGGAAAGGGTCAGTTAATCTTAGCCAACTGCCAATATGTTTTACAATAAATGTTGTCTTACAACTAATTTCACAATGTCTATAAAAAGTGTGAATATGAACTACATGCTCAGTTGACTGTTATTTGTAGATAGTCATTCAGTTGTGTTAATCAGTCTTGTTAATTGTTGGTCTTGTTTCGATATATGGCATTCCAGTTTTACTTGAGGTTAAAAAAGGGAAAATGCTAAAAAGGAAATGCTATCACCAACTGGAAAATGTATAGATCCTAAAAGACTAGAATGAGATAAAACATACTGTTCTTCATTTTTAAAAATCACAACACCAGCAACCTTTGTATTTTTGCGCTGAAGGACTGCAATTTTAAGATGCTGTGAATTATCAGGTGTTTGTGAATAATTCTTACAACAGTTTGACTAAAAGGTTTCTGAATAAGCCGGGGTCATGAATAAAAGTTATGTTAGACTTGATGGCCATGAGATTACCATGACTCACACTCATTTTTGGAAATGTGTTGCATAAGAGTTTTCAAGGACTTAGCAGTAAAACTCTCCAAGATAACAATGCAAAAAAAAAAACATTATTTTAGTGTTTTTGTCTAGTTTTCATTCAAGGTTTCCTTAAAACAAGATACATTTACTTCAAATATATGAGTTTATATATTTTTTATTTACTTTTTACCTCATGCACACACTTAGAAAAAAAAATATTGTTTTGCAGTGTAAAAACTACAGCAAGCAACCAATATCATAAATAGTACATGCAATAATTTCATCCATTATGTGTAATTGAATAAAAGTAGCAGACGTTGCACCTGCTTCACACTACAATATGTTCCTAATAGGAAGAGACGTCTAGAGATATCTGGCCCTCTCTCAATTTGCATATTTTGATTGCAAGTAGTTTCTATCGTCATGATCAATACTTATTGAATTTCAGCTTCAAAATTTGTGCGAGCACAAATTATAAATGCCTAAGACTCTAAATCCAAAAGACTTTTTCATGCAGCCTCCACATTCAAAAGTCAGAAGATTTACAAAAGAAGATGTATTTCACTGTGCTAACACAGAGTAAAAATCAAGGGAATTTGGTTCAAGGCTTTATCAGAGCGGACTTTGTGCAAGTACTTGTGCTGTACTACAAAAACATTTCGCTGGAATTAAATATTTCTGCGTTTGGTTTTTATGACCTTGGCATCATAATAAAGCTTCTTTAATGAGACTAATGATCATACGAATGCACACGCTCTGCACTTTGATTCATAAAACAGAGCAGTGATATGTGAACATCTGATGATTGATTCATAAACCGCTGCCAAAAATTTAAAATGATCACAACCATAATTTTTTATTAACGAGAGGGGTGCATTTAAATAAGGGAAATAAATTATACGTGTTTATGTTTTTGAAGGGAAAACAGTCCAAGGGCAGCAGAAAGGAATCAGCCGTAAGACAGAGTCACACTTTCCACAGCAAAGTAAAGAAAAACTCAGCTATGACAGTTTTGCTGGGGCAAGGAAACAATCTCTGGAGCATCCAGCAACACAAACATAAAATAGGGGTCACTCCCCTGGGTTAACAAACTTGCACATTTCCTATCTGAATGGATTCTCAGCTCTTAAACAGACAGGAATGATGATCAGGGGTAATTCAGATAGAAGAACTATATTGTCTCTTATTTCAAGGCAACTGTCCTAGATTCAGGCTCTTTGACCTTTTAACCCAACAATGTTGCTGCACCAGTCATTGAAGACAATCGCTGGATGGAAACAGTGGCCTGTTTTAATAGCATCTTCTCGACAGTCAGAGAATTTGAGCCAGTTTGCTTGTTGCTTTAAAATGGTTGAAAAGACGTCTGATCGGGATATGCTATCGGCATTTAAATGCATCTTTTTGAATAGCGTCAGAGTCACTGAACTTTAAGTGACTTGCTGTGAAATTTCACGTCTGAGCCAAGCATTTCCACTGGGATGTGTTGGAAGTCCTGCTCACTTTCATTCACTCCATCAAAATAGAAAGAAATGGGTTTGGTATAACCTCAGTGCAAGGAAAGATTATAGTTCTGCAAGGCACATGCACCTGGGAATGGATGGGCATACAGCCTTCTTGTAAAAGGGTGTACAGTCACCCTCAAGTTGTTCTAAACTTGTATGACTTTTTTCTTCTGTGAGAGACGAAAGATGATATTTTGAAGAACAATAGAGTCTAAACAAGGTTGGAACACATTGGGAAAAACAACAACATCTTCTGTTAAGAAAATAAGTCATACAAATAAGGGTAAGTAAATAACCAATTTTAATTTTTAAGTAAACTATGCCTTTAAGATATGTAAATGACCTATGCATGTTAGGTTTAAGCATAGTCTTGTGCATGTAAACATACTCAAGCTGCTAATCAGTTATATGATTAAAAAAAAAAAAAGTCACAGTTCCCGACAGGCATCATACAAGGTCAAACTCTTTTTTTGTGAACAAATATGGCTTAATTTCTTGCTGTTGTGGTTTATTTATTTACTTTTTTTTATTATCGAGAGTTGACTCACTTTTCCCAGTTGCTTGCAACTGAAAAATTACTTCTGACAGGACATAACGAAATATAAACAATTCTTTCTTCTTCAGATTTTTGAGAAACTTTTACAAAAGAGAAAAGGAAAATTAAATAGAATTGCATTTTCCTCATTAATTGACAAATACAGCAGTTATAGATGCTCATTTGTGCTATATTTTATTAGAGGGTCTCTGGTGTTTTATACAAATCCACTGCTTTAAAATATGTGGAACTGCATATAGCATTATTTCAGCATCCAATAAATGCATGTTCCTCGGAGCATGGTGCAGGAGAAATCAATTTTAAGATATTAAGATCGAGTCCCTGATATAGTCTGGCCTTAGAGAAATAACATTCTACCATGTTGCTTTTCAATACTCAAGTAATTTAAATTATGTGTGTTGTATAAATTAAAATCGCACACATACGCAAACAAAGGAGATTTGTAATGGACTTAGAACAATAAAAACAGATCATTAGGCATTATTCCAAACCATGATTAATTATAGTTCACCCAGTTAACATTACCTGCTGCAATCAAATCAAATTTCCAAGTTTCAAATAATAAACTGCCGATGTTCATACCTCATGTTGGCAGGTGAGAGGCGTAGAGAAGCTGTAGAGAGTGAAGATTTATTGAAATGAGCAATGTTTTGCAGCTGCCCTTGTGTTATGTTTTTTAGATATCATTTTTATAATAAATAGACCCTTCCCGTTATTATGTTGCATTGGTGTGATGCAAAACCATTTGTGTGACATTCCAAAATAATAAACAAAGCATGTTTATGACAGTTAAAAAAAGATTCTTGTTCTATTTAGAATTTTGTTTTTGAAATTCATTAGCTAAAGAAAGGGTGTTGACATCATGCATGTTATAAAAAATAATCCACACCTCTTTTAATTAGTATACTTAATAAAGGGCTTAATGTCATTTCATTGTGATATTTTCTCAAGAAAATGGAAAAATTCTTTTTTTGTTATTAAAGAATGAGTCACCAACTGTGACAGTTTATGGTGTATTCTAGGACAACATGAAATTAAAATGAACCATCATATTCTTTAAAAAAATAAGCAATAAAAATAATAATAATCATTTAAAAATCTCAGCCAGTGTTGTGTTTTGGCAAAGACCAAACACTACTTGATACATTTCACACAGTTGTTCTATGTGCCAAATCTGTTTTGTTTTAGCTTGTTTTTTGTTATTTGTGATTGTCTGATTTTTTGCTACAGTAATTTCCTTTACACGCTTCACATGAAAATAAAAACACATGATTAGCATGCACATAAAAGTGATTGCTGACTTGCTAGCTGTAATAAACAGCTGTTGACCTGAGAATGCAATAGGAAGAAATCTTACAAAAAACCATGGAGATTTTTAAAACTCAAGAATGATGATCTAGAAATCGAGAAAATAAAAATGAAAGTATTGAGAAAAATAAATGTGATTTTTGCAAACAATATAAAGAACTGCAAAAGAAAATGAAGCATTGCGAGAAAAAAATAAGTTTTGCAAACAACAGTGAAACACACAGAAACGTGAAAAAAATGGAAAAAAAATGCAAAGGTAAAAATGGTATTTGCAAGCTCACACTTGACTGAAACGCAAACTAAAAGCAGCGTTGCAAATAAATTATTAGCTATGGCCATGGAAAATATTTGCTGCAAAATCATTGCTTTTGCTCTGTTTCATTTATATTTTGCAATTCTTTAGTTTTGTTCACAATAAGCACATTTGTTTTTTCTTAAAACTTTCATTTTCATTTGCAAAACATTATTTACTTTTGCAATACTTCAATTCTTTTGCAAGTATACGTGGCATTGATTTGACTCCATAGAATTTTCAGAATCTGACAATTGTTCAAAACTAGATGTGAATTCTGACAACATACAATTTTAATAATATACATCAATAAATATTAATAAATACTTCTTAAATAATAAAACCGACTTCTATTTTTCCCTGTCTGCTGTTTTTCACATCTCATGAGGGTTTGATAGTGATGGGTCTGTGTTGTCTATGTTCTTGACATCATTATTAACGTTATCTACCAGTAGAGGCTAACGGGTCCATGCTAAGCAGCCTAACCCTGAACCCTTGGTGATGCCATTTACAGCTCAGATGATTGGCCTCCTGAACTGACTGCCCATTAGCGTAGATGGCAGCATGCAGGTTGCAAACTGCCAGAGATGAATGGAAATGCTAACAGATAGCTCTCTCCAAGTATTACACACTCTCCTAGGCGTGACAACCTCTTTACATTTCAATATCAGTCACCTATATGGTGTCATTTTTATAC
This sequence comes from Spinibarbus caldwelli, assembly GCA_039654775.1. Classification (NCBI taxonomy): domain Eukaryota; kingdom Metazoa; phylum Chordata; class Actinopteri; order Cypriniformes; family Cyprinidae; genus Spinibarbus; species Spinibarbus caldwelli. Next base: position 16,613,454 of record CM077247.1, on the reverse strand, counting down.
CATCTAAGATCATGACATCAAAACGAGCGCAAGCCATTTCAAATTTAAATGATGCCTTTGTTAAAAAAGTTATTATAGTATTGTCTTATGTCTCTTGATCTTCCTCCTTTGTTCTTTGTGTCTGAATGTACCATACAAGCACAATATGAGATTGATCAAACAGTCAGTGTGAAAGAAGCTGTCTCTTACTACAGGATCAATGCGATAGAGAAAGTGAAGTGTGGCATCCCGGTTCTCCATTTGCAGATAATGCACGCAGCTGAACACTGCAATTAGTAGCAGGGGGGAGGAGCGGAGCTGCTATGGTGCTCTGAGACAAATGGGCTCATCAGACAGCTCTCTCTGTAGCCCAGAGTCACATACTGCATTCCAATTACCACTGGCACCGCACACACACATACACGCGGCATCTGGACGTGACGGAGGGCCGTGGAGACAACCGCAGGTAAAACACACAAGATGTTTACACTTGATTGACGTTAGACTCACAAGGACAAATGGACCACAGGGCTTCATTACATTTCTCACAGTTGTGCTATGCGCTAGTCTGTCTTGTTGTATGTTGTTTGTGGTAGATTCAGCATGAAATGTCTTTGGGAAGTCAGTTCCTTCAGGAAAACAAAGAACACATGACTGGAAACACATGCATAAAAAGCCTGGTTCAGTTCATGAAATGGAATCTGAATTAGCCACATCCCACAGGAAGCTGAACTGAAATATGATTAACATGACTGGATAGGAATTTTTTTAAAAAAAGAGAGAAAGGAAAAGAAAAGTTTGGGTTAATTTTTTGTTTTTGAGACTCTTATGCTCACCAGGGTTGCATTTGTTTATTTTTTCAAAAATATAGTAAAGACAGTAATATTTTGAATATATTTTAATATGTTTTAACATGTAATTTCTTCATGTGATGGCAAAGCTGTCATTTTCCAGTCTTCAATGTCACATGATCCTTCAGAAATCATTCTAATATACTAATTTGGTGCTCAAAAAACATTTGCTATTATGTTGCTGAAAACGTCTCGGGTTACTTGTGTAACCCATGTTCTCTGAGTAGGGAACGAGACGCTGCGCAGCTTACACAATAGGAACACCCCCAGGTGTGACGATTGTCTGAAGCCTGTATAGAATCACGCCAATTCATTGGCTGATGGTGCGAGATACCGCCCCTATGTCATACGTGATTGACATAGACCAGCGCTCGCGCCATCTTACCCTCAGATTTTCCTGAGGGTAAGATGCAAGTTGACAGCAAGAGGAGCTTGGCAGCGGACGCAGCGTCTCGTTCCCTACTCAGAGAACATGGGTTATGCAAGTAACCCGAGACGTTCTCTTTCATAGGTTCATTCAGCGCTGCGTAGCTTACGCAATGGGAACAATATACCACACACGCCAAGCTAACGCGCTGCCAGGTCTGGCCTATTACAGAGCAGAACACTAAAACACAGCTGGCTCAAACTGAAAGAACCTGGGAGCCAGGAGCCATTTTCACATCAAGGTTATAGAACCTCACAAAAGTATGGGGATATTACCAACCTGCCGTCATACAAATGTCCTCCAGGGGTACTCCTCTAAACAAAGCTTGGGAGGATGAGCTCTGATGTCTAGAGGTGAAGACAGACCGTGCACCTCGTAGGCCAACGAAATAGCATCCCTAACCCAGTGGGATATTGTGTGCTTTGACGCGGCTAGCCCTCTGCGGCCTGCACCAAAACACACCAGCAGCTGTAGGGACTTACGCCACTGACTGGAACAGTCCACATACATCTTCAGGACTCTGACAGGGCAGAGCAGATGAAGATAATCACCCTCACTCGAAGAGAAGGGAGAGAAAGCCTGCAAAACTACCACCTGTGAACGAAAAGATGTAGAGAGAACTTTGGGGACATAACCAGGTCTAAGTCTTAAGAATGCCTTGACCAGACCAGGAGCAAACTCAGTGCAGGACTCGCTGACAGAGAGAGCCTGAAAATCCCCTACACGCTTAAAAGAGGCCAACACCAACAAAAGAGTAATCTTTAGCACCAGAATCCTCTCGGGAGCTGACTCTAGAGGTTCAACAGGAGGCTCCAGCAACCCCTTCAGGACAACAGAAAGGTCCCAAGAAGGAAAACTAGGAGGACGAACTGGCCTCAAGCGCTTAACCCCATGCATAAAGGAGGAGACCAAACGATGTCTACCCAGCGAGACATCGTCCGAGTCCCTTCGAGAAGCAATAGCCGCAACGTAGACTCTCAGGGTGGTAGCGGCTGCTCCAGCCGAAAACTTATCTTACAGGAACTCCAGCACTGAACCAACTGGGCAGCTAACTGGGTCCACAGCATGAACCGAGCACCAGGATTCGAAAACCCTCCATTTGGAAGAATAGAGCCTCCTAGTGGAAAGGGCCCTGGCACTATTAACCCATTTAAGCCCACCGGCAACAATAGTTGCCGCAGGTTATAGTTGTCATTTTCCTTTTGTAAGTATTTTTCTAGATGTTATCCATGTTTTATGTCTCAATGACATGCAAGCAAAGAACCAAATAAAGGATTTCTAGAGGATAAAAAGGGTATTCACTTCCTTCCTGTCACATGAGGCTGTCAACTTCCTACCCCTACTTCAGGGAAGCATGGCGAAGGCAAACCCTCCCAAATAAAGATTATTTTCATGTTACTAATAAATATTTTTTGTTGCCATACATATATCTGCATAATCATGAAGGTCTCTAGAATCATCCAAACAAAACAAATCTTACAAGAAATCTATAGTTTTTTGTATACTTAGTCAAAAGTCCAAGCGGCAACTATAGTTGCCGGTGGGCAAATGACTTGTAAGTACATATAAAATATATCATGGGGAAATGGGGGTATACTGTTGCTAGTATCATGCTACTCATGTTACCTTCTTGTTAAAAACATGTTAGGATCATGCTAACAACATGCTAACTTCATGCTAATCATGTTAGTATGTTGCTAGCATCATGCTAATCACATTAACAGCTTGTTTAAAACATGTTAACATCATGCTAGCAACATGCTAATCATGCTCATTTTAACATTTTACTTGTTAACATGTTAGCATAATGCTAACACAATTAACATGTTGTTAACATGATGCTAACACGATTATGGTTACTATTAGTGCCTATATAGTTAGCATTATAGGTAGGGTAGAGTGGGGGGAAATGTCCCCTGAAGGACTGTGTAATTTTTTTTCTTTGAAACAAAAGTTAAATGTTTTCAGAAAAGTTATCATAGTTTTAGTGACAATGACATATATTATAAACAAAGTATGAAAAATGTCCTGAGTTTTCATGTTATTAGAATTTTAGCAAAAATTTAATTTGCACCAAGGGGGCATTTTACCCCACCTATGGGGCAAAACGCCCCCACCCATGTCTGACAAAGCAATTTGCTTTAAACATTTAGCCTACAGTAAAATCAGAGTACAGTTTTATTAAATAACACATACTCCCTATCTACAGGCCCTACTGTTCTCACTGTGTTCCACCACTTTAAGACAAATGGATTTGTTGTTTGTTGGGTTTTCATATTCAAGAGATTATAAGCTAGATGCAGCTATTTTGGGTTCGCATCAAACGTTCTTCGACTTTTATACATAATATATTTGTCTATGAATAAAGATTGGTCTTTTGAAAGCAGTTATTTTGAGTTAGATTCCAAATGTTCTCCTCCTATTCAAATTTGACATTGAGGGGTGCATACAACATACTTGCCCACCGGCAACTATAGTTCAAATACAATTTTCGAGAAAGAAAACAAAAACCTGAGGAAAATAAATGCAGAACATGTTCACATAGGACACTATTAACACGACTATATGCACGAAACCATTTAGAAAAATTTGGGCACAAATGGGTTAATGGTCTCACGGACTCCATCTGAAAGATCAAAGGCTATGGGCAACCTCTGATCGGACGTACCCACAACTTCCAGATCTCTGGATGTGGGTGCCAAATTCTGCCCTGGAGCTGATACAGCAGGTCTTTCCTGATTGGAATCTCCCACATATCGCCTTCCAAAAGGGAGACCAACTCCGAGAACCACGTCTGGGAAGGCCAGAATGGGGCTACTAGGAGAAGGCAGACTCCGCACGTCTTCACCCTGCACAAGACCGCTGAGATTGACCGGAGGGAAAGTGTACAGTTTCATGTCCGGCCAGGGGTGCGCTAGCGCATCTATCCCCAGAGTTCAGCATCCATTCCCCTGACCTGAGTTTCTGTCTAGACAGAAAGTCCGCCGCTAGGTTCAGGACCCCTGCGACATGGACCGCTCTCAGAGACAAAAATTTGTCCTGTGCCCAAAGGAGGAGTTGGCGCGCATGCCTATTTAGGGTGCGCGACCAAGAGCCTCCCTGGCGATTGATGTGTGACACCACCGCCATATTGTCCGTCCTGACGATGACATGAGAGTGCACCAGGAATGGAAGAAAGTGAATGAGAGCCAGATGAACCACTCTCAACTCCAGGCTGTTTATGTGCCAGGCAAGGTACTTTCCCATCCAGACACCACAAGCCGGCCTTCCCTCGAAGACCGCCCCCCATCCTGAGAGGGAAGCATCATCTGGCGATGGCAGACTACCCCCATTTCCACTCCTCTCCGGAGAAAATAGGGGTCCCCGCCACACTAAAAGGGCGCGTAGACAGGCGCCTGACACTCTTAGTAGGCGGAGGGATGGCCAGGAGGGACAAATACTCAGGGACTTCATCCACCAGAGGAACTGTCTCATATGGAGCAGCCCCAAGGGAAGAACCGGGGAAGCCGCTGCCATGAGGCCTAGGAGCCTGCAACACAGGCCCACTGACACGTGACGACCCAGCCTGAAGCGGGCCGAGCACGATTTGATGCTTCCGACCCGAGCAGGGGCCAGGTAGTTGAGAATTCGGATCTCCTGGAGCCTCAGTGGGGCCAAAGCAGCATCCATACACTTGGTGAACATCCTTGGGGCCAGAGCTAGCCCGAAGGGAAGAACCTTGTATTGGTAAGCCTTTCCCCCAAAGGCGAACCTGAGGAACTTCCTGTGTCTCTGAACAACCTGAATGTGGAAGTAAGCATCCTTCAAGTTGACAGTGACAAACCAATCCCCCTCTTGGACTTGGGAAAGAATGCTCTTGAGCGTCAGCATCCTGAATTTCCCTCTGTAGAGGGAGTAATTCAGCCTGTGCAGAACTAGTATAGGACGCAAACCCCCATCCTTCTTCAGGACTAGAAAGTACCGGCTGAAAAAACCGCGGTTTAGGTCTGAAGAGGGGACCTCCTCTATTGCCCCTTTGAGCAGAAGAGAGGAGACTTCCTGTTGCATGACAGAAGCCTTGTCGTCACCGGGGGGGTGCAAGCAAATTGGAGTGTGTAACCGAACTGGATCGTACGAAAAATCCAGGGCGACACTCCCGGCAGGTCCCTCCAGGCATGGAGGAAGGCCGACAGAGGTATCAGAGTGGAACAGTTCAAGGGGGATGCCAACACAGGGTCCCCACTCTGAACGTCCCCCTGAAGGGAGGGACATGCATCCGGCCGAAGCAGAGGAAAGCTCACAGCGTCCTCGAGCGTGGAGGCATGACCTAATGAGGCCATAAAGGCAAGGGCAGAAGATACTGAAGCAGGGGGAAAGCGCTGGGCGTTCCTTACTGCGCAAACAATGCCTGCAACCTGCAGCAACCCTGAGGGGAGAAAACCTGGAGTGTCTCCTACCTTCAACGGTCGCCGAAGAGGGGAAGTGGCCTGCGCTCCTCGAGACGCATCTAGCGGCGAGTATGGCGCAGTCGGTGGAGAAGAGCATCTTGGAGATGGACAGATACGCTTTAGCGGTCTATCGCAATCCAACGAAGCAGGGGAAGCTCTCCTCTTCCTGATACGCATATCAGGAGCAACCTGAAGAAGCCGCCGCAGGGGGCTTGTTCGGGTGCTTCAAATCTACCCGCTTACAGGGGCGCTGGCGAATAGCGGAACAACCACGGGCTCCCCAGACCATGTACGGTGGGGGATGCACCGCGAGTCTAGCGAGTCTAGCACGCAAGGTTTTTAATGCCAAAAGATAGCGTCTCGTGCATGGGCCAGGCCCATACATCTGACGTACTTACCGTGCTGGTCGTCACTCGCGATGAGACGAGATGACGGTGGCTGGCACCGACTAAAGTCCATTCCACTCACCGCTAGGAGAATAATAATTCCACAGATGCAGTCGCTGAAGTGGAAAGAATCCAAGACTAAAAAGTCGCAGAGAAATGGGCCAGAAAAACCGCGAGAAGCGAATGCTTCTGAAGAGAGGAAAATCTGAGGTGTAAGATGGCACGAGCGCAGGTCTGTCAATCAAGTATGACATAGGGGCGGTATCTCGTGCCATCAGCCAATGAATTGGTGTGATTCTATATGGGCTTCAGACAATCGGCACACCCGGGGGTGTTCTCATTACGTAAGCACCTACGAAAGAGAACAATTGTGCACCTTAATTTTTGTAGAAACAGTGATTCTTTTTTTTCTTTCTTTTTTCAGGACTTTGATGAATAGAAAGCTCAGAAGAACATCATTTGTTTGAAACAGAAATGTTTTGTAACAATATAGACATTTTTACAGTCAATTTTGATCAACTTAATGCATTCTTGCAGAAAGTATTAATTTCTTTCTTTCAAAAAATAATTTATTTACTTACTCAGACTAAACGGTAGCATATCTAACTATAAACTCAATACTTTTATTTTTTTTAAACAAGCCTTTGACAAACTTTGCTTTTCTAGTTAAAAATTACAGTTACAGCCCTGATATATAAGATGTCAGTAGATGACAGCTACATTCTGAGAACTCAAGCAGATCAAAGCGTCAAAGCAAAAACACTTTAGTGGACAAGCAGGGGAAGCAAGGTTTCTGAAATGAATTAACAGAATAAAATAAATGAAATCAATAACTGAGCCACTCAGCACAACATGGGTGTAAGACTGAATGAAATACCAAAAAAAAAAAAAAGTAAATAAATAATTAATTCACTGAATTCAAATGCTTTAGTTACATCATGGCATAAAATGATTCTTGACTTCTTGGTTGTAATGAACTGGTGTTAACCTCAGAGCATCAAAATATTCACAGAGTTTCTGTTCAGAATTGCAACATTGACAAGTTCAATTGTTTTGTTTTGTTTTTGTGTTTTTTTAGAGCTGAAGGACACTGTTTTAATTGCAAATTGAGGTCACTAGGTGTGAAACACGACATTGAACCGCTTAGATGCTGTTCTCTGGTCTCAAGAGGATATGGCAATGTTAAAAGATTAATATATGAAATGCCAGATTCTCTGTGGAAAATACGTCAAGCTTGTTGCCTTGCTCATTGCTCTGCAGTTTCACAGTGGAAATAACAACATCTAATTGTTATTCTGCTCGGACAATCAAAGGAAAGACACGCACAAGTCCAAACAATTATTCAACATTGAGTACGCCGATGTATTTTCAATACATTAATTTCACTTCCCTGTTCCTACATGAAAACAAAAACCTTTCAACAGTTTAGATTACATGCCTGGGGGAATTTAATTTACAGCACTGCACATCAAAGTTATGCAAGCGGGAATTACTAAGGAAGCTCTGCCTTTGGAAACCTGAAATAAGTCATAATCATTAAAATCGGTCTTTTCCTCTGAATTTCAGTTAATTGGGCCTTGAGGACTCAGAGTCGTTGAGAGCGTAATGGTGTCACTTTTTTATGCACTAGAGACTGAGATAGATGAAACACACTGACACTTTGAAACCCCTCTAATCCAAGCACTATGATAATGACCTAAGCTGCACAAGCAAAATTCACACAAGGTCAAATTGAACTCAAGATTGAATTGGTTGCACTGAACAACCGATGCCCTTCTTCAGCAATAGGTGTCTTAGCAAGGACATTTCTACCATCTCCCCTCAGAAATCCCGAAAAAGGATGTCACTTATTTGTACACTACATTTCAAGTGTTTGGGGTCAGAAAGATTTTGTTGATGTTTAGAAAGAAATACTTTCATTCACCAAGGATACATCAAAATGATCAAAAGACATTTATAATGTTACAAAAGATTGCTTGTTCATATAAATGCTATTCTTTTGAACTTTCTATTCATCAAAAAATCCTGAAAAAATGTAGCAGTTTCCACAAAAATATTAAGCAGCACAATTGTTTTCAACATTGCTAATAATAAAATATTAAGAATAAAACATTTATAATAAATATTTCTTGAACACCAAATCAGAACGGCAAATCAGAATGACATTTGACAACCCTTTACATTGCGAGTAAATCACTCGCATATGGACTAAATGATGTCTAATATTAACCACTGGCTAATAAATTCTCAGATTTTACTCGCCAGTGTTTGAGTGGGAGGCTAAGTATAAGTTAAGCAGATATATTTTCACTCGCCGAACACTCTGACTGACCGTGTCAGAGTTTTACTCTCCGTGATGCTATCTGTGCTATTTTTCAGTTCATCTCAATGGATGCGCAGCACACCTGTGTTTCACGTAACGTAATCTCTAGTGTGAAGGCGCACAACTCGCCGTCACTTTGCTTTTTTCACACACGCAAATAGAGATACAGAGCGAGAGAGTCTTACATAACAAGCAGAATTGACGCGCTATATGTGAACGATATTCTTTGTTGTTTTTTCCTGTCAAAATAACTGAGTCGCTTTGGAATTCTTCAGCTTTTAAGAACGGCCGGGTTCTCTGGTAGTGGGCGGAACTACTGTGCAAACGACAATCTCATTGGCTGGCGCTCACCTATTATCGTGATTTCAACAAATCAATTCGAGTGAATGCACACAACCTGGTTAATATTCATGAAGCCAGCAGCTCGTTTTATATTGTTATTAGTAGAATCAGTACCGTTTCTAGGCATAGGCAAGCTAGGCGGTCACCTAGAGCGCCACCAGTTGGAGAGGGGGCGCCAATGAGCACACGTGCTGCCACTACATTTTAACAGGGTTGTGATCAAGAGTGGCACGGACACCCTGAAATATGATTGCCGCCCCCACTGGATCCCCCAACATCACTGGGCTAGAGTACTGTCATTCTGACGATGCCTGTATGCCATTGCGCCGTCAGTTGCTGCCTCTGATTGTTGCATGCAAGGTTTGCATTTGGATATGGAGCGCTCAACAATGCCATTAGATCAGTGGGTTCTGTCAGTGCTTTGGCAAGGTAAGGTTTTTATTATTTTTTTTTTTTTTATTTTTTTTTTTTATTTATTTATTTTTTTTGCCATGCAAGTTCAAATGCCAATTTAAAATATTGGTACATAAAAAGTGCACAAAATCAGTATTTTGTTTAGGCAGTATTTGTGGCAGTCGAAAGATCATGTTTCATGCGAAACTGGTCTAAAAGGTGTGCGTTTTTGCGCCAAAGCATTGTTAAAGGTTCAGTACGTGTGTCGTGTAATATTCCCTTATAAAAATTTTACAGCCAATTAAAATACATACTTTATTAAACCGCTTTGTCAAATTTAACGCATCCTTACGGAAGTGTCGAAATGCTGAATCAATTTTTTCGCTTCCAAGAAAAAAAAAGCGCTTAAAGGGAGCAGCATCGTACATATAGAGCAGTGGTTCCCAACCACGTTCCTGGAGGCCCCCAACACTGCATGTTTTCCATGTCACCTTAATCAAACACCTGATTCAGATCATCAGCTCATTAATAGAGACTCCAAGACCTGAAATGGGTGTGTCAGACAAAGGAGAGATGCAAAATGTGCAGTGTTGGGGGGCCTCCAGGAACATGGTTGGGAACCACTGATATAGAAGGCAGAGCATCATGTTATTTAAAGGGGAAGTTCATGCGTCAATGAGTAATAAATGAACAAGTAGCTGCATTCTGATTACTTTTATGTCACTGATCAGGCTTTTATAGGCCTATGTAGTTTGGGGTAACAACGGGTTTTATAGGTTTGACTGAAATAATAATGCAATAACTGACACAACAACAACAAAACAATTGAACAAAAAACAGATAAAGTCAAAAAGTAGCCATTGATAATATCTAAAATTGTATCCAAATCCAAATGTAATAACATTAATTTATGTGTGATGACAATTTCTTAGCAACTAGGGATTGTTACATAGAGCTATACAGGCATCCATCCAGTGGTTATAATGGTATCACAGATAATAAACTGTGCAAAATGTTTTACCTTAACAATCAATTTACAAATAGGCCTGATGCGTTCAGATTTGTCGAACTCACAATGCGCTGAATTTCCACAAATTAGTGTCGTTACTATGACAACCAATTTGAATGCGATAAGAAACTGATGTCTGAAAAAGAAATTTATATATATATATATATATATATATATATATATATATATATATATATATGTATGTATGTATGTGTGTATGTGTGTGTGTGTGTGTGTAACCTATATACAAATATAATTTGTAAATTAATCAATGTTGTTATTTAAGATTTGAGTGTTTACATAATCAGTTTTATGTGTATGTTATTTTGTATGTAATATTAATTATCTTGTTTGGGTGTGGGAGTTGGATGGGGGGATGGGGGGCGCTAATAGGGATTTCGCCTAGGGCGTCAAAATGGCTAGAAACAGCCCTGAGTAGAATTCATAGTATTATTATCTTACCAGTATTATTGTTTGTTTTTTCCCCCATTTTTTTTACAGAAACACAGAATGACCAAAAAAGCACCACCACCAGTCCTAAGTTTAGTTAAAATGACTAATATGCATTCATATATGGTTACCAAGTTTTAATTCAAATTACTGAAGTTCTATCATTAAATCAGTGCTTCCCAAACCTGTCCTGGAGGACCCCCTGCCCTGCACATTTTGTACGTCTCCCTAATCAGACACACCCAATTTAGTTCTTGCAGTCTCTACTAATGAGCTGATGAGTGGAATCAGTTGTGTTAGGTAGGGGAGACATACAAAATGTACAGGGCAAGGGGGCCTCCAGGACAGATTTGGGAAGCACTGCATTAAATGATACTTGATTATCATATCATATTATAATGCTTGACTGATATTCAACTTTCCATTACAGAAATAAATTACATTTAAAAATACACTAAAATAGAAAACAGTTATTTTAATTTGCAATAATATTTCACAATATTAGTGTTTTTACTCTGTATTTAAGTAAATGCAGGCTTGTTAAGCATAAAAGAGACTTTTTTTTTTTTTCAAAACAATGTAAAAAATCTTACCAATCACAGTTTTTGAATGATAATGTACATGGATAATGCTGTACTTTATTAATTAACCTTTTTTCACATCAAAGAGCTCTAAAGTCTTGGGTTTGTTTCATGCAAATCACTACATTGCATTAAATAATAATGTCATTTTATTGGATTATTGTAAATTATTAAAAAGTAAATAAGATATGTTAAAATACAAAAATAAGGCTCTTTTTTTACCTTTAAATATGCTCACATTAATGGATGCAAAAATCAACCTAATTAAACCAGTAAACCATTCTTTAGAAGATCCAACAATAACTGTGTTCACTTAAGCACTCTTAGTAAAAAAGGTAAAAAAGCTGTCACTGGGTTGGTACCTTATTTACCCCTAAAGTGTACATATTAGTACCTAAAGAGTACATATTAGTATATTAATACAATGTGGATAGAAACTACAGCTGTCCCATCACCTCCTGTCAACTTCTTGTTTCCAACCCGAAACAACAATCATCAACGTTTTCAGGAGATGCAAAGAATCCTATTTGAAGCTCGAGCAAATGAACAGGTGATTCTGACTGGGCCTGAAAGGGTAAAAACAGACAACCTACTATTAAAACAAATTAACAAAAGTACATGACTTCAGTGACGCGCAGTGTCTTATTCACAAAGAACACAGCATGGAAGATTGAGTACGCAATGTGGACGTTAAAACTGCAGAAGCACGACCAACATCATTAAAAGCTTTTCTTCATTATCATTCAGTGTTTACACAGTGCTGAGTGTTTCTCTTAGAGGCTAATTCTTTGATAGAAAAACAGACTAATGGCACAAAGTGTAATTAAAGAGTGTGATGAGGCATTTAGACTCCACTGGGGTGAATTGGCTTTCTGTGCCCACAGCAAACTCGCTCTCATTCACAGCCGTCCAGGAACATGTAGGCCACCCATTGGCTGTCTGCGATCTCCACGGAATAACACTATTGAGTACACAATGTTCTCTCTGTATAATGGAACAAATCTGCGCTAGGAGTCAGCAACCTGTCCAAAAGAACAGAAATCCCTGCGGGACCTCTGTGCCTGCGGGGGTCTTGATCTTTAAGTAAGTAACTCCCATGCACAATCCCCTTTTGCTGTATTTGCCCTCACGCGAGGGACTTGGCAAAACAGACCTTTCTGAGAACTAAATTCACCTGAACTTCAATCTAAAATTAAATCTTTTCCAGTAAATTAAATGCATGTGACAGAACAAGTTGGAGGCTGTCAGTTCATGAGTTATCAACATGAATCCACAACTGAAGTCTGGTCATAAGTTCAATGTTACAGAATCTGTAATTGTTGTTCAACAATAGAATATTCAACGAGGGAAGTATAACCTTCGGCTGTTATCACTAAGAGAAGGGCGGAACTTTGTAAAAGATAGAATCAAAAGGAGTTCTAGAAAGAAAAATGCTGCATTTAATGGTGGGCAAATGAGGACGAGACTGAAAAGTGTTAAAAGTTCAACCTTTTTCTTATGGGATTGACCACCGTATCTACTACCAGGAGTGACGCTTGAATTTTTCTGTTCATACATCAGCTTACAAGAACACGTCAATAACTGAAGTCAAACCCTTTTTCTGTTCTCACCATCACAATTAATAATCAAAATGACAGAGACCAAAATATCAGTAAATTAAATATTAAAGTGTTATGTTACCATAACACTGGAAAATCTTATCACATTTGGCACCAGGGTTGCCAAGTCCATGTTTTTCCCGCGGAATTGGGATACTTTTAAACTCTTCCTGTGCGTTAAAGATTTGACATATTGCATAAATGATATTTGACTGAAATGCTGGTATTGAAATATTTTCTAAATAAAACTGATTCTGATAAACCTCTACTAGATGTTATGTTTTGTGAAGGAGGGCCACTGGTAGGGAGCCTCTGATCTGTGTTTCTGATAACTACAAAAAGTGGTTTTCATTTTTTCATAACAGTGACCATAAAATATGTATTTCAGTTATAGAAATTGCTTCTTCTTTTTTTTTTTTAGTGTTGATAGTTGGGATATGGTCATTGGGATACTTTTGTGCTATTTTTAATTGGCTATTGTGCTAGTTTTGATACACAGACCTGGCAACCTGTTTGATGCAACATTTTTTTTTTAAGTAACCAGTCCAATCGAGATGCGAGTTCATCTGTTAAATGTTCTTTATGATCGCACTGACTTGACTTGAGTTGAACTAGTTGTCTAGTGTGGATCTTTATTCAACAGCAGCTAAAATAAAATAAAATAAAATGTGACCCTGGACCACAAACCAGTCTTAAGTATCACGGGTATATTTGTAGCAATAGCCAAAAATACATTGTATGGGTCAAAATTATCGATTTTTCTTTTATGCCAAAAATCATTAGGATATTAAGTAAAGATCATGTTCCATGAAGATATTTTGTAAATCTCCTACCGTAAATATATCAAAACTTAATTTCTGTTTAGTAATATGCATTGCTAAGAACTTAATTTGGAGAACTTTAAAGGTGATTTTCTCAGTATTTTGATTTTTTTTGCACCCTCAGATTCCAGATTTTCAAATAGTTGTATCACGGCCAAATATTGTCCTATCCTAACAATCATACATCAATGGAAAGCTTATTTATTCAGCTTTCAGATGATGTATAAATCTCAATTTCGAAAAAAAAAATTACACTTATGACACTTATGATTTTGTGGTCCAGGGTCACAAATAATAAAACACAACGCAGCACTCAGTAATCACACTGTATGACATGTTGTCTAGTTTGGCTCCATTCACACAGCAGAGGCTAACCAAACTCGCATGTCCTGATTTTGGACATACATATTTTGTTGACCCTGGAACAACATTTTAATCCAAAAATTTAGTCTTGACCATATCCCTACACCTAAACCTAACCTTACCCATGAGTAAATCAGAGGAAATGATAGATGAATGACACTGATGTACAAGCACCAAACACTCATTGTAAGCCTAAACTTCACAAAAACTATAAACTGGTTCTTCAAATCTGATTGGTTAATCACAATGTTGTTCCAGGGTCAACAAAGATGTTGATCCAGGAATATGTCGCACTTGGTAAAATCAGGTTCTGCGACCAAACTCACTCTCAAGTCCTGAAAATTTAAGAGAGTCTTTGGTCATACAATATACAGTTGTTGATTTGTTCATAACAGAACTGTGTGTGAACAACACAACTGCATTTATCAAACAGGACTGACAAGTGTATTCTGCTTCTGTGTGAATGTAGTGTGTAATAGTGGTTTCAGTACCACAAACACCTCCGCCCAGAATGAAGAAGAATCAAAGCTGACGCTTCCTGTTTTCCGTCCGACATCTAAGCAGATTACCTTTTCCCATCCACCCCTCCAGACCTTCCTCTCCCCTAAAAGTTTATCTGGAAATTTCTGCACAAAAGGTTGCAATGTCACAGTCAATATGTCACAGCACGCGCTAGGCACTGGAAAAGGCACATTTGACCCTGGAGCACCAAACCGGAGCGGTTTAATGATGATGGATGTGTACCGAGAAACCCGAGGTCTCTGTGCCAATTCCATATGTGACAACGCTTGGCCGCTGGTTCACTCGGGTTTTCCGTGGCAGGCCGGGCCGGCGAGGCCTCCGCTCTCTACCTGCTGTGCTGATTGCATCCTGATTCAGCCGAATCAGTTTAGTTGTAATGTGACAAAGCAACAGAATGTGACAGAGCACTCATAAAATTGCATTTCGCAAGGGTCTGTACTTGGTTTTTTGCCCTCTTTTTCTCTCCCTTAGTCATTGTTTCCCCCTACAATGATGAATTTCAACAGATGTGAGTTATTTCAGGAAGAGGCGCAGAGACAATTGCAGTTAAAAGGTAAATGGTCCTAATCTAGTGCACAATCCCATTCTATTAACCTGCGAGTTCTGACCACATCAACATCACTCCCAGCTAAGCTGCCGGGATACTTCTGCCTTTATGACTCATTTTGGTTATATAGCCTCAGACCTTCACCTCCTGTGTGATTTTATTCAAACTCATTTGCAATTCAGCTGACCACACGCATTCAGTGCAAGGACACCAACTATATTGAGGAAATAAAACATGCTCCATTCATTTTCTTTTAGACAGAAACTGCCTCCCTAGTTCATTTACGAGTACATGACCACTAAAATTAGTATATCGTGGTATAATGACTAAAAATGCATGCCCATTTTCATTAAAAAAACATACTGGCAGCCTTTTTTTAGCATGTACTCGACACACTCTCTCACGGAATTATAATTCTGGCACAGAACCTCCATGTTTCCATGGCCACCCTGCTCTATTCCCACTCTACGAAAAATTGCTCAATACACGCAATACAGAGATTAAATGTATCAAATAAACGATCCCTTAATTTTGTCAGCGCCACAGGACTAGATTGTGGCCAAACCCTCTCGAGCATTAAAGCCCCACCTAACAATCTGCAACTGCATGACACAGTGGGTTAGTTTCATATTGGTTGTCACCTGCTGGCTGTCAATTTGAGCCGGGAAAATAATCGAATGCTTGAGTCGAGGGCGCCCGCCGTGATCACAAGACGCTAAAATACAAGAGGGGGAGACAAGCAGATGGTTCATTTACCACAACTATTTGTAATGAAGCATTTGCTGCCAAAATCCTCTTTATCACATTGTAACACTGGCCCGATACAGAATAACAGAGTGCTTTAATCTGAACGTTTATCCAGCAGATGATTATGTGTCGCTGCTCTAAGCCCTCACGATAGCCATTGCGTGTCAGCTTGAAAAGGTCCAATTGTGGCACGACTGCACGTGTCTCTATTAAACAAGCTCGGTCTGGCATCTGTGCTGGAGGAACATTTCCATTTTGTGCATTGTCTCTGCTAGTTGAGGGCTATAGGCACAAATAAATGCAGCCAGAACTTGCATTTGGCAGTTCCATTCATTTTAAAGGTCTTTACAGCGTTAAGCACATCTTACCCGGCAGGTACTTTTATATTTTATTATATATTCATATCCTGTCCTCTCACTCTGTCTGTCTCACACACAAACTGATGCCCTTAAGACTTCCCATAATGCAAAGTAAATCACTAGCGTGTCTGGTTTTGAGGCTTACAAACCAACAGTGGCTCCATTTCAAAAACTAGTGATCTGTCTTGCTGTCTGCTACATACTAATTGAAACAGAACCTCATAAATTACTAATTTGCACCACTCTACACACAAATGCATATTATATACCAATTTATATACATAAATACAGTACATTCAAGTAAAGCAATATATACTATATAGTAAATCTTAACAGTTTGACTTTAGTTGCAAAATGTAACTATTATATTATCACCCAGCTCTTTATATTAAGTTGGATATACAGTATCTCACAGAAGTGAGTACACCCCTCACATTTTTGTAAATATTTTATTATATCTTTTCATGTGACAACACTGTAGCAAAGTGTCATTTCTTCAATGTAAAGTAGTGAGTGTACAGCTTGTATAGCAGTGTAAATTTGCTGTCCCCTCAAAATAACTCAACACATATCAAATCCCAATTTAACCCCTGAGTATGTCCAACTACAACATACATATTTTGTATTTGCATAGGTATATAAAATAGACCGTATTTCAGCTGCTTGATTGCTTGTATCGTCATTAAATGTAAACCATTGTTACCCAGATCTAATCTGTTAAATGCTACTATAAGCATAAATTTATTAAGCTATTACTATAAACACTAACATTATGATTTTCTGTAAAGCTGCTGTGGCGTTAGCTCATCACTAAGCTAACAAAACAATATTATAACATAAAACTAGTTAACACACAAATAGGCCTGATATTTTTAATTTGACTGAATACTTAACCTGCATGAATTCTTAATAGAATAACATATTATCCTCCATTTTGGATTAATGTTTTCATTCGGTTTCTCTCAATGCATTATGGGACCGCCTTCTTAATGAAGTATGAATGTGTTACTGCCTTTGAATTTGGCCAAAATAAGGTCATTAAAGTTTCTTACCTGGTGTCTGGAGTGTGCTTATGATGCCTCAAAGCACAGCCTAGGTTGGCAGCTCACTAAAGTATAGAACAGAGAAAATACTCCTGTGAGTTGTTTACTGAAATTTTAGTTGGTTTACTCTGCAGATTAAAATATTAGTTCAATATAAATAGCTTCTCATGTTTTTTAATCTATGAAAAAACCTTTTAGCTCATCTGTGAATGAACTTTCAGTTATGTATTAAAAGAGCAGATGCTTCAATGTTTATCAGCAACACTTGCCAACAACCTCTTTCACTGCTAAAAATGAAACACAAACGAAAATGATGCCCAATAAAAAGTTCTGAAATGCACTTTGCAGCATTAAATGGCCTGGAGCGATGCTGAGGACTGGAACAATAGTAAGGACTTTTGCACTTGTGGAACAGAAAAAAAAGACAGAGTAAACAAATCAGAAATTCCATCTTGGACTTAATCTGTTTTTGCGCCGGAGGCTTGGAGCTCATGCCCCGGGGACCCCCTGCAATCGACTTGCACTCCCCAGGGATACCGCCTGTAGGAACTCGCAACCGAATGGAAATCTCAATACACACAGACTGATATTGGAGGCATTTACAGTATGCTGAGTATTTTGTGCAGTCAAGCATTCATAATAGAAGCACCACAAAGGCAGTATTCAGGAAGAAAACAAATACCACGCTACTGATCTGAAACAGGACCTCCTTTATCCGCTCTAGTATTTGAAGATATGGGTGGATGTGGCTTGAACCTGCTGCAGATTTTGATTTATTGCGTAACTGCACTGTGCAGGATGTGCCCTGCATGTGTTTGTGTGAGGGTTTGACTGGAAAGACCAAGTGGGTCTATAATACGTGGAGAATCTGTTAGCATTCATATTCATGGCCACAAATTCATTTTAGTTGTGGTTTTTGATATATGGTATATTATAAAACCATCACGACTCATTTGCATTAAGCACGAAAATGTCTATAGCAAGAACACGAAACTGTGCTGAGAAATGAATCCTGCTAAACTTTTACAGATAAAGTCTTTGGCAGCCCTAAAACACTAAAACTAAATAACTAAGCTGAAACTGTGAAAACTAACAAAAGCTAATTCGAAACTAATTTGAATAGACAAACTTAATGTATGAAAAAGAGATTTTTCTTTTTTTTTAAACTAGGCAACATTAAGAAATGTATTGTATTATACCGTTCAAGAGTGTAACCAAGACTGTATTTATTTGAACAAAAATACAGTAAAAGCAGAAATACTGTGAAAAATGATCACAATGTAAAATAACTGTTTTATATTATATTTAATATAATATATATGCGTTGTGGTACTGTCGTGAACAAACGTCAAAGTATGACATGGAAGAGAAGAAATTGTTGAATAAAGTCATTCTTTGTTTTCTTTGCACACAAAAGTATTCTCGTACCTTCATAAAATTAAGGTTGAACCACTGATGTCATATGGACTATTTTAATGATGTCCTTACTATATTTCTGGGCCTTGAACATGGTAGTTGTGTTGCTGTCTATGGATGGTCAGAAAGCACTCAGATTTCATCAAAAATATCTTGATTTGTGTTCCAAAGATGAATGAAGGTCTTATGGGTTTGGAAAGACATGATGGTGAGCAATTAATGACAGAATTTTCATTTTTGGGTGAACTATCCCTTTAAGGATCCATGCTAACCAGCTAAATATTAGTGATGGGAAGTTCGGATCATTTTACTGACTCGGACCTTTGAGTCTCGTTCAGCAAAATGAATGAATCTTTTTTCGAGTCATTTCGTTCATTTTAGCAAAATATAATTAAAATGTTATGTGATACTTCCCTAACACATCTACTACTTATGCAAACGTTGATCACACTACAAACAATACAAAACTATAATGGTATAATAAACAGAAAAGATTAATTCATTGTTTACCTGGGTCTTCAGTCTATGATTAGCTCACCTCACCTCTTATCTGACGAGTCTTCGGGTTTGAGTCGTTCGTTCATCACGTGACACCCCCATAAACTTAACCAATGCAGTCAGAGCTGGAAAGAGAATTGATTAGTTCATCTCACGAGTCTTCGGGTTTGAGTTGTTCGTTCATCACGTGACACCCCCATAAACTTAACCAATGCAGTCTGAGCTGGAAAGATAATTGATTAGTTCATCTCTGGAGTCTTTCTTTTTTCTTTTTTCTTTTTTTTTTTTTATTTTAATGCCAAGGTACCAAAGATACAAATACAATAAAATATCAACTTTACGTACAAAGAGGTGACATTACATGCAAAGCACCATTTATATACGTATGTAACAATAAATTAGTAATACAAAACGAAAGCTTTAACAGAATAAATTGAAAAGATTAAATAAATTAACTGTTTTAAGAGCTTTAAGATTCTTGGAAGGTGAAATAGTTTGGATATACTGTTGAACCTCTTTTTTAAAAACAATAAATAAAGGATTTTGATGAGAGAATGATTTTGCAAGAAATAATAATAGGTTAATAATAAAATATTCATTAATTTTATCTTTTTGTATATTAAAGAAGCCAAACAGTACATCCTTATGTAGTGAATTTTGCTTTCGCCAACCTAAGGAGGTGAAATAGTGTAGTGATGGGTACTCGCGTCACAGGTGACGTTATGATTTTTGGATCATGTGTCACTTAAGGTGTGGTTAGGAGTACATCACATAAAAAAGATTGGTGGGATACCTAACTTGTAGAACCTTACTGCATTATCAACATAAGGAAGACACAAGTGTAATCAAATAAATTTTATTAACAAAAGATAGACGAGTAATCAACAACTACTAAATGAATACCATGAATGAAAAAGGAATAAAGTGCATAAGATGCATAAAATGCAAGTGATTATGTTGGATGTTGCTATGTCAGAGCTACGTTATCTGGAAAGATAAACTGTCACTACTCCGAAACAAGTAAGGTGAAGAACCTTATTATGCATCAAACAAATACCTGAAAGATTTGTTATCAACTGCAATCAGCTATATAACATCTAATGTCAATAAGAAAAATCATATACTGATAATACACAACAATGCCAAGGTCTCTGGAAGAGGTTTGGATAGGTGATAGTTACGATCTCTGTGGTTGAGTGAGCAGTCCGGTGGCAGTGACTTCATCTACTGGTTGTGCTGGTAACAATGCAGTGGGGAAAGGAGCAGAGATCCGTTTCGACAGCCTTGAACACGAAGCGCTGGAGGATGCTGATCTCCTGGAGCACCAAAGGGTCCTAAAATCTGGAACACGCAGATGTGACCCTGAAGTAGGTGCAGAAGGTCCTTAGCCTGGAACACGCAAGCAAAGGTACCTTGGAGAAAAGGTTTGCTCTCTGGAGCTTAACCTTGTTGCAAATGTCTGTGTGTCTTCTGCCTCTCTGGGCTAGAGACCCAGAATTTGGTTGATCCGCTTTTTGTCTCTCTAGGATGGAGACTCAGGACATGCTGCATCTGTTATTGTCTCGCTGGACAAAGACTCTGAATGAAGTCTGAACGTAGATTATCTCTTTCCTCACAGGCTGGAGGCTCAGAATGTGGTCGTATCTGTTGCTGCTATTGTCTTACCCTTGCAGGGCTCAGACTCAGAAAGGGTTGTTTCTGTTGCTGCCTTCCCTGTAACAGGCTGGAGACTCAGAATGGGTTGTCTGTTAGTGTCTCTCACTTTCGGGACTCAGACTCAGAATGGGTTTGTCTGTTATTGTCCCTTCCCTTACGGGCCGGAGACTCAGAACAAGGAGTGTCTTTTGGGAAGGTACCTTTATCTCTTTCCGATGAGGAAGAGATTGCAATCTGGCGCTTCTCCATTTCCAGGCTGTGACTGGCTATTTCCATCAGAGAGGGGGGACACGGTGTGGCCCACCCTTCTTTCCTTCTGTGGAACTTATTTGCATAGTCCAAACACACATTTAGAAAAGTGTCACTAATTTTTTACCAATGCATCATTCACTTACCAAACCACAACCAGAATACCTTTGCCAATGTTACGAACACATTAAGTCCAAACATGATGGAAGAAGATTGAACTGTCATGCATGCATTCATTTGTCCATTAACAGCTGAGTTTGTGAAAGATGTTGCACTACACATCGCAGTCACTGAGTATACTTATTTCTCTGAATAAGTATGAGATGTGTGTGTTGTAGTGTGCATCAGTTTTAAGGTTTGAGAACATGGTTATGAATGGATTTGGATGGAACTTTGTGACTCTGTTTCACCCACTGCTGCTGCATCCAGAGGTCCTAAGGAATTTTTATGGCGGTCACAGGCCAAAACCTTAGGAATCAGTCTGTTGGTGGGTGAAGGGCAGAAACTGCATTTTGACCAATGAGAAGTCCTGTCCTTCCCGGGCTTTGTTCCAAAGGTCTTCTTCTTGCCCTCTCAGAGGTGTCTGGCCATTGTCCTGGCATCTTTATCTGATGGCGTTGGACAATTTGCTTATGTTAGTCCACCAAGATCCAATCGAAATATAGCAAACCTTTGTCCACTATAGTGGTCAGAGAGGGGCCCCGCCATAAACTGGGCCCTGGAATGTGCTGGCCAACTACACTTAAAAAGCAAAGAGAAACCCTGGAGCACATTGCGATTGATAACATTAGAGAATTCAATCCAAAAAAGCTGTGTGTGAGGACAATCCCAGAAAATATGCATATCAGTTTCATTAGAGTCACCACAAAAACAACAGCTTGTATCTATGTCTGATTTGAACTGAGGTGAACTAATTCAGTGCAGAATCTATAGGATGTTGCGCATGCGCGACTGAACGAATCACTCCCCGAGACGACTCGTTCTTCCCGAGTCACATTAAAGATTCGTTCGACTCGTTCATTTTGTTCAAGAACAACACATCACTACTAAATATTCATCCCTTAAAGGGTTAGTTCACCCCAAAATGAAAATTATGTCATTAATTACTCACCCTCATGTCGTTCCAAACCCGAAAGACCTTCATTCATCTTTGGAACACAAATTAAGATAATTTTTATTAAATCGGAGAGCTATCTGACCCTCCATAGACAGCAACGCAACTGTAATGTTCCCAGGTCCAGAAACGTAGTGAATACATTGGTAAAACAGGTCCATGTGACATCAGTGGCTCAACTTCAGTTTTGCGACGCTACGAAAATACTTTTTTTTGCGCAAAGAAAACAAAAATAACAATTTACTCAACCATTCTTCTCCCCCAAGTTACCTCTTCCGCTGTTTTAGAGAGTATCACAATACATACGCATGCTTTCCCCTAAGCGTAAACAACGCTTATTACGCAGATTATACGTTCATGCATGCTTTCCCCCCGAATGTAAATAACACTGATTACATCAAATACGTTCTTGGGTACTCTCCAAAATGGCGGAAGACGTAACTCGGGGGAGAAGAATTGTTGAGTAAATTGTTATTTTTGTTTTCTTTGCACAAAAAAGTATTCTCGTAGCGTCGCAAAACTGAAGCTGGGCCACTGATGTCACATGGACTGTTTTACTGATGTATTTACTACTTTTCTGGACCTGGGAACATTACAGTTGCATTTTTGTCTATGGAGGGTCAGATAGCTCTCCGATTTAATCAAAAATATCTTAATTTGTGTTCCGAAGATGAGCGAAGGTCTTACGGGTTTGGAACGACATGAGGGTGAGTAATTAATGACATAATTTTCATTTTGGGGTGAACTAACCCTTAAAGAAAGAGCGTAGCATCCCTATCTCCCTCCCTTTATGACTGCAGAGGGTGGTCAAAGTGTTTGGTAGAGCTCCAGGTACCCGGGCAAGCCTCCACTTCTCGTTCTTCTGATGGCATTTAGGAGACTGTCAAAAAGAAGGGGAGCATCACATTTCATAAAACAATTATCACAGACAGCCATGGCAACATGCCTGTTAGCGCTGATTGCTTCCCCTGCATGCTAGCCTGGTGTTTGCAAAAGTCTGCAACCCGCAGATGACTAAATGATTTATAGATTAAAAGGGATCCAGAACTCAACGGCGCATCACAAAGCTAGCACCGAAGGCTTTGCAACAAACACTTGAAATTGTCTCGGGTGCGGAGAGCGGCCAAGAGAGATTACTTCCCAGAAGAGGTGCACTGTAGCGGGATGTTAAATGACTAGCTAGCTTTAAGGAAAAGATTACACGCACTCTTGTAAGAAATGGTTTGATATGGCATTTTTAGACTTTTCATGTCAGAGTCAGCATGTCTGTGCTGTAACGTGGGAACCCAATGAACGCATTCATCACCAAAAGCTTTCCGTTCCCTTCGCAACGATGCATACTTGGCCCGCCGCACGACAACATCCCTCGCTTTCAATAAGGCTGTTAAAGTTGCAACTCTACCACCGTCAGCCTATTCCACAGCTGAACACATGTAAGAGAGGACCTATGGGAGTCTGAAAGCTACAGAGAGTAAATTAACCCACATACACCACTGCCAAATACAACAGTAATTTCACACCTGGTTGGACAAAAACAGAACCATTCATTTTTCGCTGGTGACAGGAAAAACATAGGTGTTTTAAACATCTACAATAGTACGAATAGTGTGTTAGCTGTCATTCACACATCCTTAAACTCTTTCATAAAACTCTCGTTTTAAGGCTCTGAAATTTTGATTACGCCGCTAATGGATCCACAGATTGCGACAGCTTTTCCAATCGATTAAATTTAAACAATAGATGAAGAATATGTAACACCCAAATGATGTGATTTTGGCTTCTGGGGGTTACGCTCGAATAATCGGACTACAGTGTTTGTTAGATTTAATAACCTCAGAGCAGCGATAAAAGCTTGTCTTAACACATCCCTCATAATCATCTCTCCAAATTGGTGTCCATGTAAAATATGACAAAGAGCCACTGCAAATCCTCAGGAAATGACTACAGGAAGTAATACATGGACCTGTCCGAGACATTAAATAAGAATTCGATAAAAGCAGCATATCTGTTATGAAGGTACATTGGTCTGATGTGATGTGGCTAATGTCTGAGATTGGAAAATATACATCTTTCCTGAAAATAAGCTTGTTTTTATCACAGGAAGACATGGTAATAGCCAATACTTAAACTTCTAGGCATAAAAAAACACATTTTTCAAAGTTTAAAGGGCAAGAACCAATCTGAAGCCTTTGTGTTACTAAAGTTCAACATGTTTTACCATTAAATGGCCATTTATTATGACCTGCACAGGCGCTGTGGTGGTTCACAACAAAAGAACGAAAACAAGTGAGAAAATAAATGCTCATTAAAATAAATCAAGCTTTGTCTTTAAGCTGTCACAGTAGCACAACACCCACTACTACAGAGCTACATAAAGTTCAAAACAAACACATCATGTGCAGCAGCAGTATGCAAGCAAACAGGAAGAATAGCAATTAGAAAATATGACAAATAAAGAAAAATCAAGGACGAGGGAAATGCAACAATCAGTACACCAGCTACTCAGTCCTCCAGCCTTCATATGCATTCCCACTCCCTAATCTGAATCGCCAAGTGGCTTTTTAAAGCCTTGCCTCCACACCAATGCAGCTGCCAGTCGCTGATTGCAATAATTAGAAAATCTCTCTCATTGGTGTAAGAGACAGGATTGGCAACTACTAGAAGGTCAAGTTTTGGCTGGCTAGCATGAGCAGTCAAGCCCTGCTGGTAGATGCTGTAACTGCACCATTCTGCAAAAGAAAAAAGCCTGTTTCTCCATTGACGAACATAGCCCTGTATTATTGCAAAATAGATTATTTTTCAAGCAACATATATAATTGCATGTATTTCATTATTATAGGTATAATATTATAGGCTGTGGCAGTCGAATGGGAATATGAATGGTTTTCTCTGGGCATTATAGGCCTCCATGATGATAACCAGCCAAACCCTGACACCCCTGGTCTTTCCAGCATAATAACCTACAACAAAGGCTATGTTCGGAATAACATACTAACATGCTACTCTTATTTCTGCAGTGGAGTCAAAGGCAAAATGCTTTGCTAGCATTTACAATATTGCCAAAGCCTCAGGTATTAAAACAGTCAATGCAAAAACAACAAAAACAGAGTGAAATGAAAGGGGGGAAAAAAAAGAAAAAAGGTACAAAATAAAATTAAATAAATTAAAAGAATTTTCTGTATGCATGAAATACCTAGACCCATGGAAGCTTGTTCTCACCACTTAACTGCTTAACTTTTTATCTCACAATTTTGACTTCTTATTTTATATCTCACAATTCAGACTTTTGTTTCTCGCAATTCCAAATTCTAAATATAATCTCAGATTTGCGAGATACACTGTAACTTGCAATTGTGAGAAAAAATGTCAGAATTATGATTATTAGAAAAAGTTGCAGTTACCTTTTTAATTTTCTTTTCCGTGGTGGAAAAAAAAACAGAATTGTAAACCCAGAATTCTGAGAAAATGATGATAATAGTACTACTACTACTACTACTACTACTACTACTACTAATAATAATAATAATAATAATAATAATAATTGTGAGATGTAAACAGCAGAATTGCAAGAAACCAGTCAAAATAGTGAGATTAAAAAGTCCCAGTTTCTTTTATTTTTTTAATTCCATAGTGGAAATGGGCTTCCATAAAGACGTACTACATTTGACAAAATGCCCAGTATAACAAAGTATACTGCATTTTTCTATTAAAAATGTGGTAACACTTTAGTATAGGGACCAATTCTCACTATTATCTAGTTGCTTATTAGCATGCCTATTATTAACATATTGGGAGTTTATTAGTACATATAAAGCACATATTCTTCATGACCATATTCTACATCCTTAATCCCAGCCAATACCTAAACTTAACAACTACCTTAGCAACTATTAATAAGCAGCAAATTAGGAGTTTATTAAGGCAAAAGTCATAGTTAATGGGAGAATTGGACCAAAATAAAGTGTGACCAAAAGTAGCATACATACAGTATACAGAATATACTCTGCAGTGATAAGTAAGCTGTAAAGCAGTATTCCATTCAGAAGCCAAAAGAAACTCGTTTATAAACATTTTTCACATTAAAATTGTTTTAATTCACAGTTCTGAATGTTAATGACATTAGGATACAATATTTGTTCCAGATTTTCAGCTCCACAAAAAAAAAGCCATTTTCTTCATAAACATTTGTAACACTCAAAGTACAGTTACTTATCATTGTGAAAAACAGAGCAACATGAGATGTCTGACAGTTTAAGAGCCACTTTACTGCTGTCTCTAGTGAGCAAAGTAAAAGTGACATCATTTTTTAAAATGGTTTAAAAACTCTCCATGTGCACTGCTTAAATTATCCCTTAGGCTCCAGTAAATTGGGAGCAGATAATAGGCATTGAGTTTTGCGTGTCGGGACTGTTTGATGCAGAGCAGTCAAGGGTACAGCCATGAGACAAACTACTCACAATGTGGACAAAGTAATAACTTCATTCAAGCCTCTTTTGCATTGTGCACTTCAGAGATTTTGCTAGCATTTCAATGCAACACATTTCCAAAGAAATAAGCCTAAATAGTTGAGTTGGGAATTATGCGTAATCAGAGGAAGGATTATAGAGCTGCATGTTTCTGAATACCTAAATTGAGAATTAAACAAAAACACTGTATGTATTACGGTGGTTAATTTGTAAACACACATGCATAAAAGAACATTTTTTGAAAACCGTTTCCAAGAGTCTTCACGTTATACAAGAGCAATCTTCGTTAAGCAACAGGACAGGACAACACAAAACAATTTTCTCCCACATCACCCAGAGGGATGCTGGGTTTTCATGAACAGCGGATATCGACTCCTACAATGTCGGGATGAAAGAATGGAGCTAAAAGAGAAACACAAGAAACTGTAAATTTGTGGGAGTTCTCAATAAGAGGTTTGTTATCACTAAGATACAGTTGCTATGGTGAGGCTAATTAGCGTGGCTACACGAGGGTGTGACTAGGCACTATCAGTGTCCAGTGGGAGCCGGTAAGTAACCAGACAGAAAAGGGGAAATGAGAAATAATGCACTGTTTGTGCAGCTGCACTTTTGGTCTCGCCAGCAGGACTACATTTCAAATATATCCCTGTTTCAAGACCAGAATAGGCAGCTTTCATGGTTTTCGGTTTCTGTTGTGGCTTTTGGAAATGCAAAGTGGAAGATGCACAGTCTGTGGGGTTAGAGGATCTGTTTAGGATAAGATTTGCGCATTTGTATTTTTAGCCGTATAAGAGCACTTTGGGTTGCTCTCTGCATTATGCGTGTTTAAAGGAGATTACCGTCTTTGTCTTACATTTGATGTTATTTGTGAGGGAAACAAGCACTCGTTCTTTCCCGTTCTTTTTTTTTTTTCTCTTGGTAGTCATTGGATACCAGTGATCCGACATGTGTTTGTGTTTACAGATGCAGTTCATTTGATCCTGCATTACGAAGAATGCTCTGTGGAAATAAAAAACACATATTGCATGGATTCTTTCTTGTTTGGAGTTTCACTAGTAATCTACATAGTAGCTCTATTTTTCCTGTACAGTGGCACATCTGTTTTGGACCCCTTTTCTAAGCCCAAACTGTTCACAGACCCCTATAACGCATTGTGTATGGCATAATGAGTGTGGGAGGAACTGATTCAGTTATTAGCTTTGTGACCCTGCATTATAATTTTCTATAAATACTCAAATTAATGGAATCATTTCTTGATTAAGAATAAAAATTTGCAAAACCACACCAAGTAATAGAAACTCGCAACATTTAGATAGAAAAAAATAGAAATAGGAACATTTCTCAAATATCTTCTCTTACGTTCCGCAGAAGAAAGTCAGTCATACAGGTTTGGAATGACATGAGGGGGAGTAAATGATGACAGAATTTTCATAGAATTTTTCTATCGCTTTAAGGAATTTTAAATGTCTATGGAGAAAAAGAATGGGAAATATATTTCCGGAACACAAGCCACTAGAAAAATGAGCGGTCACTGTTGCACTCTATCATATTGCTGGCCATGGTTGTCTAGTGAGATTTTTGTTCTCTATTGTGAAATTTTCTACAGGTCCCCTGGCTATCTGAAACAGACCCTAGTTTAAGAAGCACGTCTGTAGAGCAACTGGTGGAGAACATGTACTTTATTAAAAATCTTAATGTTTTTTGGAAAGAAGTCTCTTATGCTCATCAAGGTTGCATTTATTCGATCAAAAATACAGTAAAAACAGTAATATTCTAAAATATTATTACATTTTAAAATAATGGTTTTCTATTTTAACTTACATTATTATAATTTAATATGTAATTTATAATTTTTAAAAACGTTAAAAATCTTACTTATCCCAAACTTTTGAACGGTAGTGTGTGTTAGTTAGTTACTGCCACTTACTTGTCTGCACAGTACAGCCCTATGAATGAGGTGAATATATAAATATATATTTGATCATTATTACTGGTGTTCTTATCAATGTTACAAACAGTTTTTGCAGCTTAATATTTTTGTGGTAACTGTGATACACACACCAAAAACTTTGGGAACTTTAAGAAAGGTTTCTTAAAAAAAAAAATAAATAATAAAACTTTTATTCAGAAAGGACACATCAATTTGATCAAAAGTAACTGTAAAGACATTTATAATGTTACCAAAGATTTCTGTTTCAAATAAATGCTGTTCATTGATCTTTCTACTCATCAAAGAATCCTGTAAAAAAGGATCAGTTTTCACAAAAATAAGACTGGAATTATGGCTGGAAATTCAGCTTTGACATCACAAGAATAAATTACATTTTAAAATATATTAAAATAGAAAACTTTTAAATTGTAATAATATTTCACAATATTACCATTTTTACTGTATTTTAGATTGAATAAATGCAGTCTTGGTGAGCATATACTGTACAGTTTCATACACAAACACACTCACAGTGAGTGTCCAAATATGGAAACGTACCGTTTAATTACAGTTCTTATAATTTCTATTACAGTGATCTGACGTACATATTTGTTTACTTAAGTGCTACACACGCTAAAAGACAAGACAAATTTAATATTCATCGGTCAACATTCACACATTCCTGCATATTTTTCTGGCAGGTTCTGCCTCTGGCAAGCACCAATGTATCAATATCAAGTCATTGCAGGGAGACAGAAAAAAAGCAAATCTCAGCAAACACTGAGCCACGTGGCTATTGTTGGACAAACAGCTCTTCCATGACATTGAGATGGAGATGAAAATGGCTGTAAGGCAAATGTACTTCATATTTGGAGTGAGATCATAAAATTGCTTTCTTCCGACTGGATGCAAGTTTTGACATCCCGCTTAAAAAGATATTGCAGAGAGTGTCCTCTAAACTAAATATCTGAAGGCAATCACAAACAAGCACTAAATAAATACCCGGCAAACCTTATGTTCATCCGTCAAGGCTGGCCAAGAGTACTATTAGAGTTGACGGGGGTGAAAAATGAAAATAGGCCAAGGGTTTCTCCTGTCTGCACATATAAACGTGATGTCTGGCCCCCAAAACTTTCTGCTTTTGGAAAAACTGGAGACCAGTGGCCACAATTTTTTGCAGGTCAGTTAGTCAATTGCTTGCCCCGAGGCAAAGAGCAAAACACCAATTAGGAGCAGGGAGGGTCGAGCACTCAGTGTGTGAGGAGAGATTAAAGTGCTGGCAGAGTTTGGCCACCGGAGCTCACTGTTAGACCCTGACCTCAGAATATATCAAACATTATATAGATCAAACACTCTGTTCAGCCTGCAACTCTTCTCTCAGTGTCTCTTTATTCAGCTGTGGAGGGTTTTTTAAGTGACAATAGGTGAAAATTGATCATCATTTTCAACAAAATTGAATGTGCAAAATGTTTACAAAGGTTTGGGTCAGAACAATTTTTTAAAAAATGTATATTTCATTCAGCAAGAAAGCATTAAATTGATTAAAAAGTAATGGCAGAGACATTTATGATGTCACAAAAGATTTCTGTTTTATAAAAGAATATATAGGAATCCTGAAAAAAAAAGAATCCTGTTTCCACAAAAATATTAAGCAGTGCAATTGTTTTTAACATTGATAATAATAAGAAATGTTTCATGCGCATATCGGTATATTAGAATGATTTCTGAAGGATCATGTGACAGTAAAGCCTACTTTGCTATCATAGAAATAAATTACATTTTAAAATATATTTAAATAAAAAAACAACAACGTTATTTTAAATTGTAATAAAATTTTCACAGTATAGCGTATTTATACGCTATACTGCAGCCTGGGTGAGCATAAGAAACGTCTCCAGGTTATGCATGTAACCATGGCTCCCCGAAGGGAACAAGATGCTGTGTCGAAATACTACAGGAACGCCTTCAGGGTGACCACGCTCTGAATCACATGTGTAATCAGTCCAATGGAAGGGCGAGATGTCACGGGCGGAGTGACGTAGTGACCAGGAAGCTTAAAAGCACGTGCGGTGGAACTGGCGTCAGCTTCAGGAGTGAAGCAAGCGCTCGCAGGGATGCCGGAAGTATGACCTGAGACGCAGCGTCTCGTTCCCTTCGGGGAACCATGGTTACATGCGTAACCTGGAGACGTCCCCCTTCAGGAGCTGCGTCGAAACACTATGGGAACTAGATGCCCACGCCGCCAGACTGAAAAATCCCTGCTTAGTGTGTACTAGGATGAGAACAGAAGAGCCCAGAGTGGCTCGCATATCAAGCCCATAGAACCTCATGAATGTTAGGGGCGTGGACCATCCCGAAGCGTTGCAGATGTCCTGCATAGACACACCTGCCAAGAAGGCCTTGGAGGCCGCCACACTTCTGGTGGAGTGAGCCTTGACCCCCAGAGGTGAGGGGAGATCAGAGGACTTGTAGGCAATGGTAATGGCATCAACTATCCACCTACTGAGGGTCTGCAGGAAGAACCCTCTTAGGGGGACCATAGCACACTAGCAGTTGGTCTGCCATTCTCCACAGGGCAGCTCTGTGGATGTATGTGCCCAGTGCTCGCACATGGATGTATGTGCCCAGTGCTCGCACAGTTAAGCTTCTGCTGGTCGGGCTCCCCGAAGGGAGGAGTACAGAAGGCCTGTAGTACGATAGGCTGTGGCATAACAGAGCGAACTTTAGGAACAAACCCTGCTCAAAGGAAGAGAAATGCTTTGGCCATGCCGGGCACAAAGTCAAGATAAGAAGGGGCCACTGAGAGGGCCTGCAGATCTCCAACTCTCTTCAGAGAAGTAATCACCAGAAGGAAGTCAGTCTTTATAGTGAGATGACGATCAGATATCTCTTCAATTGGCTCGAATGGAGCTTTACAGAGAGCCTCTAACACCACAGTCAAATCCGACGGGGGAATACGGGATCGTACCGGGGGCCTCAGCCTCAATGCACCATGGAGGAAATGTGTAACTAGGGGGTGTCTACCCACT
Source organism: Spinibarbus caldwelli (assembly GCA_039654775.1). Taxonomy (NCBI): domain Eukaryota; kingdom Metazoa; phylum Chordata; class Actinopteri; order Cypriniformes; family Cyprinidae; genus Spinibarbus; species Spinibarbus caldwelli. Next base: position 16,581,928 of record CM077247.1, on the reverse strand, counting down.
GACTGGCCACCGAGAGGGGCGTGGTAGGCCGCAATGGCCGCCACGTAAACTTTTAAGGTGGAGTGGGTTTACTCTGCAGAGAAACGGGCCTGCAGAAACTCCAGAACTGTACCAACTGGGCAGTTAGCTGGGTCGAGCTGGCGGTCTCCGCACCATGAAGTGAAAAGCTTCTACTTCAGGGCATACAGTTTCCTCGTTGAGGGAGATCTCGAATGGAGGATGGTCTCAACAACCTCGGTTGAGAGACCGGAAGATGTGAGCTGTGCCCCCTCAGGGGCCACACCCACAGTTTCCATAACTCCGGGCGGGGGTGAAAGATTGTCCCCCCTTCTGTGAGAGGAGATCCCTTCTGACGGGAATCTCCCATGGAGAGCCGTCGAGGAGAGGAATCAGGTCCGAGAACCATACTTGGCCTGGCCAGAATGGGGCTACTAATAACAGATGAACCCCGTCCCGGCGCACTCTCTCCAGAACTCCCGGGAGCAGAGCGATCGGGGGAAAACCGTACAGACAAAGCCTCGGCCAAGTCTGCACCATAGAATCCAGTCCCACTGGAGCTGGGTGAGTCAGAGAGAACCAGAGGGGACATTGCGAAGTCTCCTGAGTCGCAAAGAGGTCCACTTGAGCCTGGCCAAAAACTCTCCATATCTGCTTCACCACCTCGGGGTGAAGCATCCATTCCCCGGGCCTCGGCCCCTGTCTCGACAGTACGTCTGCTCCCATAATAGCAAGAACGACATCTCGATGTCGAACTGCCATCTGCTCCGACTGAACTAAAATCAACTAATCGTCGATGTAATTTAGTATGCGGATGCCCTGGAGTCGCAGTGGAACCAGAACAGGATCCACATACTTCATAAAAGTGCGGGGTGAGAATGCAAGGCCGAAAGGAAGAACTCAATATTGGTATGCTTCGCCCCCGAAAGCAAACCTCAAGAACTTCCTGTGAGTGGGAAGTATGGAGGCATGGAAGTATGCGTCTTTTAGATCTATTGTGACAAACCAGTCCTCGGACCTGATCTGAGACACAACCTGTTTGAGAGTGAGCATCTTGAAATTCAGTCACATAACGGAGCGGTTCAACTGATGCAGATCTAAAATCGGACGCAACCCCCCGTCCTTCTTTGGAACTAGGAAGTACCGGCTGTAAAACCCGGATTCTCTCTCGTGAGGAGGGACCACCTCGATGGCTTCCTTCCTCAACAGGGTGTTCACTTCCTGTTCCATTACCAGAGCCTGCTCGGGGCCGACCAGAGTAGGAATGACCCCACTGAAACGCGGCGATGGAGAGCTGCACTGAATACGATAGCCTTTTTCTACCGTGTGCAGGACCCACTGAGACACATTTGGCAGTAGTTTCCACACTGCTAAATAGTCTACTAAGGGAATCAGTCTCTCGAGACTGATCTCTGGTGTAATTGGAGCCGTTAAATTGGTGCCCTGAAACGGCACACCGGCAGGGGACAGCCAATCTAACTGCACTAGAGACCTCCAAAGAGGTGGCGAGCCTCTCAGCTCCGTTACATTTCCGGGCGGAAGAGACTGAGAGCAGCGCTCGCTGGAGACCGCTGCGCCCTGGAACACTGGCAGGGTTGCCAGACTGATCTCCTGAGGGCACTGAGGAGAGACGGGCACCGTGTGATACGGTGTACACCGCTCTACCCCAGTAGGGGCTGCCCTCAGAAGTCCTGAGCCTCTTGCGTCAGGACTTCTTGGCTGAGGACTTCTTAGCCTCAAGGATAGCATGAAGATCTAGCTTGGGCTTCGAAGTACCCGGTCCAGAGCCGCTTAGGCTCCCGGACCCGATGCGGGGGAGCGCGGGAGGCGACGCTCTGTTTCTGAGCCTCTCTGTATGAGGAGCTGGTATGCGGAGATCGGTGAGGGAGGAACAGCTGGAACGCCGCCGCTTGTTTACGGGCCTCCTGGTACCTGTCGACGACCAAGTTGGCGGCGTCGCCGAACAGGCCAGGAGGCGCAAGCGGGATGTCCATTAGGCAGACCCTGTCTTTCTCTCTCATGTCTGACAGGGTCAGCCACAAATGCCTCTCCGCTGCCACCATTGCTGCCATGGACCGCCTGATAGTGTGGGCGGTCTCCTTGGGGGCATAGAGGGAGGGATCAGTGGTCCGCCTCAGCTCAGAGATGTCCTCGGACTTAATCTCCTCTCCCTCGTCCAACTCTTTCAGCAGGTCGGCTTGGTACACCTGTAACACAGCCATTGTGTGCAGACACGCACCAGCCTGACACGCTGCCGCATACCCCTTGCCCACCAGTGCTGATGTTGTTCGCAGCGGGTTGGAGGGCAACGCCGGAGCCTTCAGAGACAATGCCACGCCGGGGGACAGATTCAACCCCGCCAAATTGCCATAATAGTCGGAGGCGGAGGATGAAGAGGCAGGCCAAGAATGGCCGAGCCCACGATCTCTAAACCTCAGCATGGAGATCGGGGAAGAAAGGCAGGCTCCGGCATGGAGGTGGTGGCCTGGCCCGCAGAAAGAGCTCATCTAACTTGCTTTTCTGCGGTTCGGTCTGTTTCTCGGCGGGCCACTCGATGTTTAATTTGGCCACCGCACGAGTAACCACCTCCAGGTGCTCCTCATATTGGGGCGATTGAGGGGGTGAATCCTCCTCGACGCTCTCCACATCGACCTCCTCGGAGGAAGAGAGGTGACAGTGACGTCTTGCCGTTCCATTGAACTGATTACACATGTGATTCAGAGCGTGGTCACACTGAAGGTGTTCCCATAGCGTTTTGATGCAGCTCGAGTTCCTGAAGGGGAACTTATTTCAAAAACATTAATAAAATGTTTATGACCCCAAAGTTTTGAATGCATTAATGAATACATTAATGAATAGTCTGTTTACAAATATGTTTAAAACAATGTTTACTCCAGGGTGGTGCACCATTCAAAAGTGAACTTGAACTTGAAATGTTTTCTACATTCCACTTAGATTCCTTCATTTGAATTGAGGTATCAAACAAGATGGAGAATTTCAACTGAAATTTGAATGTAACAAAGTGAAATTAAAATAAATTCAAAGAATATAACTGTCATTTTTGACTCCAAAAGCAAATTTTAAAAAAATTAAAATAAGACAAAATATTAAATACTTACCACAAATTATTCCTTCAGTATCAAAGCTTCTGTATATAATTATCTAGTATCACAGCAGGTGACTAGACGTGTGTGATGTCTCAGTGTTAAAATATAGTTTCTTTGTTATTGGCATTCTGTTTTCTCATCAAGTAGGCCTATGCATATACTAAGATACTGTGAAATATAAATGCTAACGATTGTTTATAACATTCTTTTAGGACTGTGAATACATACTCTCGCCTTCACCCGCATCTCACACAGGAAGGGGACGCAGGTCTCGTTCAGTTTTCATCTCCATTCAGAATCTTACAGAGTAAGTGTGCATTCACTATTTTACAGATGTTACTTTAATTTGATTTATTTACTGTATGGTAAAAATATGTGTGCTATGTGGTAATTGTTCTTTTTTTCTATAAATTAGTACTAGTATCAGTGACCATCACAATAATGTTAATAATGTAGTTTATTTGTGTAAACAGCATGCTTACTTTTTTATTTCAGATGTGAGAATAACAGTGCAAAAGAATCTGTTGCAACGAGAGCCAAAGCAAATAAGCAGCCCACTCGGTCATGGAAAAATATAAACAAACATATACACAACATAAACATAAACAATATACACTTTGGAAATGCCAGGTATGTGATGTTCAATTATATATTTCAACATGACACACTACCAGTCAAAAGTTTTTGAACAGTTTTTGTTTTTGTAAAGAATTCTCTTCTGCTCACCAAGCATTTATTTGATCCAAATTACATACAAGTTGTATTTGCTAAAGCAGTAATATTGTGAAATATTTTTTACTATTTAAAATAACTGCTTTCTATTTGAATATATTTTAAAAGGTAATTTATTCGTGTGATCAAAGCTACATTTTCAGCATCATTACTCCAGTCTTACTCCAAGTGTAGCAATATACACTATACCATTCAAAAGCTTGGAGTCAGTATACATAGAAATTAAAACTTTTTTATTTAGCACACAAGTGACGATAAAGACATTTATCATGTTACAAACGATGCTGTTCTTCTGAACTTTCTATTCATCAAAAAAACCTGAAAAAAATTCTTAGCTCTTTTCAACATACTACTACTACTACTACTAATAATAATAATAATAAATGTTTTTTGAGCAGCAAATAAGAATATTAGAATGATTTCTGAAGGATCGTGTGACTGGAGTAATGATGCTAAAAATTCAGCTTTGAAAGTTAGCTTTGATTGTTCCTAATAAACTGTTTAACTGCACTCGCAAGTGAATCTCAAGTTATTTTGTGTGATAGCTAAATATATTCTAAATAAACTACAAAAAATATATGTATAAATTAATATTGTCCTCACATTCTTTCTTGTAACTCTTCCCTCTCAGTCACGTAACTGACTGGATGGATCATTATGCAGCTCATTATGCTGGCCTTTGTCTTCTCAGGTGTAAATTACTGCATTATGTAGGGTAGTTGACGCCCTCTCGCATATGCCCTTCCTACCTGAAAAAGTGTCTTAGAAAATTTAAATCAATATATTGTTTTCTGTGAGCGAGTAAACAAGATGATTTTCACATAATTTTGATGCAAAAACAGTAGGCTACAAGATCCCGTTCTCAAAAGTCTTGTGAACAAATGTTCTCTATGTGTTTTATGGCCTTATTTCAGTGACTTCAAAATTTTAGTTTTTCACTAACCATGCATAAACGTTGCTTTCTCAAAAACACAGTCACGTACATACATGATACTCACATATTATTGTAGCCCAGTTTGTGCGGATTACAGTGTTATTACACTTTAACCATTTATAAGTTTATAAGCAACTGAAAAAAGCACAAATGTCAGGGCATGTCAAAACTTCTCCAGGCCCCCAAAACAACCTCAGACCCCAGAGGGTTAAAGAGAGCAAGAGTATGTTCAAGTTTCACAATATTAATTACCAAAAAGCCTAGGGTGGGCCAGCCCCAGTCAGCTAAGTCTGTAGAAATACCAGAAAGACTGGAGGCTCCAAGGGAAAATCAGTGTTCCACCATGGGAACCAATCAGTCTCAGAAAACCAATAAGTATTATCGATATTCTTCACATTCCCATCTATTTTGTGCCTTGTATAAATCCATAATCCATACTGTAGTAATGCATACATCTGCAGAGTGAAAACATGATGTAACATGTAATGCATAGTAGTATGACACAAATTCAGTTGATATATACTGTACTGCCTACTAATGGATCTTTAGTATATTGCCTGAAGATGTCCACTGTTAGCCAGCTACTGTATCAAGCAAGAGAACCAGTTAACCTGTGTAATATTCAAAGCAGTTCAAGAATACGAATGGAGAGCAAATCGTTATAAGGGCAACTGTACAAGCTGGTACCAACCAGTATTACATGCAGAAGGGAGTCATTAATACATTTTGTTTTGATGTCTGATTTTTGCATGGTATATCTCAAACTTTGATATGATATTAAAATATTTTTCAGCTACAAAAATTTGCTTTGAAATCTACAACTTCTCTCTAAAATGTATAAATTAAAGTCAAGCAAAGAGTCCTGCTGTTACCACCTCCCCAACTGTGACACTAATTGAAAACATAAACATGTTTAATATTTATGGAAAAAATGTAATCAAATTTACTGTTCCGAATAATTAAGCCTCTATTAAGAATGCCCAATATATTGAAATTAGCCGATATTAGCAAATGCTTTTATCTAAACTCAAACAGTGCTACTAGCAATGCCAAGATTATGGGTTCGATTCCCAGGAAATGCATGAACTGATAAAACGTGCACCTTGATCTGCTTTGGATAAAAGTGTCTGCCAAATGCATGAAGATAAATGTAAATGAGGAGTACTACAAAACATTTCACTTTCAAATATATCAATATTAGGTATTTAATTGTTCATGCTCATATCTTTATTTTCACATTTACTGTGAAGTAACTTTGCCCTCATCCATCACTGACTTAATGTTAACCTTAAAAATGCATAATTTAATAACACTGTTAAAGTATCTTTACTAAATTTTCATACTGTACATTATTATGTATAGATGCCTACATCGATTTTTTTGTTTGTTTGTTTGTTTGTTTTTGGTTTTTTTTAGTGTTTTAACTTATTTAGACGAATCAGAATAGAAGATTAATATTGGTGCATCTCTAAATTCTACATTCTGACAACAAGACTTACAACTGCTGTCAGCTCAAAAAGGCGGTGGTCATGTATTTCACTCCATTACAACTCTTTGTTACATGCCCTGGCCTTTGCATATATTATGGTAAGTGACAATGTTTTATAATAATAATTTGTTAACTCTGTAGGGAGCATGATTTATTGTACACTTCCACATCAAAACACATTAAAAAAATGACTGATTTATTCAGACCTCCCAGAACCAAAAAGACCGGTTTTCTTCAAGAGCAGCACTGATATGGGTCAGGCACGTTCTTGCCTTATCTTAAGTTATTTACTGCTGTCAGAGAGGTTGACTGGCAAAGGAATGAATGATTGCTTGAGTCTGAGTAGCTACTGGCCCAGCAGTGAATTTCTGTCAATGAGAGTGGAAAGTTTAAAGGAACGGGATAAAACGAATCGTTTGTTCATAGATGCCCTGAACAGAGAATTTAATTGCACACAACTTCCTAAAAGTGGTTTTCTTGACAAGAACGGCTACTGTGACGTTATGAAATTGAACAAAATCAAACATTAAAAATACCCAATAAACTTCTGAAGATCACAGTGTGAAAAACAAATGCCACATGAATGTAAGGGAACACAAGTTCACTAACTGATTATGAAAGGCAAAGAGAAACAAAGCAAGTGGGATGTGTCGTCAAATAATTCACTTCTATATTTGTCTCACTATGAGCATTAAAAATTCAATAATTTGCGATTAGATTTAGCAATACAGTACGTGCATCAGCATTTCCTCTCCCATCCACACATAAACACAATTATCTGCAAAGCAGCAAGAAATTCAAATTACTGTTCAGCACATTTAAAAACGATCTTCTACTTCATTAAACTTTGCACTTTGGTATTTTCTGGAAGTTGAGCACAGTGTTTACTCATCGCTCACTCACGTACCCTCCAACTCACGTGACGCATATTGATTTTGTTTACAAATCTCATCTGATTTATACGTTAAAAACATTTGTGCTCGCGAGCCTTCGAGTGTAGATAGTGCTCTGAATAATATAAGCCACTTTTTCCAACTACTTTGAATATTTTTGGCTAAGGTGGGCTAATCTTGAAGAGGTTTAACGGAAAACCACTTCAGTATCACTTCCTGGATTAGTACTTTACAATGAAACTTCCCCTTCATATTCAAAGGTCTACAACTGGAGACTCCTATATGTGCTCAGGACAACCTGGGGAAATAGCGGATATCTTGAACTACTCAGACATGCACACGCTCCTTCCCATGGTCTGATGGGGCTTTGTGCCCTTCATAAAATATACAGTCTAACAATCAGAGTGATTTAATGCCCCCAGGAAGACATTATTATAGTGCAGACAAAATCAATACAACTGAAATTCCGGCAACTTTTTTTCCCTTTTCCTCTGTTTCAGCCTGGTCAACTGAAAGGCTTTTGCCAGCATGCTGTTCTGCTGCCATTCAAAGAAAGCGATACCATAGCACTGGGGTTAGTCAGGAGGCATGATCCACCGGACTGTCATTAAACAAGAGCTAGGTTCATGGCACCCATCATGTTCCTAAATTACCAAACGTCACTTTTAATTAAGTGTGGTAACAGTTCATTTTAATGAAGGCTTGATGTGCTCAGCAGATTTTAACCCAGCACTCTTCATTCACTTTTATATGCCTGTGCATTGATTCTGCCCAGTCAAACTTACCATGAACCCTCAATATAGATTGAACCCACATGACAGCATTAATATGCAGTATCTACTTTGAAACCGTAGCTTCCCCAGATACAAGCTACTCAGCATTTAAAATAGTTCAACTACAGTCAAGCTGCTCGTTTAAAAAAGTAGCCACTGTAACTAAGCTACTAACAAATAGAAGACAACAGTCAAGGAGGCAATATATATATATATATATATATATATATATATATACACACACACACACACACATAAATTTAAATGATGTTTTATTAACAAGGTTCGGGAGAAGCATGATCAGATAATCAACCAATTCAGCACAGGTGGAGCTCATCTAGTTGATTAGCTTAACCAGCAGGCTATGTATCTATCTATCTATCTATATATATATATATATATATATATATATATATAGAGAGAGAGAGAGAGAGAGAGAGATAGATAGATAGATACATACATACATACATACAGCCAACTCACCTCTGTCCCATGATAGTTTTTCCAGCATCCCTCCTCCACCCCAACTCCTCACTCCTAACTATTCTCATGCCAGTTTAGAGATGGGGGAGTTCTCTGGGTTCGGGCTATGTTCCGAGCTCGGAGCCCTCTCTCAAGACAGCACGCCAAATATGCTTACCATTTGATAAATCTGATTATATGTAAGTGCGAACTCGTGAAATATACATTTTAATCACACTGTTTTAGCAAGCAGAGCAGTGTTTATCTAGTACAAAATAATATCTCAATTTCACCTGAGATTGAGAAGATACATTTACACTAAAGACTAATTACACTAAAAATAAAACAACATAATAGAAAACAACATAATTATAACCGATATATAACCGAGTCCAAAAAAAACATTGATGATCAGCAGCTTTAAACTACATATTTTGTGGGGGAAAATATATATATACAGTAGTCAACATTTGAAGTGGATCAAAACCTTTCATCAAAGTCACCCTAAAAAAAAAAAAAAAAAAAACCTGTTCTTCTCTTAGGACAACTTTGAACTTTTTTGATCCACTTCAAATGTTGAAGCATTGTTCATTGTTAGATCTTGTTAACTAATGTAGTTAACTAATGTTCACAAATGAAACAAATAATTGCAAAGTGTTACCAAAATAATGAAAAATTAAGTATTGGTTAAATAAAATAAGGTAAAGCTGTGAGTTGTGAGATAGTTGTGATATGAAATGATAATTATGAAAAATAAACTTATGAGATTTAATTACAGGCCTCCATAGTTCAGTAACAACAAATCCATAAATCACTCATTCCTTCAGACAGCGACGACAGAATACAACCACTTGTTTTAGCAGTTACATTTAGTTAGGGTAAAAATAACAAATGTATGCACCCTCCGAAAATCCAAATAACCCCTCAAGTTACACATCTCAGTGCTTGTTACTAGAAAACCGACTTCATTTTCAAAACAACTGAGTTACTGTCACGCTACTGAAAAATGCAGCTAAGTCAGTGCCACTGCTACTTTTAGTTTGTTACACCTCTGATAACAATGATAGCCTGACAAACTGATAACAATGTTCCATCACTGATCCTGCATCAGGCTAAAACACTTTCACTGCCAGGTAAAATACAACAGTGTGGGTGCATTTTCTTTTCATTTCTCTATTACTCACCAGCACACACAGAGAGACACATAACTGAAGGGCACTTGTTCCTCATTGTGTTAATTCATTTTTTCCTTCCAGGCTCTCAGCTCATTAAAAATTGAAATACACACAACTTCTAAAAAAAAAACCCTGCCTGAAAACTGAATTGGACACCTCCAGTTCTTTTAATACAAGCCCGATGAGTAACGACACAGAGGCGGTTAATTTAGCAGCACAGCTAGATAGCCTTGTTTAAGGGCCTCAAAGAGAGCTCTCTTTTGTGGTTGGGATGGAAAAAAATCCTGCGTAAACATTTTCAACGGTACCCACATGTAAGTGCCACAGAACCACGAGATAGTTTTCTCTGCTTGAGTGAGAATGAGAAGTTTGTGATGAATATTACTGTGCTAATGCACCTAATCTTTATGGACTTTTTATTAGGCTGTAATTCTCGGGTCTTGATTCATGTTTAATGCCCTCATATACAGATCACAAGAGACCTGCAGTTTACTCTGAAAAATGGCATGCTAATGAAAGATAGATTTGGGGGAGTTCATTCCGGATACTGTAGCTACTTTCCAAAGAAGCCTTTAAAAATGGAGGGGCACAGCTCGCTCAATTAGCATGCAGGAAAGGGAAATGTAGCCTTCGGTTTGGATGCTGTCATTCTCTGACCGCTCCATGCTGACATCCCAGGTGTCTGTCGTTCCTGTACCAACAGGGCAGGGCAAGAGCTGCTCACGCAAAGCTGCTTTCTATCACTAGAAATCTCTCTACACACACATACGGACACACACGGACACACACACGTGGCCAGTGGCACATGCTGTAATCTAAACCACTGGCCACAAATCACATGAGTGCATTTGAAAATCATCACCGGCCTTTCCCATAAAGAACACCAATAAAAATAAACATTCCCTCAATGGAAACATTTCAAGCTCATATGTAAAGTGCTGGCAGGAGAGTACATTACGTGATTGTAGTATATTTGCCATTGATGTTGTTGTGGGAAAGGGAGAAATGAAGATGGAGAGAGATGGAGGTTTGAAAATATACATAAACCTGCAACAAACACACTTCAAAATGAAGTGTTATAATGTTGTTCCGTGGCATAATGTTGTTTCCTCTATGAATAAGCTAATTTCAATGCGTCTTTTAGGTTTAAAATATATATATATATATATATATATGTATGTATGTATAAATATAAATTATAATTAAACAATGATAATAGAATTAAATGGTCCTGAGGGATTGAAGCAAAAAATGTGCATCTTAAATATTTCTAAAGCACCTAATTTTTATTTTTTTGTACAAAATGGTTATTATTTGAGCTGTAAAGTTTCTTTAATCATCATTTTGTCATAGATCTAGGCAATGCTCAGAGCTGGGTAGATTACTTACAAATTGTAGTTTGTTACTGATTCCAAATTACATGACAAAAATTGTAGTTATTAACGTAATCCATTACATTACATAATTTAGGTAATATAATCAGACTACTTTCTGATTACTTTTAGATTACTTTTGACCTAACTTGTTTATCACATCGATTTAAACAGGATTATCTTGTTTAAAAAAAAAAAAAAATGCAGTTGTGTAATGTAATGAAGTAATAATACTTCGTTACAGTACTTAAGTATTTTTTGGGAGTATCTGTACTTTACTTGAGTTTTTATATTTCAGCCAACTTTTACTTTTACTCCACTACATTTCCTAATTAAAATGTATACTTTTACTCCGATACATTTCCCAGAAGCATATTCGTTACTTACTACAAAATAGTCAGAAGAACACAGACCGCAAGAAAGCAGGTTTAACGAATCAGTGGTCTGGCGTCTGCAAGTTTTAGACTCCTAAAAACACCTCATGTGCAAACAAGTGGGTGCACAACCGCGGATGATTCATTTTCCACTCAAGTCGAGTCTGGGGTGTGTGATATGCAGTATATCTTCTGCGATATGTTAAGTGTTGTTGTAATGATGTGCGATCTGACATTATCAAGTAGGCTACATCTCCAAATCACACACAGAGTGCACGCACGTTGATTTATTAGTCTATTAAAACTCAAAATTGTAGACAGCAAAAATGCTTCTGTGTGCCTTTTATATTTATATAATTTAATATAGTTAACTTATATCACACAAACCGTTTTTCTGCAGATATCACAACACATTTAATAATCATTTTATACAAGTTCAGTAAAGCGGTAAGTGATATTTTAGACATAATATTGCTTGTTTTTGCTCAATTTTGTCAATGAAAATAGTTCCAAACAAAGATCACAGCGCTGTTTTGTGTCTCTGAGCAATGGATGGTGTTTACGTATTGAATGAATCAGCTTTTTGAACGAATGGGTTGAATAAATGATTCAGTGATTCACTCATTAACACAGTCAAATGCTTTGTTCCTGAATGAATCAGCTGATTGAATGAATCATGTTGAATCTCAATGACTCACTCATTAACAGTCACATGCTGCCACCTACTGGCAGTTTTAATTTCACATTTCGACTATTTTTTAATGTTTTAAATGGTTTCAAATATCAGTGTTCAACGTTTTATGTTAAAAACAAAACATTAGGCCTATTTATGCATCTGTAACTGCAGTTAAAATGCATCCATGTCCCTTCTGAGATACATTAAACTGTGTAAATACATCTAAATGCTATTTCAGATTCAGATTCCAGAAATGTTTTCTTATGTTGGAATGAAAGACACTAAGCAGCCTACCAGATGATGTGCTTCTTATTCTTACCCAAAAATACAAAATAGAAGAAAGAGTTAAATCTGAACACAATCTTGCTACTCAAGCTGTGTATGAACATTTTTATATATTTATTTGCTTCTTTTCCATTTTGCATTTACTTGTACTTTTACTTTCAATACTTAAGTACGTTTAAGATTAAAAAAAAATACTTTTCATACTTAAGTACAATAAATATCACATAGTTTAAGACTTTTACTCAAGCAATATTCTAAACGGTGACTTCAACTTCTACCAAAGTAATTTTCTGGTAAGATATCTGTACTTTTACTTAAGTATGGCTTTCAGGTACTTTATACACCACTGACAAAATGTAAGAAAGAAAGAAAAAAAAAAAAAAAAAAAAAAAAAATATATATATATATATATATATATATATATATATATATATATATATATATATATATATATATTTGTTGTAATTAACAAAATGAAGTGCATTAAACATGACATTACGTCAAGGTTTCCCAAACTGGGGTTGTTTGGGAAACTGCAGAGTGTTTGAGAGTTCAATGGAAAGTTAATAATTAATTAAATTATAAAAATGTAAAATTAAAATCATTTTAAAATAACATCAATCAAAATAAAACACTTACTAAAAAATATGAAATATTTTATTTGTGTACATGCATGTCATGTGACAATTAACCAAAGTCAGAGAACAGTGAACATTATGTGATTCTTGTTTATTAAAATATTTATTTTAAAATCTAAGGGGTAGTTCAAGTAAATATATTAGGTGAAAGAGGTTCAGATAAAGTTTTGGAATTCCTCCATTACATGTAAATAAAAAATAACATAATTTGTGCATTTTAATGTAAATAAAGACAAAAGCCTCCCAAATGACATAGTAATACATAATTAACCTAATTCAAATAAAATGTAATGTGTTCATCAGCAGTTGACACAATGTTGAAACACTTCTTAAACCTGAAATGATTTTTGTAAATCAGTAGTCAAATGCTGTTTTCTGCGCAATTATATCCACCTGAGTAATGACTGGTCTTTGTGTGAATGTCCACAAAACTGGAAGACTTCCGAAAGATTTCTGTTTAAACAAGTGCTGTTTTTAACAACTTTCTATTGATCAATGATTCCTGAAAATAATGCATCACAGTTATCACAAAACATATTAAGCATAGATAATGAGTAGTGTTTCTTGCATATTAGTATGATTTCTGAAGGATCATGTGACACTGAAGACTGAAGTAACGGCTGCTGAAAAGTCAGATTTGACATCACATGAATAAATGACATTTGAAAATGTTTAAATAGAAAACAGTTATTTTAAATGGTAATATTTATTAAAAAAAAAAAAAAAAAATCTACACAGACAAGTCAGTTAGGAATTCTGTCACAGTCTAATGTTAGCCTGTATAATATTTAAGTCCTGTGGCTATACTACACTTATAACCATAAATAGTGTGCATTAGCCCATTTACAGCCATTATGAGTAATTTGTTATAATCAACATTATGCCACAATTGCAGTTAAGCTTGAACTAGAATTGGACCAAATTGCTTTAACCAGTGATTCTCAACTGGCTGTTGAGAATGAATTTGCATAAGGTTATACTTGACCCATGGCCTTTGACATACAAAATAAAAAAACGACAGGGTTCTCACTATTAAAAGCTTATTTATTTTGCTGTGCAGGGTCATATGGATAGTTTGGCATTGTTTTTCCCATATCAGAACAGACCTGTGAAACATTTCTGGGTCATGACCCACCGGTTGAGAACCACTGCATTAAGTTCGAGCCCTGATTAAAGAACAGTGAGATTATTCAATGCTCCTCTCATGCTTCAGAGTGAACAGCAGGGTGCAATGATTTGCTCATATTTCAGCATCTTGAAGGAATGCTAATAAACTTGAACGTTTTGAATCCTAATATTGCTCTGTATATATTAACGCTAATATATTCTGAGCTGAGCAAGGAACATGAAAATCATGATATTTCCGGTCCTCGTGGGGAGTGTGAGTTATCCAAGCATAAGGGTAAAATAATGTTTTACTTTGATTCTGTTTTTGCGTACAATTACAGTGAATCTACTCCTAATTTCTGTCCACCAACAGGCAGCCAAAAGATCAATCACAAACACACTGACTGTAGATCTCCCCTGATTCAGTTCAGCTGGAAATTAAAGACTGGCGAGGAAGCAGGTCACATGGTCTTTACAGACAGCTAACGCAGACAGACGCATGCAGCACACATTCCTTGAGTGGCACATCCACAGAAACGTTGTCTGGGTGTTCGATTAATCTGGCTGCCAGCGAAATCAAATTGTAAAATGAGGAAAACACTAAGTAATTTAGCACTAGAAATGTGGGAAAGGAAGAATTCAAGGAAACAGATACAAATTAGACCCTCTGTTTCAGGTCTTTGGCCAGGAAATTCATTGGTAGTCATTAGTGTTACATGGTGTACAAGTGTCACAGAGGCATCACAGCCCACGAGCCTCAAAATACTGGTAGTGAGATATTTACCATACAAACTAATGTAACACCACGGAGGAGTATAAAAAGAAGCATATATATATATATATATATATATAGGGTGAATTAAGGGTGATTGGGGCAGTTTTTAAATTTCCGATTTGCGCAAGGTTTCTTGCCATAAATTAAAAACATCATGATATATTTCTTTAATACTGAAGATGTTAACTACCCATTTGAGGAGGAAACAATGTTATATTATGATGAAAGGATGAGTGACATACACTTTTCTGTAAACGGAGCCAAAAAAAATTTTTTTGGTAACATTTGGGTGATTGGGACACAACGTTTGGGTGATTGGGACAGCACCTTTTTTCATTGATTTAGGGTAGTGTAAGAATATTTACTGTATTGCACAAGTTAGTTCATACTTTAATATAATTTTATATGCAATATTTCATTTTCTGTTCATCATTATTAAGAGCCCATGTTTATTTCTGTTCAACTTTATTTCTCACTTCATAAATCCATCCAAAATTCATACAATACAACACATGTAACTGAGGTAAAAGAAGTCTTGAAGTCCAAAAGTCATTGAAAATATTTAAAAATCTAATATTAGACAAGCCAAAAATAAATAAATAAATAAATAAATAAATAATGCTTCATGTCCAAATAAATAAATAAATACATAAATAAGAAAATAAAATAAAATAAATTGTTGGGTGGCCCCATCACCAATTAACTGTTTGACAAACACATTTAACCTGCACAAACCTTTAACTGAAACATGAATATGGTTTATTACTGAAAAAAAAAAAAAATTAAAAGTTTATCTATAATGCTTCTATTTTCAAAATGCTTCTATTTCAGAATTTTTATTTTAGCAAAAATCTAGATAGTTCATGAATATTTTTGTGGCTGATTAGGGCTTGCATAAATAAAAAGGTTGGAAACCACTAATTTAGGGCATACAGATCATATACAATGGTTCTCTATTACAAGGAAAATCATTTTCTTAATTAGCAAAGCCTTTAAGCACTGTCCCAATTACCCAAAATTATGCTGTCCCATCCACCCAAACTGTGTTTGGGTGGATGGGACAAAATAAAAACAATCTCATTCGGAAAACAGAAACATTATATTAACATTTTTTTACTGATTTTGTAGAAGTAGTACATCATATTTATGTTTCCATCAAAAGTTTGTATAATATAGTAGCTATGACAATTTTAAGACCTTATTATGAAAACTAGCAAAAGCTTATGTCATTTTCTTCAGTTCATGCATTTCATGGTCCACTTCCTGTTTGACGCATGCCCCGCCCACCTACATGATATCACACCGATGAGGGCATCCCATTTTAGTTATGCGGTCTTATGCCTAGGACTCCGCAAAAAAAAGTTTTTATTTTTACTCATTAGGTGAGAAAATAAATTCTGTATAGTTATACTGTCCCATTTTACCTTATGTATGTATGTATATATATATATATATATATATATATATATATATATATATATATATATATACTGTACAGGCATGTAAACACATTAATCGCAGTATTGCCGCTCTGACCAAAGTGCGCATGCGCTTGTGACATATATGAATGACGTGACACGCACCTGTAATAATACACAGATTAAAAACGATGGTGGGGAAGAAAGCATCGCATTTCTGGGGAAAACTCGCTGCCACCAGTCTCTGTTCCTTACCCTCATCCACAAATGGCGAGTAGAACGCGACGGCAGCGTAGGCAAACGAATTGCCATTACATTTCTATGGCACCGAAAAAGCGTGGAATACCATACAAAAGTGTTTTGCATTAGACGTAAATGAATTAAAACAGCGGCCAGTAACACACCTGCTCTTTCTGAGTCCATCATTTGTGCTGTGCAGTGGGGTATGTGAATAATGGCAGTAAAAAAATTAACCACAATTATTAGCGAATAATAAGAATAATGGAAATTGCATGTAAACCCGAGTAAGAGCTTTGCTCTTGACATGGAAACATCATAATGCGATTAAGTCCTTACTCTGATTATTGTAAATAATCGCATTATTCGTGCGCATGTAAACGTAGTCAGTTTACAAGCTGTTATATTAATGTCTTTCCGCGGTTGAAACACTGATTGAGGATAACATGAGACAGGATAAGGATTCCAGTAAGTTGTGCTCTTTCTTTTAACTTGCTTTCGGGTGTTTATTCATGTTTGTTTCGTGCTGAAACGAATTAAAGCGAGGAGATTATTATCAGTTCACTGCACTTTCCGCTGCCGCTTCTCTTGAGCTGATGCGCTACAGCGATCTGACACTGCACATTAAACCGCGTCAAAACGGTATTTATTGTTTGAATATTGTAATAAAACCGACAGAATTTGAAATCTGAGGCTTTGTTTCATATCAAAAGTAACAAAGCACAAAGCTTACTGCGGTTTATTGGATGGGAGGCGCGCTACAATGTTCCAATTATTAACTGAAAGCAGGCTAGACTAATCGATTCTTGGGATTTAAGAATCGATATAATTTCGAAAAAATGAGAAACGATTAAAATCGTGCAATCGGTATTTTTTTTTTTTTTTTTTGTTTATTTATTTATTTTTACCCAGCCCTAATATATTTGTGTGTGTGTTGTTTTTATTTATGTATTTATTTATTTATTTACTTGCTTGCTTACTTAGGCTACTTACTACTTACAACTGAAAATAATTGTTTTAAATTATAATATATTTTAAAATGTCACGTTCCTTGTTATGGCAAAACTGATTTTGTGCTAAATTATTATCAATTACTGCTGGTGCTCAATTTTTAATAATGGTTCTTATAATTATCAATGTTAAAAACAGTCTTTACTGCTTAATATTTGAAAGTTTTTTTTTTAGGATTCTTTCATGCATATAGAATTCAAGAGAAAGTGTTTATTTGAAATATAAATCTTTTGTAACATTATAAATGTCTTTAACGTCACTTCTGATCAGTTTAATGCATCCTTGTCAAACAAAAGTACTCATTTTTCAAATAAAAGAAATAAATAATAATAATCTTACCCAAAATTTTGCTTAATATTTTTGTAGAATCCGTGATGTACTACCATTTAGTGAATCACCATTTAGCAGTGCATTTTCAGTTAGAGCACATCAACCTCTTTCAAGAACATAATTTAATGGAAAGCGATTAAAAGAACCCAGCGGGTGATCCAGATATGTAAATATGATGGTGACTAATGCCTTGGAAAAAAATATATAAATCACACTTGAATCCATCTAGCTATGACAGCCATTTAAAAAGAGAGCAAGTAAACCTACAGTATGCGTGAGGTCATCTGACAGGCAGCATGACAAACAGGTGCATCTCAATAAATTAAAATGTTGTGGAAAGTTCACTTATTTCAGTAATTCAACTCAAATTGTGAAACTCATGTATTAAATAAATTCAACGCACACAGACTGAAGTAGTTTAAGTCTTTGGTTCTTTTAATTGTGATGATTTTGTCTCACATTTAACGAAAACCCACCAATTCACTATCTCAACAAATTAGAATATGGTGACATGCCAATCAGCTAATCAACTCAAAACACCTGCAAAGGTTTCCTGAGCCTTCAAAATGGTCTCTCAGTTTGGTTCACTAGGCTACACAATCAAGGGGAACACTGCTGATCTGACAGTTGTCCAGAAGACAATCATTGACACCCTTCACAAGGAAAGTAAGCCACAAACATTCATTGCCAAAGAAGCTGGCTGTTCACAGAGTGCTGTATCCAAGCATGTTAACAGAAAGTTGAGTGGAAGAAAAATATGCACAACCAACCGAGAGAACCGCAGCCTTATGAGGATTGTCAAGCAAAATTAATTCAAGAATTTGGGTGAACTTCACAAGGAATGGACTGAGGCTGGGGTCAAGGCATCAAGAGCCACCACACACAGATGTGTCAAGGAATTTGGCTACAGTTGTCGTATTCCTCTTGTTAAGCCACTCCTGAACCACAGACAACATCAGACGCGTCTTACCTGGACTAAGGAGAAGAACTGGACTGTTGCCCATTGGTCCAAAGTCCTCTTTTCAGATGAGAGCAAGTTTTGTATTTCATTTGGAAACCACGGTCCTAGAGTCTGGAGGAAGGGTGGAGAAGCTCATAGCCCAAGTTGCTTGAAGTCCAGTGTTAAGTTTCTACAGTCTGTGATGATTTGGGGTGCAATGTCATCTGCTGGTGTTGGTCCATTGTGTTTTTTGAAAACCAAAGTCACTGCAACCGTTTACCAAGAAATTTTGGAGCACTTCATGCTTCCTTCAGCTGACCAGCTTTTTAAAGATGCTGATTTCATTTTCCAGCAGGATTTGGCACCTGCCCACACTGCCAAAAGCACGAAAAGTTGGTTAAATGACCATGGTGTTGGTGTGCTTGACTGGCCAGCAAACTCACCAGACCTGAACCCCATAGAGAATCTATGGAGTATTGTCAAGAGGTAAATGAGAAACAAGAGACCAAAAAATGCAGATGAGCTGAAGGCCACTGTCAAAGAAACCTGGGCTTCCATACCACCTCAGCAGTGCCACAAACTGATCACCTCCATGCCACGCCGAATTGAGGCAGTAATTAAAGCAAAAGGAGCCCCTACCAAGTATTGAGTACATATACAGTAAATGAACATACTTTCCAGAAGACCAACAATTCACTAAAATTTTTTTTTTTTTTTTATTGGTCTTATGAAGTATTCTAATCTGTTGAGATAGTGAATTGGTGGGTTTTTGTTAAATGTGAGCCAAAATCATCACAATTAAAAGAACCAAAGACTTAAACTACTTCAGTCTGTGTGCATTGAATTTATTTAATACACGAGTTTCACAATTTGAGTTGAATTATTGAAATAAACTTTTCCACGACATTCTAATTTATTGAGATGCACCTGCATTTCACAACAGTGTATGGAGCAGACGCACGTTTATTTTCAGTCGTTCACATGGCATTGGAGGACTATATTCACTATAAACACCTTTAAGTGCACTTGAACAACTGACAAAATAAAATTATTTGTATGCTGTGCGACTGGAATCAGTCAAGTAGACGTGAGGTGAAAAACTAATGCATTTGTTCTGATGGCCCTATATATAGCTTATCAAACGCGTCTGTTTTCTAGATTCAGACCCCAAGCACTGCCACAAATAATCACAAAGCCTTGAATGAAGACACCAGCATGCCACGATGAAGAACTCGATCGCCACCAATCACTCCAGGGAAGCAATTAAAGAGTCAGCTCAAAGCATTATAACTGTAATTACATCACACAAATCGACTCGGACAAGAGAGCACATACAGGGCCACATGCAAAAACAAATGCATCGGCAGCAGCTTTACAGTGAGAGCTAGAAAGGCATCAGATCTCTGAGAAATAATAATAAATGTCTAAGCCTCACTCATGATTCCATTATGACTTAGGCTTTTATGGGCTTTTTCCCCATAAGAGCTTAAAAACAAATTCATCCCTTCAGCCTTTAGCAACAATTCACCACCAATTCCATTTAGAATGATCTTAGGACGACCTTCAGATGAGATTATTTCACAGAAAATAAACAAAAAATATATATATTGTTCTGTCAGCTTACGTACATTTTTTTTTTTTATATATATATTTTTTTGTTTTGTTTTTTTTCAAAAAATTTTACCCAGTGGGGATTTAAAAACATTTCTGTTAGGAAGTCAGGATGTGTGTGTGTTAGAGAGACCCGTTCACAAAACAAGCATGAAAAATATTGCTCTCTGGAGTGTTAGAACTGCTTCACCGTCCATGAAGATAGCGTGCGTGAGTCAGATGTGGGCTGCTTTCAAAATGTCCTCTTATGTCCACAAAGAATAACATGAGAGACTTAGAAAACATTTATATTTATCTTTTCATAAAATAACCCACAAAATCCACATTTCTGCAGGAATAAGAAATTCATATAAAGCAAAATCACAGTCCGTTGTGACTGTGCACACATTTTACACAAACTCTACAAGATTTTTTGTAGAGATTTGAGTATGACCATCACGACTCAATTTTGCACTCCTAAACTTACCTTTTTTTTTACTAATTATGCTTACAAATGCATTTTGCCAGTCAGCTTAAAAAGTTGTATTTAAACAACCTTCATTTCTAAATGTATTCACCATAAGTCATCTAAACTAATTAAATGATAAGCACTTGTACAGTGAAAACACATTATAGAATGAATTAAAATCATGTGGTCAGTGGCCTAACCTAGTGGTTAACACTTAAACATCGCTCTGTGGCACTTGTGTACGCTCGCAGTGAGACTGAATCTGCACTTCATATTATCCCATCTCTGAATCTGAGATACAACAATTTTTCAAATCAAAATGGCTGCCGCTTTTCCTGTTATTAGCATGCAAGAGTCCGAAATATGACTTGAAGATAAAATAAACACTGTTTTCACTGATGACAGTAGACATGCTGTGCTCTGCATATATAATCAAGCATGGTAAAAAAAAAATAAAAAAATAAATAAATTAAAAACAGCTTATGAATGTTAAAGCAGAACTTACCAGCTTTTAAACATAGCTCCTCTGAAGATATAATGTCACTTCCTCTTCATCATGTCATTTAAAGTGACAGTCCACTATTATTTTGAAGTGAATAAATGGTGTCTTGGGAAGAGACATTTAATATATTTTATATATATATATATATATATATATATATATATATATATATATATATATATACTGCCATTCAAAAGTTTGGGATCAGTAAGATTTTTTGTTTTTAATGGAGTCTCTTAAGCTCATTTACATTTAGTCATTTAGCAGACACTTTTATCCAAAGCGACTTACAAATGAGGACAATAGAAGCAATCAAAACCAACAAAAGAGCAACAACATGCAAGCACTATGACAAGTCTCGTTTAGTCTAACGCAGTATACGTAGCAAGGTTTTGTTTTGTTTTGTTTTGTTTTTAAACAAGTAGATAGAATATAGAAAAAAGAAACCTAGTGTTTTTTGTTTGTTTGTTTGTTTGTTTTGTTTTTAAAGAAACAAGTAGATAAAATAGAAAAAGAAAGCCAGTGTTAGATTTTCAAGAAAAACTAGCAGTTAGAGAATAAATATGCAACTGATAGAGGGTCAAGTGTGTGTGGTTATTTTTTTAAATAAAAAGACAGATAAAATGGAATTAGAATAGAGAGTGCTAGAGTTAGAGGGTCAAATAAAGATGGAAAAGATGTGTTTTTAGCTATTTCTTGAAGATGGCTAAGGATTCAGCTGCTCGGATTGAGTTGGGCAGGTCATTCCACCAGGTGGGAACGGTTAATGAAAAAGTCAGTGAAAGTGAGTTTGTGCCTCTTTGGGATGGCACAATAATGTGTCGTTCACCTGCAGAACACAAGCTTCTTGAGGGCACATAGGTCTGAAGTACTGAATTTAGGTAAAGGGGTGCAGAGCCAGAGTGGTTTTGTAGGCAAACATTAATGCCTTGAATTTTATACGAGCAGCTATTGGTAGCCAGTACAAATTGATGAACAGAGGTGTGATGTGTGTTCTTTTCAGCTCACTAAAGATCTTGCTGCGGCATTTTGGATTAATTGTAGAGGTTTGATGGAATTGGCTGGAAGACCTGCCAAGAGAGCATTGCAATAGTCCAGTCTGGACAGACCAAGAGCTTGAACAAGGAGTTGTGTTGCATGTTCCGAAAGAAAGGGCCTGATCTTCTTAATATTGTATAAAGTAAATCTGCAGGACCGGGCAGTTTTAGCAATGTAATCTTAGAAATTCAGCTTATCATCAATCACAACTCCAAGGTTTCTGGCTGTTTTTGAAGGAGTTATGGTTGATGAGCCTAACTGGAAGGTGAAATTGTGATGAAGTGATGGGTTTGCTGAAACTACAAGCAGTTCTGTCTTAGCTAGGTTGAGTTGAAGGTGATGGTCCTTCATCCAGCAAGAAATGTCTGTTAGACATGCTGGGATGTGAGCAGCTATTGTCGGATCATCGGGATGGAATGAGAGGTAGAGTTGAGTATCATCAGCATAGCAGTGATATGAAAAGCCATGTTTCTGAATGACAGAACCTAGTGATGCCATGTAGACAGAGAAGAGAAGTGGTCCAAGAACTGAGCCATGAGGCACCCCAGTAGCTAGATGTTGTGACTTGGATACCTCGCCTCTCCAAGATACCTTGAAGGACCTATCTGAGAGGTAAGACTCAAACCACTGGAGTGCGGTTCCTGAGATGCCCTTTCTCAATAGGGTTGACAGGAGGATCTGGTGGTTGACCGTATCAAAAGCAGCAGACAGATCCAGCAAGATAAGTAATGAATACTTGGAAGCCGCTCTTACAAGTCTTAGGGCTTCAACAACTGAGAGCAAGGCAGTTTCGGTCGAATGTCCACTTCTGAAGCCAGATTGGTTGCTGTCCATTAGGTTGTTCTGTGTGAGAAAGGCAGAGTCTTGGTTAAACACATGTCGTTCAAGTGTTTTTGCAATGAAAGGTAGAAGGGAAACCGGTCTATAGTTCCCTAAAAGAGTTGTGTTAAGAGTGGGTTTCTTGAGAAGTGGGGTTATACAAGCCTGTTTAAAGACTGAGGGAAAAACTCCAGTGTGAAGGGATGTGTTAACGATGTGAGTGAGTGCAGGTACAACTGCAGGAGAAATGGCTTGAAGGAGATGAGATGGAATAGGATCAAGCGGACAAGTAGTAGGATGTCTAGAAAGGATGAGTTTAGAGACTTCTACCTCAGAGAGTGGAGATAAGGATGTGAATGAGTGTATGTTTGCTGGTAAGATGTGTTTGACAGTTTGTGGTGTGGAGAACTGTGCAGTGAGGTTTGTAATTTTATTAATGAAGAATGTGGCAAAGTCGTCCACTGTTAGAGTTGATGAAGGAGGGGGAGGTGGAGGACAAAGGAGGGAGGAAAATGTTTTAAAGAGCATGCGAGAGTTAAGCAAATTGTTAATTTTGTTGTGATAGTTTGTCCTTTTAGCAGTGGAGACATTAGCAGAGAAGAGTGATCGATATAAATTAAGGTCAGTAGGATTTTGTGATTTGCGCCATACCCTTTCTGCAGCCCTGAGCTTAGAACGATGTTCGTGGAGAACATCAGATAGCCAAGGGGCAGAAGGGGTGGTATGGGCTGGCTTGGAAAAAAAGGGCAGAAAGTGTCTAAACAAGACATCAGAGTGGAACAGAAAGTATCAGTAGCACTGTTTTGGGGGAGGAAGTGAAGATGAAACCATAGCAGATAGCTGGGAGGGTGAGAGTGAGCATAAGTTACGTCGAAAAATGACATGTGGAGGGGTATGTGTTGTGTCAGGAATCATGTTGAGGTTAAGAGTGAGGAGGAAGTGATCTGAGGTGTGCAGTGGAGTAACCAGCATATGATCAGTGGAGCAGTGTCGTGTGTAAATAAGGTCCAGTTGGTTGCCTGATTTGTGAGTAGCCATAGTTAACACTCTATTGAGATCAAAAGAGTCAAGCAGAGTGTGGAAGTCTGCAGCATATATCACACACCTGTTTACTGTACAAACACAAAATTTTACTATTTGCACTTCTAGTACAACCCTCTTTCCTTAGCTCAAGTATGCAAACCTCTTTAATTGCCACATGCACTGGAATATGTATTACACTGAATGTTCAATTTTCAAATGAAAATGGCAACATGATAATTTTATAAAGTATACATTCATATGTGCTTCATTTTCACTGGAGAAACCAGCTGTGGGTGAACGCAAAGAAAATTTAGGCTACTGTAGATTGGGAACCGATTGCTCCCCCATGATATTTTATAAACTGTATTTATGACAAAGAACTGAGCAGATGCAGATATTATAACAATATGGATAACTGTTTCTCGCTTTGGGGAGGAGCCGATCGAAGTCTGCCGCCGTTTTCATATGAAATTTAAAGGGGACTGAGGCGATCACGAATTCGTGTACAGTTTGTGGAGCTAATCGCAAAATTTAGGGGGGCTGAGTAGTCATTTAGCCCCCCTAAAAATGGCCTAGCGACGCCCATGTCTCCAAGTATAACTAAGGGAGTACACCATCCTCATGAAAGGTTGAGAGCAACACATCTAATTCTTCCACGAAGTTACCAAGTGGTTCTGGAGGTCCATAAACAACTACAAAATGGATTTTTAGAGAGTAGGTAATAGTAACAGAATGTGATTCAAAGGAGCTGTTGATACTCAGAGATGGTAAAGGAGTAAATTTCCAATTATTAGAGAATTTTGATCAAATATATACAGCCTTGATTAGCATAAGAATCTTCTTTAAAAAAGCATTAAAAATCTTACTGATCCCAAACTTTTGAACGGGATATATATAATAAAATAAAATGAATAAAAATATCTGTATTCATCTACCTATATTGCAAATTACTATCACTCTCTCCCTCTTTTTCGGAGTTCACAATTTTTATCTTCAACTCTAACAGTATTCTTTTGCTGCCTTGCACCATTTATATTTCCTTTAGAAAATGCAAATATTATGCATGTGCATATGAAATCTTTTCCCAAAAGTGTCATCTTCCCACAAATGATTTCAAAACCCCCCTCAATTCTAAATGACAAACACATTATAAAATCTAAGACAAAAGGAACGAATCTATTAAAATCGTGCTGATTGCCATGCCACTATAAACCTGATGTGGGAAGTGCAATATTCAGGTACACAGGTAAATTACGACCCTTCTGCTCTTGAAGGGCTTCACATAAATTAACAATAACTCCCAAAGATCAGGTCTCTCCTCCCACCTGCTATAAAACATCAGTGAACAGTCAGACAGTGTAGATAGTTGTTTTGACTGATTTTCAGGAAACGCCTCTCCATGCCCCCCATTACCCCACAGCCTGAGACATTTAAATCACCTAGCATGTGGCAATCCGGGCACAGCAAGCAAGAGAGATAATGTTTTTCTCTCTCTCTCTCTCTTAAAAACATAAAGGAGGGATAAACTGTGATTGTGTTAGCAGTAAGTGTTTAGCTTTCTACATAACACACAGGTGGTGATAGTCAACATCTGGAAGTCAGTTCAGATCAGTGATCCCTTTTTCTATTTTCTATTAGTATTTCATTACAAAGAAATTGTGTACACATTAAAAACCATCAGGACATTCATTTCTTTACTAGGCTACTGTATACATTTTTGTAATCCATTTTGAGCAAACAAACAGAGAAATACAGTAGTCAAGCACTCTGAACAGGATATTGAAAAACAAGATAGAAAATATATACTCTATATATATATATATATATATATATATATATATATATATATATATAATATATCAGTCTCTGTTTGGTGCCTCTATGAACTCTGTTCTGTTCTGTAGGATGTTAGGATGTTGTCTTCATCTTGTGAATTAATCTACACTGTGTATTTCCGCACAAGATTGCTCACAGCTTCCGTTCCGTACTGAAAAATCAATGGACATGCAGATGGACTCCAGTTGAAACGCTGCCCATTCCTGTAGCGCTGATTGAAGAAATCTCAAACACATTTTTTGAGTCTGACTTCTGTTTGGAATATTTTTTGGTCTGAAAGGGAACATTGGTTGAGACATTAGACTGCAGCACAGGTTCTCAGATGGAAACGTGAGTGGTGCCTGCCTGTGCAAAAGGTGTTCAGAGTGGTTTCTTGCTGTTCCAAATCTAAAAACTTAAAATCTCTAATATTCTGGTCTCTTGACAAGACTCTTTAAATGTAAGTTTAAGAGATTTTTCTCATTTCTCTTTCTTAAAGAACTCATTTTATTGTCCTCCAGGTGAAAATCTTAAGTCTGATCATTAAGAAACACCCCCTCTCCTCAACACAGTTTAAAACCTACCATTTCAAATCGTAGCCAAAACACTGAAAGAGCATTTCCCATCGGTCGCTCTAGCAGGAAAGAGCTAGGCTGTTAGTTTAAGGTACATCTGATATAGTATAGATTACACAGTGTTTTTTTTTAGCAAAATCAATATTAGGGAAAGGGATTGGATATAAAAACCAACACAAACACAGTCTCCGCTTGCTTAGACATGGCAAAATGTTTGTTTTTCCCTGAAGTGTATCAGTAAGAACATTTTGATTGCTAATGCTATGGATGCTGACTCCCTTAATTTAATGCCACACTGCTCCCAGCGTTCGTATTACAGGAATATGAGCGCGAACAGGAAGAAAAGCTCTTCACAAAAAATGTGTTGATGCTTAAGAAAATGGGTCTGACTCAGCGCAACCTTTGGCATAACCCCAGTTAAACCTTACGTTTCAGAAACAGGAATTTCCATCAAGTCATTTGATTTGGAAGTTAAATGACACAAATATGAAAAATCTGTCATTATGTACCCTTATGTCATTCCAAATATATACAAATTTATTTTGCGGAACAAAAATGTGAATTTTAATGCATATTTTGGTCACTATTTTCAGTGTAATGAAAGTGAATGAGGTCTGTTAAGCTCAAAAACAACAAAAAAGAAAGATATAATAGTCCAATTCATTTCTGTTCTACATTCTACAATTCAAATACATACTAAAGCTTTGTGTCAGGAACAGACAGTACTGTTTATGATGATTATTCACTGAAAATCTTGACAACCCAAGTTCATGTGACAAGTGACAACATCTAATTTGAGAACAAATCATTATTTGCATCTGATCTTTTAAATGAATCGGTTGATTCAGTTCACAAAACTGGTTTGAGTGATTAATTCATGATGAATTGGACTCCATTTGTAATTTAACTCACTGAGTCATTCAGTCACTGTGGTTAACAATTCTCAGGAGCAGACTTCCCATAAATCTTCACGCAAAGTAATCATTTGACTTGAGACATGCAAGTCAAAAGTCATATGGTGCTTTTGAAGCTTGAAAGCTCATTGTTTTTGCATTAAAACAAGGGACCTATACAATTCTTTAATATTTTTCCATTTGTAAATGAGGACTGGGCCTGTTAAGTATGATTTAAAAAATACAAAAGAGAGAAGTAGCAACATCCAGTTTGTGAACGAATTGTTAGTTTGAGCCTGATGTTTTCAATGAATTAGTTGATTCAGTTCACAAGACTGGTCTGAATGATTTATGAATTGGACTCATCCAGTTAAAGTTCAACTCACGACTCTGTCATTCAATCACTGTGGTTAACAACTCTCTGGAGGAGACTATAAGTCTCACAAGTCTTTGCACAAAGTTATCGTTTGACTTCAGACATGCAATGGACCACTTGTATGCTGCTTTTTGAATCTTGGAAGTTCATTGTAATTGTATTAAAAGGAATGTTTCTCTTTTGTGCTCCACTGAAGAAATCATTTTTGGGTTACATGGTGCCAATTGAAGTCACATTGCCCTCTTAGCAATGTCCAATGTTCAAGAGGGGAGTCTTTGAGTGTAGTGTGGAAAGACAGTATTGTTGTTTAAGAGATGGATGTTACCAAGCACAACCATCCAACAAAATCTCTCAGCCGTCCATTTAAGTCAATTTAATGCCCGGAGATTCAGGTGTGAGCGACTGGATTTAAATTTGCTGCCTGTCTTCTCACGGCCAGCTGAAGGGTAATACCTCTAAGACATTTCTTTTCATACGCGTCAAGCCTCGGAATCATTTGTTGTAGCATAACAGGAAACTGTGAGAATACTTTCGCAATTAATTGAACTGTCAAAAAACACATTGTTTGATTGATCACATTTCAACCAATCATGTCATGCCAATTTCAGATGCGATCGGGTTGGCTGACGGATCCTGGGAGAGAAAATATGAGAATTCGAGGCGAGGTTATACTGTTGAACGTCAAGTTTAAAACTGAAATTTGCCCAAAAATACTTTTTCTTTTTTTCCTAAGCAATCAGACTGTTTGGCATTGTCCATGTCTGGCGAAGAAAGGAAGTTCAAAGAGAGTTAAAAATAAGCACTCATGCCAAAAAAAAAAAAAAAAAAAAACACTCCCTTGTCAAAAAAACAGTAGCAGGTAAAGTTGACCTTAGCTAGATTTCCAAATGATGCACCCCTGTTAAAACTGGAGAGGTTTTTTGGCATCAAACAGCATGCATGAAACACCCAGATGACCCTCCAACAACAGGAGGAGACATTTGAGGATGCCCAATGTTTGAAGGACTGGAGGGAAATCAGGAGGTCGGGTCAAACCCACTGCACATCCTTGACAGATGCAGCAATTATAATGAATCTCGAATCAAATACTCCAAATAAAATCTGACAGCTGAAGCCTGACAGAATGCGAGCATGTGGGCTGCTAAAATGTGGAGAGAAGAGGAAGGTGTTAAGAACCCGTGAGAAAACCGAACAATGGAACATTGGAAATCAACTTCCTTAAGTTTATTTTGTGCTAATCAAGCAATTAGCAGTTACATCTTGCGACAAACAACCAATTATACAATGCCACTCGTGATTAACTCACACAGTTGAGCAAGTTGGCACTGAACGAGTTTGCCTTCAACTCAAGGTTTCATGCTCTGGGTTCTCTGCTTTAGCAGCGAGACCCTGTGTAAAAGCACTTTGTCTCAGCGGTGAACTTGTACAGAGCTTGTCCACTCCGCCTCCCTCACTGTAGTACATTTCCTATTTGGAGAACCGTAATGTCTGGAGGGAAAGGTCAATCACAGACAGTATGAGTAATGTGAGAGAGAAACGGGGGGCGAGAGGACATCACTCCGTATCTGAAAATCTCTGTGTTGAGGAAAAGGTGCATTACGTGGCTAAGAGCTTTGACACTCTATACTTTTCCTCACTAGAATGAAATATCAGAAACGTGTCATTATAGATGAGCTGTGCGAATGTAAAGCGGATTTGTTGGCTAAAAAAAAAAAAAAAACAAGATAATTTTGAACATGTATGTGGCATAACACAAGACATTCCATGTAAAATATGGTGCATGGCAACACTTGATGGCCTTCGACAACAGGGAGCAGTTTGATTTGAATAATCGCTTGGAGAAAATAAGTATTTCTCACTTGCGGGTCTCGGAGTCATGTCAATTATGATGAAGTATTCTTCAGACGTTTATTCGGGAAGTGTTTGATAACCTGCGACTGGCTGGATGGCTGACAGCGTATTTTAAACAATGGCAAGAGAATACAAATGGGCATACTTAAAAAAAGCCATAGAGGCTTTTGATATAGACCACCTTCAGGTGTGATAACAGATGTCATTAGTCAAAGATTTAACATACTGTAAAAGCGTAGGCTCCTGTTATATTAGAAATATGAAGCCGTTTCACCACATTATCGCAGTAAGCTCATTTAGGCATTTCGCAGAAGGGAATCGGTTTGCCTAAAGAGACATACACTAGATCTGTGTGTGATGGTGTCATTTATATTTTATGGTTTTAATAAATATATTTAAACATTTATATTTAGAATCCATGGATTCAGCTTGCAAATCATTTCAAAGCAGCTTTATAGAAAGTGTTCCAGTAAAACTTTATATAAATTACATTAATGAATTCATTAGGTATCACTAACAATAAACTATTTTTTTCAGCATTAATCTAGGTTAAAATTTTTTTTATAAACTCTATTGCTCACCATTTATTTATGTTCCATGCATGAACAGTTAATTAAGCATTACAGTATATTAGCCAAGATTCATCAATGCTGTTAAAGTGTTGTTTTTGTTAGTTCATGATACATAATGCATTCAACAATTTGAACCTTACTGTAAAGTCTAAATGTTGTGCATTAACCCGATAAAGCTCTGATTTCTAAGGCCTCTAAATTATCAACATAAAAACTCAGCTGAAAAACCTGCTGTACTCAATATACTACGCTTTCTTTTGTCTGATTGATTGTTTTTAGTTTTTCAGCAAGCAAATAGCCTTTTAGTATAATCTGAAAAATGTCCACCTTAAGGTTGTGGACCTCAAATTAATATTTCAAGATATGCACTTACTAAAACTGCACCCAATTACATATTTTTGTTAGGGCCTCTGAATAAAACTGAGGTATGAGCCCCATATTCTCCTTATATTGCACTACATAAACCATATAAGCATGATACTCTACAAAAAAAAAAAAAAAAAGATTTTTTTTTACTATTTCATGACAGGCTTTATAGGATTAATATCTTAAATAGCTCTTAAAACATGGTGTGTTGCAAAGGAAAAAAAGTTGCATATTTTTATGTGAAGTCACGCATTTTGACAATCATGCGTTGACCAATGTGACTTTCAGAGAGGAGGGTTCTTTTGTGCTTTTGGAAATCCAATTTGGTGTATTCCCTCGATGTCAAACTGACCTCACTTTTTCTCACACCTCCACAACAAATTCCTATTTGGTTACAAATGACAATGCGTGTAGGTGTTTTCATTTTTTTTTTTTTAACCAAGAATGCAAATGTGTAAAACAGCAATCAGCAGTGAACTCCCAAAGCATTACATAACATCAAAAAAATAACACTACACAATATAAAACTACTGTTCACTACAGTCATTTCCAGAAAAAAAGAAAAAAAACCCCCCAAAAAAAAACCCCCAAAAAAAAAACACATGAAAACAAATCCCAAACCAGTACTAAATCCACAGGAACATCTGACATGCAATTATGTTGCAATAAACACACAAACCAAATCAAAAACATCTCTCAAGCCATCTGTCATGTAACCTCCAGTGACCCAACACACCGTTGTTTATAAATGCAGAAACAAGTAAATGCGCTTCCGCCGGGATTAGGCTGGAAGTGGCGTAAGGCTACTTCAAAGAAGTCATCACACATGTATGCGCAATAGAAATGTGTATGCATGGCTAGAACGCCGCTCAAGAAACAACACTTTACCACCCACTGCTCTGACTAATGTGAAAAGCTTTTTCCCTGTTGACCATTCAAATCTTTGAGCAACTCCATTTGAGGTTGTTCGCTTCTCGCAATGAATCAAGCATCATCCTGCACTTTCACAATCAATCTAAGCCAAACCTAATTAACATGAACGCAGCAGCACTGAGAAATGTTTTCCTACCCAAAGACATATTCAACAGATCAGCCGATAATGATGAACTCATTAACTAACAAGGCCTTATGAGGAATATCGATCGCTGTGATTTGGAAGCTCCTTTGGGGCGTTCGGGGTGCTTGATCCCATTTATTGTTGGTGGTGCTCAGCAGCTCACGTACATCTGGCCCAGTCCATCCACACCCATTTAGCCCAAGAGTTCTCCACTCCGAATAAGAGGTGTGTTGATTCACTTAATCAGTGTCTGAGTCATGGAGGGGTGGGAGGATGGGAAAAAGGAGGAGAAGAGAGGCCTAAGGCCAGTCTTCTGAATTTAAATACAGGGCTGAAGATTGAACTCGCTCACTCTCAGCCTCTCATTCGCATTTAGCTTTGCCCCACTGCTCCTTGAGATTACTGAGGGCATTATTGAGATTGTTCTCTTTTTTGGAAAACTCTAGTGACTGCGACAAGCAACTAGTTTGGCTTTGTTTCTCGAGTTTCACATCAAGTCACTATTTTCCATGCAGAATTATTTCTCTTAAAGATATAAAGCATTAATGTTCTCCAAACTTAGTCTATTTTACAGTTAATCAAAGGATAAAACAAAAGAGTTATCAAAAAGTTTATTAGGCACAGCAAAATACAAAGACTTTGGTCTTGAGACTGACACTAAATCAAAGCCTATTTTTCTTTTATAGTTTCATACCAAAACAAGTATTGCAAGTGTTACAGTGAGTTTGCATAGGCATGAAGAATGGAAGGACAAACAAAAATCAGACAGTAATAGGCAATATCAAAGCCCTTAGTGTGAAATATATAAAAGTCTCCTTGTAAAATATACTTAAATGTTTTTAAAAATACACAATAGTCATCTAGAAAAAGGGGAAACGTACATATAAACTGAGGGAATGCCCGAAATTTAATGTATGCCCCTACCTGTCCTCAGGAAGAAATCTTGTGTAAAGATTGAGCAGATTAATGCATTCGTGTGGAAAAATATAACATTTGCTATATAGACCTTAGTGCACTCAGCACAGCCACTGCTTATGGAAAAAATATTGGCATATTGGTGACTAAGGTACAGGAATGCGTTTAAATGTGTACTCGCTAAATCCCACTGATTTTAAGGCTCAATCTACTTCTGAAGCATAATCTACTGAAATGCGGTAAAGGCCGCTTAAATACTATCCATTGCTTTGAACTCGCTCAGGGCCTGCACGGGGTTGACGTGTTTCTTCTGAGAGGACCGCTTCACTTTGTTGGTCTGGCCGTCATCTTGCTTCTCGCGTTTGACCAGCGGCTTTTTCTCGGGAGCTTTCATCCTCCAGGAAATGGCGGGCATGTTGAGGTTTTGCATTCCTTGAGACTTCTGGTACTTGGTGGAGGCCACGTAGGAGGCCTTCACGGTGGACACCACAGAATTCATCAGATTCTTGGCCGCCTGAATCAGAGACATAGCGCTATCCACCTGCAAATTGAAAAGAAATTGAGAAGACCTTTAAAAGGAGTTTCCACACTTTCTAATCATTCAATTAGCATTCCCATGGCAGCCATTTATGATTACTGGATATGGATTTCTCTTTTATAGAATTTGATGGAGATGACAGATTTCAGCTTACAACCAGCTAATGTGATTAATTTACCAACATTTATCAAAATATCTGCTTGCAAATTAAAGGACATCTTTGTAGGTAAAACTCTTCAAAAACAACATTTGCTTTTACTGGGCTAAGATTTTGACAATACAAATAAAGTCATAGACAGTCTAAATACAAACCCTTATATATGCAACAGTAATTAAGGTTAACGAACTAAAATTAAACAAATAGCTACTTAGTTTAAAATAAGGGCTGAAAATAGGCAAGTTGGAAATGCTATTGAGCTGTAAAACAAAAACAGGAAAATAAATTAGCTTAGCAGCATGAGTTTTTCTTGTCATGGTGGTACGGATGGGTGAAAACAACAGTAATTTTATTTTGCTTCAGATAATTAGGTTTTTCGCCACAGAGGCACAAGTCTGTCTGTCCTTTTCTCTCTCTCAGTATATGAGGACTTACCCCAGACACCACGAGCTCTCCGCCCAGATTCTGCACCTCTGCTTTGACTTTACTGCAGATATTGAGCTGGTGACAGTACAGGGCGATACGCTGCAGATAGGCCAACAGATCCTGCTTGCACGCTGAATCTGGACACTACAGAGAGAGAGAGAGACAGCACTTAATTTGTCAAACAAACACTCATTTTTCCACATCGATTATGGGGAAAAATCTGTGTAACATTTAAACATGTTAAAATGTGTTAAATGGAGCTGAAAGTGCTACTATAAGAGTAAATGGCAGTTGAAAACACAAAATTAGCCAGAATATATCAAAAATGGACATGCGAGGGGCAGGGACGTGTGGAAGCGTGTGAAAAATGGGCGTTCAGATTCATTTGCCGAGGAAGTTCATGCCGCTTTGAGGCGTAGTCTCTGTGTGGGCCTAATGATACAGATGCACCATTTAATAAACCTGACAAGAAAACATGTCGAGACGGATGGTGAGTCAGACAAGCGTCTGTACGGAAATACTTTGACTGATATCTAAAGTGAAAAGCACATTCAACATCCTGGTTGTTTTGAGGATCTTTAACTGTTGCCTGCAGACACCTCAACGCTCCACAGTCACCTGTCCAGCTGCATGTGCTAGTCAAATTCACTCGGTTCCCCATCGTGGCAGGTGATCAGGCCCACCGAGGGCTCACAGCCACTGTCCTTATCATTTTACTATAAGAAAAACTAAATTCTTGTGCATCCATCAGAAGAAAATAGTCCTCTATGTGCTTGCTCTTAAGGAATACTTTGAAGTATAAACCCAATAGCTGATCTTGCATCAACATCTTGTTACTAATTCTCAACTGCAACATTTACTAATTTAGGTATTTAAACAGATGTATCAGGGTGAAAAGTTAATGCTAAGGTAAAGAGCCTGAACATCAAGAAAGAGTTGTTAAGGGCATCTTATATAATTAAGTGGCCAAAAGAGATAAATACGTAAAAAAAAAAAAAAAAACAAAAAAAAAAAACATTTGGATAAAACATTTTATATACATTTAAATAAAATAAACTAATAGTAATAATAATATTAAGTATGCATACATAAACCAATATTTAAAAACTTTTAAATAAGAGTTTAAAACTTTTCATCCCTAATAAAAAATATATTTAAAATGCATTTTTCATACTATGTATAGTTCAAATCTATTAACATTTACTGACATATTGCTCGAGACTTACTTATATAAAAACCATAATTCAACTTTATTTGGAGTACTACTTGTGCACAATGCATATTTCTTATTATTAAGCCTAAAATGTGTTTTATTGTCATTGTTGATGAGGATTGTATGATCTTTGAATAATATTGGTCTTTAAATGCAAGATATTTAAAGTGTACCTGAAGTATACTTGCAATAGTTTAGCACCTTATCACTTTAGCACATTCAAATATACTTATATCAGTATATCTTCAAGTATACCAGTTTAGTATTTTAGTATATTAAGTACAGTATACTAAGTACAATTTCAGGGTATTTTAATTAAGTACATAAATATGTAAATGTATTTGTAGTATACTTAGCATGAAATAAATGTATTTCAAATACATTTTAGTATATTTATTTTTACTAGGGATGGCACAAAAATGATCAATTTTCTTCAAATTTATTGTTGAAGTCATGTAACTTGTTACAAAAGTGCTCATTTGATGGATGCAGTGGGTAAATCTGAAGACAACTTCTTGGGATTTAGCGCATTGACAGTTACTGCAAAACTTTTTAGCATGCAAAAGCACAACGCACACTGTCAGCACGCTAAAGATGTTGAATTTGCATCTTTCATTCCCTTCAAAGCACCTCGGCTGCACCACTGAATAAAAAAAGAAATTAGTCATGCTACTAATCAATTAGTTGACTAGTCAACGGTCCTGCTCATTCCTATATGTGCAAAATAAAAAGCCTGCACTGCAGTGCTGCCAACCGACTGAATACATCACTAGCTCCATTTACCAGTCGTTGGTGCAGTAAAAAGCACAGTACTTATTTTTCCCCATAGTTTGACCATCCAATATCAATACCTCACGAGGTCTCACTAGTCTCCAAGGTAACAATAGTTT
The DNA here is from genome assembly GCA_039654775.1 of Spinibarbus caldwelli. NCBI lineage: Eukaryota > Metazoa > Chordata > Actinopteri > Cypriniformes > Cyprinidae > Spinibarbus > Spinibarbus caldwelli. Next base: position 16,546,117 of record CM077247.1, on the reverse strand, counting down.
CTTCACAGTTATAATGTTCAAAGAGTCTGGCCCCACATCTTTGCATTGAAATGCTCTGAACAAGCAGGACTTGAGGGTGCCTGCACATAATTGCACCAAGCCAGCTTTCCAACAGTGCCTTTATCTCAATAACTCGGCCATAAAGCATTTGGGAAAATGTCAAATTTCCATTATTTTAAACAACAGCTAGACTGCAGATGCATACTTAAGTTGCTTAGGGCTGGAAAGACACTCACAGATGTCATATGCATAATTCTGCCACGCAAAATGCACCAATTACGATTTTATGTAAAATTCTGGTGCGCGCAATTTAAGACCTCAGTTATTCAGCCAAGTTAAAATAGTGCTTAGTTAGCCATAATGGATAAAAATGGGGCAAGAAAACCTAGAATATGTGAAGTACTCATGACAAAATGATGCCTGTAGGAAAGAAATTAAAAAATTAACACGAGATAGTCTTCCAATATGTAATAAATACAGATTACAATACCTAACAACTCTTCAAAATACCTCAATTAAAAAGATTGAGGAAGATTAAACAAAATTGAACAGGCAACCATATTCAAGCAAGTATAATTCAAAAAGCTCTGTGAGCATTTTGCTAAATGAGCTCTCGGTATCCATCCATTTTAATGTTTGAGGCCAGTAACTCAAAATACAAGAGTGGAATATAAAGCCAAACTTTCAGAGATGTGCCTGTGGGAGATTCAACTGGAGATACAGCAGAACACAGTCTGAGTCAGGCCATCTTCACCATACTTTAATAATCATCAGTCTGTCTATACAGCCCACTGAGAGAGAAGGGCAGATAGACAGGCACAGACTGTTAGAAACAAGACAGAGCGACAGGGAGACAAAGGGAGATGGGAGACAAGTGGGCGAAAAGAGAGTGGGATACCAAGAAGAACTGGTGAGAAACAGGAAGAGAGTGATGAAGAGGGCAAGAGGCTGCTCATCTTTCAAGACAGCGTGAGAATTAGCTGCCATTTGATCACAGAATTTCCCTGAAGTTTTGCTTGTTAAAAGGTGAAGTGTGAGATTTACATGCTACTACGGAAATGTAAAACTGATTGTTTCCAAATTGTGCATAATAGTGTATATTAATAAATGCAGATTAACAAGAAAAAAAAAATACATATTTACATACACAATTAAAAAAAACAAAAAACAACAACAACAAAAAAATAATATCAAATTTTCATTTTTAGGTTTACAATTCCTGCTATAATATGCTATAAAAAGGCACTTGGCCTAAGGAAAAAGTCTCCTCTACATCTATTTCCCCTACAGTATTACAGTATTTGCTGACTCTATGACTGCAGGATACTGTAAAAGCATTTGTGCCAAGGGTTGGAGGAGAGGATTACATTCACTGCAATACAAAGCAAGAATTTTCTTGCCTTTAAGGGCTTCTCTCCCCTACATCTGGCATGTTCTAGCAACAAGTCTGGCTATGCTGAGAGCCCCAGCAGCGCTGCTGGATATTCAGCAGTGTAGCTCTGACTGCTTTGGCGTTTGCGGTTTCCACTCCAGCTGGCTCAAAGCATTCTGGGATTTGTAGTAAAGATTATCCAGCTGGGCACATCATCACTCCCCAGCGGGAAGTCAGGATGTCTGGGCAGAACTTCTCCCTCTCTCTAGCTCATCATAAAGAGTCAGCAGGGGCACAGGAGTGTCCTTATTCGAGCACAGAAAGCCAGAGCATCCGCCTCTCGTCTGCTTTACTATTCCACCCATTATTCCAGCAGTCATTAATAACGCCCCAAATTTTTATCAATCACCGAGCTGCTTTTCTTCCCTAGAGCTAGAGAGCTTACTGCAGAGGAAGTCAGACAAACAGCAGAATGAGGCGGAGAAAGGGAGAGGGTGAGAGAGAGAGGACAGCGGTGGTGAATCAGAACAGAGCCCTGCTAAAATGAAACCTGCTAAGCATACCAATTAGAGGCTCGACTCCTGTTTGAGACAGCTCGAATTGGCCCTTTGAAAGCATCACTTGTGCATGCTCAGCTGCTGAATTCATCCAAGTTGAACAGGAAATGCAGCCTGCCTGCCTTGACCTAGACGCAAGTGAATACATGATGCACGTCAAACAAAAGTCCTCCCTGCTTTCCTCAAACATTCTCTTCCTCCACCTGCAAGGGACACATGCAGATCACATGCAGTTCTGCGGATGCGGTTGATTTGGGGGGCACTTTACGGTGAAGGGATGCACTAAAACAGCATTTTTTTTTTTTTTTTTTGGAGAAGCGCAGTGTCCAATAATTCCCTTATCAGGCCGGACCAAGAGCTTATTCTGCATTTACCCATCACTCCATTAAAAATAAGCAACTTCTGAGAAGTGTGTTCTCCTTAGGAAACTCATATAACCCTAGAGTACATACTGTAGCATAACCTTATATTCAACTTCAGCCCCACTTCAACCCCTTAAGTAATGTACATGCAAGCACTTAAGGGATATTACCTTGCCTGGTCGCGGATTTTGGATTCAGTGCAGCAGAAGGTTTTTTTTTTTTTGTTTTTTTTTTAAACTAGTTCTCAGAGGACTTGTGGTTTTCCCTTGCAGAGGAATCAGTGAAAGAAAATCTTTTCCTTGTATATGCCAACTAATAATGCATGTTGTGTTGAAAAGTAATGGGCTGTCTTTGAAGTGCCTTGCTTTTCTAATATGACAATGAGTTATTAGTGAAGTGTTAAAAAGAGGCACTTTTAGCACCTTAGTTACACAAGGTGATAGAAAAGGTGTCGTCATTATGCTTCTATCATGTGCATCAGCAAAAAGAGGTGAACTAATGCTAATGAATTGACCTAGATAAACTCATGCATACTACACAATTTATGAAGCTGGGAAAGATGCTAAGTGTCAATACGGCAATACAGCTACCTTAAAAAAAAAACAAAAACAAACAAAAAAAAAAACCCATTGGACTCATAGGAAAAAGGGATCTAAATAGGGGTTAAAGTTTCACAGAAAAAAAAAAAAAAAAAATCAGTCATACAGGTTTAAAACGACAAGTGGACAAGTAAATGATGATTTTCATTTTTAGGTGAACTATGTCTTTAAGTATAATCTGTAACTGCCATAGTGAGCAACTTCCACTCTGCATATTCATGAAAATGGCAATGCTGAAAAACACAAAATAAACAGCTTTTTTTCTCTCCCTCTCTCTGCAAATGTGTACATTGTGTAAATACTGTGTTGTCCTTGGGCATGGAGGCTGCAATGGAGTTGTGTGAAACCGTATGCGAATTCAAAAAAAAAAAACCCTGCAGAACTAAACCCTGAGAAAACCATTCAAAACAACGAAAACAAGGGGGCAGCCACTATCGGGACTGATGAGCAGAAGAGAATGCAGGTGTTGGAAAATATAACTGATTTCACACCTCAACGTTAAAAATATCCTGCTATAAAAGTGAGTAGGAAGGTCAGGCCGCATCATAGAAAATGTCATCCAGCCTGCTGAATTCCATTCTAAATGGGCGGCGGTAGTAGAACAGCATGAGCAGGGTTCTGACCTTTCTCAACACATCAGGGAGGAGAAATGCCAGTTTCCCGTATTCACTGACATAGCAGCATTTTAATATAGAGCAGCCCTGATTATAAATGGAGCTTCTTGGGTAATGCATTCTTTTGTGGGTTATGCCCACTAAAGCCCAAGGAGATATTGATACGCTGCTCGCTGCACTCTTCTCAAGAGGGGATGGAATGAGGTGTGTTTTCTCTCTACTAAACAGAGCAGATGACATATGGAGGTGATTAGAGCAGTGATGAAATCGTTATGCCCACCGATAGGTCTTCTGCGAGAGAATTTCCATAGACATGATTACCTGGTGTTCATATGTGGCATCCCAAACCACAGAAAGAGTTACCAATTGTTACTGATAGACATTAAGGCAGCATCTGAAATTTAAAGAAGGACACGCTAATCGCATTTAACACAAGCACTCCTAAATGGCTTAATTTTCACTTCCAAATTAAAGACAGCTACCTTGGCTATAAACAAAACCTTCATCCAAAAAAAAAAAAAAAAAAAAAAAAAAAAAGTCAATCTTTGGAGGTTTAAAAAAAAAAAAAAAAAAAATCAAGTGGTGAAAAAAGGGGGAAAAGAAAAAAGGTTCCAAGTGGGCTGAAAAAAAAACAGAAGAAAAATGTAAGTAAAACTCCAGAAGCGTAAAAACAGGCACAGAAAAACACACATCTGCCACAAAACTACTTTAGTCCATCTGAAGGAAGACCTGAATCTTCATAAAGAAAACCGTCTACAGTAAGCAGACTTCATCTTCCATAAACATCTGCTGGAGACAGTTTGAGAACAGCGCAGGTGGAGATTTGATGTACTGACTGTGACCCTTCGAAAGAAAAGTTTCTGAACCGCAAACTTGATCTCCCAGCATCTCTCAGGTGTGAACTCATTCTAGATTGTTTTTGCTGGCTGTGCAAGCTCCATGCTGAAATACAGATCTGGGGGAAGTGGTGGATGCAACAGCAATAAAACCAATATCAGATTAAAAAAATTCAAACATTTATGTACATCGTCTTTCTACAGAGGGGAAAGTAGAAGGCCAGGGAATTCAGCCCACTCAGTCATCAGTATTCAACGTACAAACTGGAACCGGCAAAGCACCCAAGGCAATCGAAAGTTCATTTTAAAAGCACCTGTTAATATCAGTCATTTTTTTACGAAGATAAAAGATTCATCTGTAGTTTCTTTAATAGAGAGAACTCTAATGCACTTGGAGAGAAGAACGTCCCTTCATGTGGCTAATGTGTTTTATATTGCGTTTAAATGGTCTGGCGGCGCACTTGTTTTTTAAACCGCTAAATATAAAGCCATCATGGACCATGATAATCAATCAAGTGGCATTTGAAACAGAGTGATGATCTTGCTCCTATCCAACCAATTACCCAAAAGAAAAAAATAGACTAATATTTGCAAGTGCTAATTCTATCTCAGTCTAATAAAATCCTGATCTAGGATCAGAGAGAAGACTTATAAACTCACTCATGATGACAGAGGGAAAAAAAACATTCTCAGATCAACAACTCAAATGTAAGTTTTCGGATAAAATAACATGAATCATGTGCCTTATATGTGCATCACTGATCACTGAGGCAATTGAATAGCCACAGCATGACATGGCAAAAGCCGCCAACACGCCTGCCAAATAGAGACAACCACTTCCCTAACAGTTATTAATAGGACTGCCTGCTCCAAAGCATATTTACAAGCACCTATTTCACGCAGTTTATACGGAGACCATTTCACCAAATTACAAATGCTACATTAAAATTTAGTGCTGTGATATTTTTACTGAAGTTTCTTATGACTGAAAGTAACTAGAAAACATTATGGATGCATTCCAAACATGGCAAAAATGCCTAAAATTCAGCTCACTAGATTGCAAAAGCCATTTTGATAATATAAATAAAAAAATAAATGTTAAAAAAAAAAAAAAAAAAAGATTCAGAACTGACAAGACAGATCTGCTTCAGGTTGTTCAGGTTAGCTGACTAACGCCTACACACTACAATTGTTAAATGGTGCCATGGAACTGGACTGAGATCAAAACAACTTCTAAGGCACTGTAGGGCTTTTTTGTTCTTGAGCCATGCAACTATTTCTTTGGCCTTTGGGTCACTGTCCTGCTTGAAAGAAGAACTTTCTTCCAAGTCTTCTTCAGCAGACTGAAAGAGTTCTTGTTTTCACAGCAGAGTGTGATGGACAACTTTTCCTATATGTTTGGGTGGTTTGATGTTGCATCAACTTTCACACAACTGAACCAACAATGCTCACTGGGACACTCGAATAGAGTTTTCAACTCTTTTTAACTTTGTTTCTCTCTCCTATACTAACTTCGGTTTTCTCACAGCAATCCTTCAGATTCACACAATTGCTTTTTTTTAACCAATGAGCTCTCCATGACCTCTGAGATCACAGAATAAAGATTTTGAAAAAGATTTTAGATACAGACCAATCTGCTAAAGTATCACAAACTGTTTCTAACTAATTCACTGAAGAGAACTGACTGAGCAATTCATTCACAAAACAAATGCTATGGCTTACAATCAAGTTTTACTCTACACAAGAGCAGTCTAAAGTCAAAAAAACAAAAAAAACACCAGTTTTTGGTATTTCTATGACTGTGGGAAGCACTGATTCACAATCTAAATAATGATCTCTACCTTTGGGAACTTAAGGAAATGCTGTAGCTACCTTAATGATTCACATGTAGAAAGCAATCGTGTCATTAATTCAATTGCTTTTCCAACTGTGTAAATTTAGAGCTGCTACGACACAGGAACTGAATACTTAAAAACAGCACAGTTCAGTTTAGGAACATTTCAAAAAGAAGAAAAAAAAAGCATTTGTAATTGAGTAAAATGAGGAAACTGGCTCTTAATACCTCCGAATGAATACTTCTGCAAGGCAATTCATATTTCATGTCTAAAATATGATTCAATTACCCAATTCAAACAAACATTTCAAACACTGCCAATTGTCCGCCGTTATGCCACAAAACCAGGAGTCTCGACCAGGCTGGTAGGTATCATGTAAGGTACCAACCCTTGAAGTGAGCTGAGAATTTGTGGGATCGCAACTTGATTTTTTTTATTTTTTTTTATTTTTTTTGCTCTTCTACTGTAGAGAAGGAAATTTACAGGCCTGTCACCGTTAAGCAGCCACAGGCCAGAACTGGGATTAATCCAACCTGTGGTGGTGCCTATGGATCACCATAAATCTTCCCAGATTGAATGTAAATTGGAAAACTATGTATGTCGGTTTACATCACTGGCATAAAGCACGTGCTGCTGCCCGCAGGTCTGCCTCGCTAAAATATGCAAACCTAGTGTTGCACAATCGTGTCCGTGTGTGCCGGTTTCATACCTTCATGTGCATGCATGTAGGGCACAATATTTATGGAGAGTGTGGTGGCTTACACATTTGCATTATAAATCTCAATTACACTGCATTATTTGCTCAGCACTGTGCTCAGAAGTTGCCCCTGCAGAATCTGCTCGTAAATTCTTAATAAACTGCAGTGCAGACCTTTGTGTGGCAATGACCTAAATCCTGCATTCTCCTCATCTATGCACTACACATTTCTTTAAAATTTAATCGAGCTCTGTTACAGCCATTTAACTGATTAAACCTGCCCGAACATTTCTGGCAGCGCTTTGCAATGATCCAAAAACATCTACATACAACAGTAAGATGTTATGAGACTGATTCAGAAGGCCTGGTTCTCAGACAAGACGCACCACCCGCTGATTTTTAAAAGGCCTCTCTGTACTCATCAACGATCACCCACGCTATCCGCTTGGGTACCGCTGTCTTGTTTGCATCCTTGGTTGGCCTCCAGATGCAGAGGAGTATGTTTTGTCACATCCTCATTTTGATTAGTTAGGTTTAAGTAGTCAAGCTTGCTGCTAGGATGCATTTGTAAAGAGTTACGCAATACAATTTGTGTTTTCAAAATTTTTTTTTTTTTTTTTTTTTTTTAAATCTTATTTCCCCCATTCTGCATCATCTTGTTTACCTGTACAAGGTTTCTAAAGAATGCTGTTTTTGGCATATTCAACTTTCACTGATATTTTTGGCCCATCAACACATGGCGGCTCTGTTGTGGTGTCTGTTGGCAATCTCAGATGTAACAAAACTACATGACATGACAAACTAGACGAGCAGTCAGGAGTGATGCTATAGCCCACCGCTGTGTATTCTGTGGCACGGCTTTGAAATGACAAAGAGAGAAAGGAGGACAGAGAGTAGGGGGAGGAGTGCCACGATTATTTGCTTTCCATCCCTCCGCAGGCTCCTCTGAATCTGATGATTCATCCTTCTGTATAAGAAACTGCTTCCCTTTGTTCATTTTTCGACTGTTAGCCTCTGGCAGCCTCGTCTGCACAAGAAGGTGTGAGGAGCAGTCTAAATATAGTTTGGCATAAACATATATATAAAAGAGAAAACGAAAGCTGCCACCTGGTAATTATGCTGCTAATTAAAGACGAATCACACTTAATGGATTCAGGTCTCACTTGGGGCTTTCCATCCCTCATTCCTTTCCCTTTTTCTTCACCTACTGCCCTCAATTCCTCTATTTGTAGGCAGGACAAGAGGAGGGGGGACCATTCGGGACTGAGCTGGGCTGGGCTGGAGTCAGGAATTGCTCACACCTGTTTAAAAGCAGGGGTCGCACTTGGACAGACACATCTCCTCCCACAACTAATGCAGTTGCTAATGCATACAGCAGTCCCTACTTACACTCACACAGTATACAAAATTTATTTTGCAAAGTACTAAATATGAATAAAAACAATGTTTTTGAGGCAGGTGTAGAGAGATGAAGACTTGCTTGTTTCACAACATCCAATGACAATCTAAATTCAGAGAGATTTAAAAAAAAATAAATAACTGTTATATTTGAATATATAATTTAATAATAAAAACTATGTAAAAAATATTAGTAGCAGTAGTAGCTGTAGTAGTAATACAGTTTATTTTCTTATTACAATATTGTTATTAAATGATATATTTAAATAAACTGTTAAAAAAAAAAACCACAAAACAAGAATAAGAATAATACAAAAAATTGTAAATTACGACCAGTGAAATCTCATCACGCCTGTCTTTGGCACGTGTGGGGAAGTTCATTTTAAATGCGTCCTACACGCAAATCAATCCCATTACTCAACAAATTGGCAGGTTCAGTATAATGGACACCGTTTACAAAACAATGCATTTTCATTTATGTGCCAGTGTGTGCAGATAAGTAAACATCCTCAGACACACACACAAGCACCTGTACAGTACCCATCTGTTTTCTGCAGAGGATATCATTGTATTCACGGCACTGAATAAGCAACAAAGACTTTGCAGGACGTAGCTGTCTATGAAAGTTTTCACCGTCTCTGAACTGGACATTTAGTATTCCTCTCCAATTGGGTCAGTGCAGGTAGCATTACTACAGACTTGAAAAGTGGAGCTGCTTCACGTCGGATCAAAGTGCAAGCTAAATAAAATATCAAAAGTGCAGAGCTTGGGTTTGCATGAAGGCTGCTTATTATGCAAGTTTATGTTAAAGGAATCTTTTTGAAAGCACACTGCAGATGTTCACAGGCATGGCTAATTAACAGCCATAACCATGTGGCAAATAGGATAACGCCACATATCTTTACATTCCCTCCCTGGGTGCTGCACTGTGCTGCATGGACAAAACGTGCTTGCAAATGCATGAACTCAAGAAATTAACATCTAGCGTGACCCTGACCTTCACAAGTTCTCGCCACTAACTGTTTAACTTAATGCAGTTCAAAGTGTAAAAATGTCTTGTAGTTCTTAAAAACACACACTATGAGTGCTATTGACACTTCAAACTGGTAGTCTGCATGCTGTACGGTGATGTTAGCACAGCGTGACGCACTCTTTTAATTAAATGACAAACGAGACGACGCCTTCGTGAAGGGATGAGTGATGGGTGATAATGATGATTCTGCCATGCAAAACTCCCTTCCCGAGAACACAATGGGCCTCATTCATGAAACATTCGTAAATATAGGAGTAAATTCTGAGTAATTTGCGCATAAAACAGACCTTCCCGAAAACTCTCCTCCGGATTCACAAATGCTTCGTAAACGTCCAATTTGATAGTAAAACGTGTATGTTAATAAATTCCAATCATTCGTAAATAGGGCGCTCGTGCACGCTCATTCACAATTAGCATAATCCCCGCCTATGAATTATAGCTACGCAAATTGCGTGTCCATGAACGCTGTGGAATATTCTGGACTCCATTCTCAGGTTTGGCTCCAGTATATTGCATAAATGCAAAAAAAAGACTAATAGGCCAAATGCCTTACAATAAATATTCAATAACGTGTGACCATTAAGGTGTTTATAGCCAGCTGAAAAATTTCAGGCGCTCTTCTTAAAACGACCAGCTGGTGGTGCTGGAGAACGCTTTGGTGGCACAGCGTTTTTCCAGCTGAGACGTTTTGATTGCTAAAATTTAGAATATCGTATACAGTATAATTAATACAGCAACGTATTACGAGTATCTCATTTTGAAGAATACTACTGAATATAAAAATGCAGTAACCAGCAATATTAACATCTATATTGTTGTTCAGTTGTTGTACAAGTAGGATGATTGGTTGTAGTATTTGTCCCGCCCCTCCTCCAATGATTGGATGGCTGGGTAAAAGTGACAGTGACAAGCGCTGTGTTTTACCCAAAGCTAAACAGTTTATCAACTCCCAGCTACAAAATCAATAAAAACAAAGCAAACGAACTTGTAAAATATTATGATGGCAGTGCATCAAAATTCAGTGTCATCGGTTTGCCAAAAAGAACACAGAACGCACCATTTACATGTGGTAGGGAGCAGGTGTAAATTTCTTTCGTACCAACTAACATTTTGAAAATAAGAACACCTTCATGAGTCCGAAAATTTACGTCAGAACAGCTTTAAGAACGATTTACACAAAAATTCGTTCTGCTCACGTTTCATGAATGAGGCCCAATCTCTCTTTCAACAACGCTATTGAGAAGACAAGAAAAATCTGAAAGAACCCTTGCAGCACATACGCAGGTTTGATGTTTACTGGAAATGTTCCCATATTATTTTCACGAAGCCTGTGAACCTGTCATTGTCATCCAGCTTCAAGAACAAGAGCAGCTTTCCAGGAAAATAAGTGTCGGACTACGGGGATTGGATTTACAGACCCGTGGTGCTGTCTTTTGCATCATGGTCTCCGTCGCAATTTTCGAAAGGTGCTGGGAAAAAGCCAGGGATAGGAGTTGGCTGAGAGATAAATTATGCACTGTTGCGTTTCACTGGAGTGCTTCATAAGGATTAAGATCCTTAAATGAAACACAAGAGCATGGATAATTCACCAAGAGAAGAGATCTTTTTTTCCTGCGAAACAGACTTGTGGGTATAACTTACTTGATCCGCAATAGCGCGGCCCAGCTTGTCCATTCTTGATCCGGCTTCGGCAATCTTCTTCGCAGCACTAATCACATCAGAGGTGTTTTTTAGTGGTCCTTTCCCCCTTGGGAAAAAAAAAAACAGCAGTTTCATTCACAGTTACTGTTCTGTGTGCAGTCTCATGTGACGTGCTAGTGAGTATATGCGAGCATGGATGATACATGTCAAAATGTCAACACGTTCAACAGATAAGAATGGCTGGTCATATTGACAAGGATGATGAAAAAAAAAAAAAAAAAAAAACAGCCTCGTTTCACAGCCTCACACTCACAGGAACACAGCACAGCGTGAACAGGGCTTTTTGGGCAAGGCGAGATCAATTCGCTTCCAATTGATTAATCTCATTAAGGAGGAACATCCCTCTCCAACATGCTTCCATTCACTAGTAGCTTGAAGACTTCGAGGGGGGTACGAATAAACGAGATACGCATAGACAGACAGATGGCGTGAGTTAGCAGCAGCTCCCACCCACTTCTGTGATGTCTGGTCAGCTTCCTGGGGTCACTGCCACTTCAGTTCATTTAATAGTTCTGGCCTCATCCATCCCAGCATCCCGTCCCACCCCCCCCCACCCCCCGCTCCACGGTTACGATTCGGCCAGCCATTTGCCAGTTCTGTGTGCCCACAAGGGACTGCGGGGCACAGTTGGCAAGTGGCGCAACCTGGATTCAAAGCTGCTCTCTTCAGGCTAAACTGAACAATCCAACCCACAACAGATGGAATTTTGTGTTTTTGCTCTTCCTCTACACTCACCCCTCCCTATTACTCTCTCTCTCTCTCTCTCTCTTCCTGTGCTGTTCAGACAGGGTCCTCCTGGCAGCACTGCATCTATCAAAACAGTCACAGGAATTCACCAGAGACACCGTCTCAAAAAGAAAATACACCCCACAAACAGCGACCAACACTTCTAACATTTTGAAACACAAAGGACGGGTTATTTTGATGTGGCTTTGGTGGTGGCCCACCCGCAACCCGCCCTAGGTGAGAGTGTGGCCACTACAAGGTGACTGTCAAGCAAGGGTGACTTCATCTCACTTGACAATCCCACACTCAGATATGCAAATCTGACTGAGTGCCCATGAATTAGCCACTAATACTGGTTCCAGATGGGGGTAGTGCAATTTTGTGTGTGTGTGTCATATAACTGCTCAAGCACTGGACCACAGCATGCACAGACAGGTGGCTCCAAAATATGTGACACGAATCCAGGTGACGCATGCTTTATTCATGAGCATAAAGGGACATAAGCAGAATTGGTGGCAAGCCGCTTCTCTGCAGATATTGAGGCCGGATAAAGGCTCCCGAAATCAATTTCCTCTTTATAGCATTAACCTTCGTGGGACTGTGTAGCCATCCAAGGTCGAGGTGCAATAATTTGGGTGTGGACTGAATTAACTTGCCGAGACCTTCACTCAGCACATTTCTGCAGGTGACATCAGTGCCGATTGCCATTTTTCATGCAAATGTCACCAAATCTGTGCAACCACACTTACAGATGTACTGCAGCCTTGTTGCTTTTTACTCGAGACAATGACAGATTTCTGGGGGCCTTCAACAAGAGGTATGAGTGTCACCTTCAACGAAAACAATACCATTCTCCTGCCTAAAACACAAAACAGCCGACAGATACATCACGTTTAGGGCACTAATGAAAATGGTTGATGAACATTTTAAGGAACATCATAAATGTATATATTAATAAATAATGATAAGCCTCTGTGTCTGTGTTGTGGCACAGAAAAACTTTGTGAACCAACAATAAACACCTGTTTATCTAGATATCATTACCCATGTATATTTTTATACACAGTAATAGTAACATGAGTGTACACAATACAGGTTTTTTTATATTTAAGAAATTAATTGCGGTGGACAAATATTTGACATCACTATTCAAGTGTTCACTGCACTGGGGATGAATGGAGACTTGTTCGTGAACAGGAGGAAGCAGCAAACAAAGCTGCTTTTCCCCTATTCTTGAGATAAGGCTGAGTGACAGCCATCCTACAGCCATTACTATGTGTGCAATATTGGCGAACGGTGTCCTCACCATGATCCACTTTAAAAAGGGGTCTTGGTTAGCATAGGCAGGGAGAAGCGATAGACCAAGACATTTTCTATCTGTCTCTCTCTCTCACACACACACACACACACACAGAGTCCTCTGGGAGAGCAGATGGCAGACACTCTCAGGTGTGCGGCCCATGAGTGTGCTCTGTCACACCTAAAATGGCCCTTTCCCTGATTCTGTCAGCATACAGGGGAGAAATTCAGGTGACCTTTTCTTGCGCTAGCAGCTCCTGCCCTTTGCTGTGTTTAAATCAAATCTTTAAGAGGTCGAAAGATTTTGTTCCCTTTCAAACCCTTTCTTTTGGGATCACGTGTGATGGAAAGACAATGAGGCAGGCAAATGAGGCAGGTAAAAAGCCCGCGAAAAAAATCCACAGCTCATTTACTTCCTCTGAGAAGGGAAAAAAGGTTCCATGAGACGGAACAGAGTGCTTGTCTCAGTTAATATTAGACCTTACTAATTGATGGCCGATTTAGGTAAATGACAGGGGAAATTAGGTATAAAAAAAATAATAATAAAAAAAAACAGATTTCACCAGTCTCTCTTTCAATATTGGAAAAGATTTCCGTCTAAAAAGGCTTGTGCACATTTCATCGCCAATGCAAACTGCCATACAAACCAATATAAAGCTGAAGCACTGAGCCGGGACGCAGTGAAACCGGAGCAGTAGTGCATGGCCAGAAAAGGTCTATTGAGTTGAGTCTAAAATAGATGTGTGTGTGTTTGTATGGTCTTTGACAGGCATTTGAGCAGGGAAGAGGGCGGTTTGCACTCACCTGGTGAAGTCTGTCATCTCCATCATGATCATGCACATTTGCTTGGCCAAAACGATGATGTCATTTCCGCTGTCATCCCACTTGGATACCTCGGCGTCCAGCTTGCTCTTCTCCTCCTGGAAACTGGCCACCTGCTCGGCAATCTTCGCCTTCTGCTCCTGGGGTAGCTGAGCCATGATGGCCTGCCAATTCCACAGAGAATCTCATATATAACACACCGTACATAAATCTGCTCACGATACGCTGATCTATGACTGTTAATGAGGAAAAGAGATGACACAGAATATGCAATTAAAAAAGAAAATTGATGTTCAATCCCCCTTCCTGCTTCTTTCTGTGCTTCTCTCTTACACCTTCCTTTGTCCTTCTCTCTCTCATTTCTTGCATGACCGGCCCGGCCTGAGCGAGCAAGAGAGATTTTACAGCTTTGGCTGGTAGCGTATGGGCTATGAAACATTGCTCTAATTCTGTAAAAGGTTCACAACCTTTCAGAACTATGCTGAGCAATGCTTTCTGTAGCCTCAATAGCCCTACAAAACTCCAATGAGGAGGCCAGTGGAAATATGTGCCACAGCATTCAGCACATCAAATACAAATAGAAAAAGCGCATGATCTTTTTCATTAAATAGCATGTGTGCCAACCAGCTGTGATGCAATATCTTAACAGGCACAAGGGCATTTTTTGGTCAATTTGAGGCATCACACTCAATCCCAACTGTCAAAACTCAGTGGTCCAATGTACAGATTCTGTTTAAAAGTTTGGGGTCAGCACAACTGTTTTCAACATTAATAAGAAATATTCCTTATAGCACCAAATGAGAATATTACAATGATTTCTGAATGACCAGAGTAATGGCTGCTGAAAATTCAGCTTTGCCAGCATAGGAATAAATTACATTGTATGTTTTTTTATTATGTGCATGTGTGTATACAGTTATTTGTAGCTGGATATATGCTGGGTCACACCTGGTTGGGACACGTTGAACAAAGATTATATAAAAAAAAAATGATATATCAGACTGCCTTAATTGAAATAAACCTTTGTGGCAAGTTCTCACAAAGAATTTAATTTTTCGGCCTCATAAACTCAATTTTCTCTTTAAATTTAGAGCACCGGCACACACGTGGCACACATTAGTGCATTAGCTGAGTGACTGGGACTCCCACTGGAGCTGGGGACTAAATCAAAAGCCTCTGGGGGGGTGGAACAGGAGGCTGGACAGTGATTACAGACTTATATAATCATATTCTCACTCAAGCACAACTTCCACTGCCCCGTTTTCTACAACTCTCTAAACAAAAATACTACTCGCTTTCCCAGCAACAAGGTTCAACAGAAAATGTAAGTCTTCTGCAGCGCTTTTATCTTTAACAAGAGCTTTCTGTTCAAGTCTTGATCTCCTGCCATCCCCTAGACGATCAGAGCCGAATATTTTTTCCATATTTTTTCGGAGTTTTCATCTGCATGCTCACATCACTATGGAAAAGGGGGGGTGAGAGGTCTATAATTATATTCATGCGAGCTTGGGGAACAAAGAATATGCGACCGGCACAGCGGATGTAAATATGAATAGATGACAGCCTTACACGAGCAGGAACAATTCTTATTGACAAAATAAGTCAGTAAGAAATGCTAAATTTAAAAATGCATTTATTAAATAAAATTTGGGCCACATATTGCTTTCCATTTGTGCTGTCACACAAGGAAATCTGACGAAGTGCTTGCAGGAAAAGCCAGCACTCTTACTAACAAGATCCCCAAACACAACTTGGTTCCCGTTACCTCTCTCTCACAATGCTGAATTTAAAAAAGGAAAACAGGATGCCAATCATCGGCAGTGTCTACCATCACTACAGCTGTGGACTAGAGAACATATTCAAACTAATAACAAAATAATAATAAAATATATATGTAGGGCTATGTAGGGATGGATTTTCATAAGCATTACCAAGGCAACAGAGGAGGATGTGAAGGGAGGGGGTGAGAGAGAGGAGGAATGGAGGTAGAGAGGGGGCGAGGTTTGATGTCTGTTTTGCTGGTGGCAACATCAGGAGCGCTGCTGACACGAAATCAGTACATAATCTAAAAACACTGATTCTGAGTTCCTATGCTGTTGGAGCTTAACAGTGAAACAAAGGTGGATTTGGCCGTGATGCTGCAAATCTGACCTGTGAATAGAGTGTTCAGCACATTGCAACACTGTCTACGACTCTTTAAATAGAGTGTGATAAAGTTTTATTATTGAAACACTGAAAAGGATGGAAATTACTATGTTCCTGGACAGATTCCACAAGTATCTAAAAAGGAATCTAATTTTAGGATCAAGTTGGACACCTTTTGACATCCCTAAGTGGCTCCATAAACTGGCCAACCATGAAACCAAAACTGTGAACTACAAAAGCCCCATCTCTCACCCGAGCGCTCTGTCCGGCGATGAGCTGATCGTCTTCTGTCTGCACACTGGTCCTGCTACGAGAATCAAAGTCTTCCGTCTCAAAGTCAGAGTCGTCCAGTTCCTCTGGGGTCTGTGGGGGAAAAGAAAATGGTAGGGGTGGGGAGAGAAATAGAAAAGCATTAGCAAGCTCTTTCAACAACTCAAGTCACTTACGAAATGCAGCAAAAGCTTAAGGCCCTGATATACTCATAGCAAAGTTCTTTTCATCAGGTTGAAAAGTAGTACGAAATACCTTTGGCATGGTATGTTAGTGAACATCCTGACACCATTTGGCATTTAGACGAGCAAGTAAATGTGTGTTATGTGTGTTGCGTGCTTTGCTATTCTTCTTGTCTGGAAACTTCGCTTAGGCAAGCTGTTTCAAACTCCCGAAATGAACTCCTCTTAATGAACAAACTTCACTGTGGCCTGATTTTGTTTGAAATTACATCACACTAGCTTGTTGTTTGATTTTGCTTTAAGTATATTGGGGTCTTTATCAACAGCAGTTTCCCATGGGAAAGTAGAAATTTATTTTAAATGCATATTTTCTAATAATATTCCACTCCCTAGATAGGTCCAAGAACCTCCTTCAATGCAACAAAAAGTGATTTGTTGAAGTTTAACACTTGTAATTTTAATAAACCCCAACTCCAAAGTATGACCAATAGTAATTGACAATTTCTTTAGCAAGAACCCAATGCATAAAAATAAAAAAAACCATCTATGCATTTTTAAAGTGAAAACGTAAATGGAAGTTTTAACAGTAAAATGTTTCTACAAGTCTACTGTAAAGAGAAACAGAATGATCAGGTGCACCAATGCAGCGGGTACACCATGTTTTCCCTGTACTGAACTGAACTAACTCTCTCTCTCTCTCTCTCTCTCTCTCTCTAATCCCTGCACTGAATGCCAAACATGACTCTTATAACTCTACTGCTCTATTAGTATGCACTTGCAAGCAGAGGGACCTGTTTGCAGAGGGAAATGGTGGAGAATGGGGAGGGGTGGCAGGAGGGGAAGAGCCCTCACTGACAAGAAAATGCATTTCAGCTTGATAGGAGAAAGGACGAGATGTGAGAAGATACAGATGTATTATTTCGTCAGTGCTGCAAGCCGTGCTTATCCGACTGTCTGTACAATCCATTTATGAGGAGATTCTGACTGGCTCACGATGCAGCTGCTCCAATAATAGACACCTCAAGCATCCCAAAACTCTGCCTGCTGAAGATGACATCAAAATAACATACAGGCCAAACAAAGTCAGTCAAGGTGTGGACGAAGGTTTAGAAGTGCCCAGGCTCATCTCATAAACACATTTTGCTGAATCTAGAGAATCACACTGGTGCATAAAATGGATTTTAGGGTAACGGTGCTAAAATTTTAAATTACAACTTGTTGCTAGCAGGGTTGTGAATAAGCCTTCAAAAAATCTCATTTAATTCCTGAATAGAAATAAGGAAGTAAAATAAAACAAATTCAAATTTGTAGAACTTTAGGACTGTGAATGATAGAGAACAAAAGACAGACAGATCAATAAACTACCATTCAAAAGTTTGGCATCAATATGCTTTTTTAAATTTCTATTTCAAATAAACTATTGAATTTTTTATTCAAAGAATTATGAAAAAAAATTGTGGTTTCAATAAAAATATTAAACTGTTTCTTGAGCATCAAACCAACATTAGAATGATTTCTAAAGAATCATGTGACAGTGATGGCTGCTAAAAATCCAGCTTTGCAATTAGAAGAATAAATTACATTTTAAATACATTAAAATCAAAATGTTACTTTTAAATTGTAATCATTTTACAACATTACTGTTATTTTAATCAAATAAATGTGAACTCTGCTGGCAAAATGACTTACAATGAGTAAATTTTCAAAAATGAGTTATTTTTTCACATTCTCTATTAAAAGACTGTCAAAATGATATATGATTTGTTGGAATCGGACAAAAATTGACTGAGCTACAGTGGTTTGAAGTCGATGAAGTCAGCAAAGTAAATACTGAGAAAAACAGTGTTAAAGATTTCTAAAGGTTCCAAAGCAAAACCAACTAGCAATGTTGTATCTTTTCCTCCAATTCTTTCTCTTTCTTCTTAATGATCATTAATATATTAATAATCACAATAAAGCTTTTTATGTTTATTATAAATAACAGATGCAAAAAAAAAACAAAACAAAATAGAACAAATATAGGCCTATAAGAAAGAAACAAATAGCGTATTACTTTTTTCATTTTACACCTAAACAAAAGCATTCTAGTAAGAAAAACAAATAATCAAATGTAAAAATCACTTTAGTGTGTTCAATATTACAAATAAATTGATTATTAAAACTACAAAAGCAGTTCAATCAAGAGAAGCGATCTTTTCTTTTATTGTTAGATTAACATTGAGACAGACGGGCTATATATTAAGACCTACTGTACGGCTAATATAATGTTACACATAAGGTGTTTTTCCCAAACAGTTCCCGAAACGTTCAATTAAGACATAACTGATTATTTGTGTGTGAACAGCCTACTTAAATACTGTAATTCTGTGCATACAGTAGGCTGTGTGTATATTTATCGGGATCGCGCACTGGCGGAAGTGCCTTTATGTGCGCGATTCATATGTCAGTCAGCTGCAGCGCGAGAAGCGAGCAGAGAAAAAGGTACTCCTCTCAGAAAACGTACAAATAAAAAATAATTTTAGATGTTTAATTACTATTTGGAGCATTGGGATTGCTAGACGAGAGCTTAACTCATTTTTGTGAAAACCTGAAATTCGAAATTTCACTTTTTTTTGTCTGTAGCTCAAAATTAGCCCATGCGCATTCCGACTCATTTTGCCAGCACAGGTGAGCAAAAACTTAAATTCTTGAACTTTTGAACGTTTCTATGCACATTTCTATTTAAAATGTGCATTTAGTTTATATATTTCATGACATTTAATAAATTAACTTGTCAAGCAGGTTGGAATAACTTTTCATTTTCAAGAATGCATTACCTCTCCTGAATTTCAAATCCTTTCAATTTCAATTCTTCCTGTGTGATGCCATCCTACAAAGACGACAATTCTGGGAATTCTAAATTTCGCACAACCCCAGTCGCTAGTGTAGATCTACCTTGTGCTGAGCGATAGGAACCACAGACAGCTCAAAAATATCTACCTTGCCATCCAAGAGAATGCATCACATCTATAAACTAGGGCAGCAGTGAGCAGGCATTTGAATAAACAGCCTGAGACGCCTGAAGCAGTGTAGGTAAGGTGAGGTGGCTTTGCAGGCTAACCGCTCGGCAGCGATGAGGATCTGTGCTACGGAAGGGCCATTAGTACCAGTGACATCCCCTCAACAGAGGAGTCGAGGGCTGCCTGCCTGTCAAATATTAGGTGACGGCCGGCCGGCGAGGACTACGAGTGCAGTACTTACCGAGGTTAAAGACTCTGTCCATCTTAAGTAGCCTAAGCCGCACACTTGTCTCTTCCGATCGAGGATTTCCTGCACGGTGGAGAGGTTGATGCCCACTGGGCACTAGTGTTGGCTGATTGGCTAGCGCTCAAGCTCTGTCTAAACGTGTGAGTTTGACATGGCATGCGTGTGGAGGGAAGCAACTTGAAAGTCAAACATTAAAGTTTTTTTTTCGCTATCTCAATGTCTGCAGGGTGTATTAAAACAGTGCTCTCTAACAAACCCCAGCGATCGCCAGACCTTTGGGCAGTTTTCTTATCGGTTCAGACGAGTTGTCTCAGAACAAGGGCCCTGAAGCATTTAAAAATACTATACAGTCAGAATGGAACAAAACAAGATAGCAAAGATCACGCCTATCTTTTCGACTCAATGCAGACATAAAGCGTTTCAGAGTTGGGGGCATGTTCAACACTCATGTTAAACCAACAACAATCAAGTAGATCCTGTCTGCCAAAGGGCCTTTTGTTTTGACCATTGAATCAATCTAGATAACTAGAGAAGGATGTCTGGAGTGGAAAACGAATGAGGCACTAAAGCTCTCCTAGGATTTGAAAATAAAGGGGAAAATGCTAATTAAATCCCCTTTCTAAAAAAATCAATTGCGTATTATAATGCAAATAAAGCGTAATGGATCCCCCATCTAATTTTGTTTATTCTAATTTAAACCCTCTGTTATTAATGAACATTTTGGTACAAGTCAGATAGTTTCTCCTGTATCAAACTAGTGAGTCGATGCGAATCGTCTCGCTACTTGACATTTGAAAAGACAGGGTTGGTGGATGTATTCAAACAAAGTATGCATGTACAAAGGCGGCAAAGAAATATGATGCAGTCAAAATTATCAATAGCAAATATACGAGTGCGTGCATGTGCCTCCCAATTTCCGGAGGCCTTTTAATCGAATGCTACTCCGGCTTCATTATCCGGGTCGTGACCACACTCTTTGCTTTAACTAAAGGCGCTAATACATTCCAACACACTTCCTCATGAGCCAATTATTCAGATTCAGTGTACATTATCTTCGCAATTAATTGAAAACTCGTTAGTCTGGAACTACGAAAGACGATATTTGCCTCAATTAATGCCTTTAACCTAGTTGTTCCGGCGAAGTGGAGTTAAGGGTCTGTGCGTTTCCCCACACGGCAGGAGCGTACTGTTGTCTGCTTATTTTCAGACTGCTAGCTAACGCTTCACTGCAAGCTAGCAACCATCGGTCCAATGTTACTGTTCAGCTCAGGGAAAGACCATTAACCCTCAGACAACTACAGCTCTGGTAATAGTGCACACGGAGAGGGAAATCTGTTCAATAAGTTTACCATTTGCCCAAAACAAATTCACCATTAGTTTCTAATAAAGCAGCACATATATGCACACCAGGCTTTTCGTTTTTTATTTCTCTCATGTACACGTTCAGTTTAAGTACAATATTATTCTGAGTTATATATATCCTCATAGAGCAAACCACCAATTAACCCTGGCCTCTTCTTCCCTATAATTCTGAACGTGTTTTGATATACATAATTGGAGTTTACCTCAATATTAAGAGCTCTTATGAGGGGGGAAAAATGAAAGTGCTAAAAAGCACATGGAAGGTCATAAAACTCAGAGTGCACTGGAAACCTGTGTGGGTGGCATAGTTAAAGTAATAAACTCTTTAACTGCTCTTTTAAAAGAACAGATGAAAAATTCATCCAAAAAAGAAAAGCAATTTACTCACAATCATATCATTCCAAAATTTAACTCAGTCTTCTGCGAAATACAAGAGATGTTAGGCAGAACATCCAAGATGATCTTTTCCATACAGTAATTTAATTACTGTATGGTCATTTAGATTCATTTATAGGTTCATTTTAGGTCATATAGTCATATAGATTCATTTTATTGTGCTTTTTTTGGTGCATTTTGCCTTTTTGTGGTATGGAAAACAGCAGCTTACATGTTTTGCCTACTATCTAAGAAGTGTTTCAGTACAGGGTTCAAAATGACCTGAGGATGAGAATTTTTCTAGGTAATCTTTTTAATATTTGGAAGAGAAACTTTTTTTTCTATTAAAAGGCTTCTGCTCACCCTGATCATAAGCACTGCCTTCCTGATGTCCCTCACGCCATCATATACCAGACGCGAGGCATCAATGAACTCGTTCTCATCCACTGGCTGGCTTGGGTTGGCGCTGAGAGCCTCCACGGCTGCCTCTACCTGCTCAGTGAAACGTGGCATCACTGTAAACACACACAGAAAGGACAAACAGCAAGGTCAGAAACACAGCAAACTAAAATGAAAAAAATATAAGCAAATATAAGTGAGCTGAAGTACAATTCAATCAAGACATTGCGCCTGTAGAAATATATAATTCAAATTAGATTTGAATTGAATCGATACTTTCCCCCCATCTAACTTGGAACGCCTGAAAGAGAGCTGAGTAAACGCAGAAAATCATGGTAGATGTGTTGCTGGATTTTAATGACTGCTCAAGGCAACTTTTAATCAGGCTTTACTTGACTGCGAGAATGGCAGATGAGTACACTTAATCCAGAGGCACCCTTAAACGAATCAATCACAAGACAGGTGGCAGCAAGACCTCAAAGCCACACAAACTCTCTCTGCATTCAAAGGCTGTGGGAACCGGAGACCTTTTGAGGGTTGCTTCCTATGTGTTTTGTGGATGGCATTTACCAATTTATTCCCAGAGGATATTTAATGACATCAAGTGTGTGCAACACAAATGAATACCATCTGGCCTGGAGACCACATTTAGAGCTTTGTGCTTAATGAACCAAATTAAAAGTTTTTAAGAAGTAAACCAAACAAACAGACTGGCTATTAAAAAAATTAACTGGATTGAGATAGTGTTTGCAAAAAGCTTTCATGGCTAGAATATGGTTTCTGCTCTATTTCATGCTAAATTTTGGGCTGAACAAGCACTAGTGATATGTATTTAGACTGGGCCATCTGAGACCAAACCTTGACAAAATTTGGCTGACTGATTCACCTGATTCAGCATGATCTATAGCAGTTTGCCCAACCATTTCTTGAAGCCGGCCCATCAGCCACGCACCACCTCCCAGTAAAAATAATAGTCCCTCCCTATAGGCACTGAACACATCTACATTAATACTCATTCTCATTCACAATTTAGAACTGCACTGGGGAGTACAGTAGCAGGAAGAGATTGAATGGGAAGACGTACATTGGAAAAAAGTGAATATTTGGAATTTGCATTAACAAAAGGTTTTCGGTAAGCCTTGAGGCTTATAGGGCATGAGGTTTAACAGTAGTAAAGCAATCGTTAGTGACATAACATCCTATTCTTTGCCAAGATGGCCCAGCTATTTGTTTTAGCGCAAAGCTGAACAGAGTACACAAAGTGTGACATAGCATTTCCCAAGAGAAAGTCCGCAAATGAACAGGAAAATCTTACGCTCTGTCCCAGAGGAACAAACCATCTCTGTAATTTTAGTCTCAAAAAGGTTCCTGAAGGCATCCAAATGCTATTATGTAACAGCGCATGAAAGTAATATTACATTTTATCTACTAGAAAAGAGTAATCGTATGCTTTATCTTCCTAATAAAGATAGAGTGCAGACACTGGTCACAGGCAGTGTCTCAAAACTTAGTGAGCTGCCTATCTAGACAGCACTTTTGGCCATGGCCATGTTACGCAACCTTGCGAGGAAGTAGATAGTTACTTTTATTTTAAAATCAGCACTCTTGTACCAACACCCTACAAACCCACTCAAGGAAATTCTGGCCCAGATGGCAGCAGTGCTATTTTTGGATGCCTGTGCAGCATTTTCAGATATTAAACAAGAACAATGGATTTTAAATAGAAATTAATCACACATACACAAGTGCAATCACCAAAAATAATATTGAATGGATAGTTCTGACTAAGTTAAGATTGGATGAAGTATGTTCGAAGCATCTGTTAGATAATGATAAATTAACATTTATATTACAGCACCACAGTTATGGTTATGAGTTATGATTTTAGCAGAATTATTTGTTTCTTATTAAATGTTGTTGACACATATTGCCTTTTCCACCACCGCTACTACAAAAACAACAGATTTTGGCTTATTTTACATAATTGGTTGTAGCTACAGACATTTATGGCAAAACACAAATAATTTGAGCTCTATAGTATTCTGGTTTATACCTGTATCAGTGAGAAGCTTGGTGGCTTCCAGAACCTTCTCTGTGTAGACCCCAGGTTCATAGTTGTCCATCTCAGATGTGACCACATGGACCACACGGGCAGCTCTACCTCGAATGGCTCCAGCGGTGCGATCCAGGCCATCGACATCCTTTTCTTGCAGAGCGATGACACACTTGTTAACATCCTCCAGAATGTGATTTTCTAAAGCAAAAAGAAAGAAAAATTCACAAGAGAAGACAATGTTTAACTAAGGAAGCAACACTGGAGAATGTACAGAGCACTAACCACAATGCAAAGGCATGAAGACAGAAAATCCTCATCCTTCATGCTGTATTTACATTGTCCCTGACTTAACATTAAAGGGAACCACAAGGGCGGATGAAAAAAAAAAAAAAAGATTACACACACACTCAGATGGTTTAGTAATGGGTGTCTGGGAAATGCAAATCAACATGGTAAACTGTAATCTGTCCTTGAGAGGAGGTGAAAGCAGTCAGTCAGCCTACAGCTTAACAAGAACTCTTAAAGGCCATGTCTGACAGGGGGATGGTAAGTCTTTAACATTCGTGATAGAATGTCAATTCCACAGGAGAGAATTGACACTCAAGTGCTTTTGTCTCCTGCTGAGAAGCTAATGAACTTCTTTAAATGTGGCCACTAAGCGGCCCATGATCGGAAGTGACCCGTGTCATCAGTTGCTGATAGAGATGTAGGTGTAAAGGCTTTTCACCTCTTCTGCATGAAGCTATTATGGGTCCGGTACAAACAGACAGGAGCCAAGCAGCCTATCATTAAGTTGAAGTAGGTTGAAATCATTCTTCATGGTTTAAAAAGCTTGTTCTTTATGACATCTGGCGAGAAAGTGTTTAAAACACTTCCAATTGAAATGTATGAAACGGACAATATGGTTCAGATAGATTTTTGGAAAGAAATTAAAACTCCTACTCAGCAAAGCTGCATTAAAAAGTGACAGTAAAAGACATGCATAATGTAACAAGATTTCCATTCCAAATTAATGCTGTTCTTTTGAACTTTCCATTCATTAAATAAAAAAAAAAAAAAAAAAAATCAGTTTCCACAAAATTAAGCATGCACATCTGTTTTTAACATTGATAAAAACAAACAAAAAAAAGTTTCTTATGGACCAAATCACCATGAATGATTTCTGAAGGATCATGTGACACTGGAGTAATCACCATGAATGATTTCTGAAGGATCATGTGACACTGTAGACTGGAGTAAAGGCTGCTAAAAATTAAACTTTGCCATCACCAGATAAAAAGATTTTTCAGAGAATAATTTAAATTTTGGTCTTTTCCCCTCACGTTTCATGGTACTTTTTGGTAAAAGGGCAGCATGAATATTCGGCTAAGCATAATTTTTTCAACAAAAGAAAGTCACAAGTAGAGTAAATGACCACGGTTTTTATTTGCAGGTGAACCATCACTTTAACACTAAAAGCCAAGATCCAGCTCTACACTTTGAAAATGTGGGCTTACCAGACACGCAGAGGAAGTCGTCAATGGAAGTAATGTCATCCACTGCGTCAGTAAGCACTCGCACCTGTTTCTCCCACTGGTCCTTAAACAAATCCATGTTATCCTGGGCCACTTTGCTGTTAGGCTTGGCAGCCAGGGCCAAGGCTGCATTAATCACCTGCAATTACCACAAGCAACCCATTAATCCGCTTTTAAGAAGTACAAGAATCAAAAATCACATCTACACATATGCGGATTGATTATCTGAGCCCACGTCCTCCCCGCAACAACCTTCCAAAAACACATTTACAATTGTTTCAGATTACGACTGAGATTAAACCATGTTTATTTTGATGGAAAGACACAAGTTCAAAGCCCCAGGATGAAGAAATACTCAGAGCTCAGATTAAAAAGCAAGTCAAAGCCACAGTGGAGCGAGGGATATACCGCAGGGGCAACTGTGAAATGGTGCGTACCTGAGGGCAAAGTGTTTCCAGTTGGGAAGCGGCCATCCGTACCAACTTCACTCCCTCCTCATTGTTTGAGATGGAGCATGCAAGGTTAGCTACCTACAACAGAAAAATAATTCAGCTTTTTATCATATGACAAATGAACAGTGAACAAAAAAAAATTACGTTTTCCATCCCTCAAACAAACAGTTTTAATTTAACACACACCTGCTGTCAGCTGTTGATCTGATTATTTGATAAAATGGTAAAATAATACAGCAGGAAAAAAGTGCCCCAGAGGATTAAGTCAAAACAAAAGCAAAGCATGAAATTGAGGTCTGGTCGTCTCCCCACATAGGGAATATATTTCATATAATTCACAGGATGATGGCTGACAGCGTCAGGGAGTGGTTACTAGAGATGATTAAATCACCGTTCTGCCAGGCGGCTGTTACCTCAGGAAAGTGAGAGAGACAAATATTCCTGACACTTTCAGAAACTCCACAAGCCGCTGAAATCCAGAGTGCTGAGGCAAGCAAACGCACTGCCTGTTGCTGATGTTTATAATGTTATAGAGTAAATTGTCATTTTGACCCACAAATCTCCCTCCTTACTCACGATTCGCCAAACATTCACTGCAAACAGACGTTATTTGCAGCGGCCAGCTTTTTGAGGCAAGAAATTAGATTTTTAAGGTTCCGCTGCCTCGCTTTGGTGGCGCAAGCACCTCCATACAGCGAAGTAAGCATGGCACCTTGCCGAGTAGCTTCATTACTTAAGGCGAGAGTCGTTTTAATTAAATGTTACCGAGGAGTTTCACTCATATTTGTTTAGCGGGACTGCTCGGAGTTACTCTACCTTATCGTAATATGCGAGAATTGGCTGTGCCAGGAATGGGAAATCCAGAACACAAGTGGAGTGTAAATGTGAACAGAGCTCAGCGCAGTCACAGAAAACGCCCCACTGACTACAGGAGTACCACAGCCGACACTCTTCCGCTCGCTCTCTCTCCCTTAAGCACCATACTGGGAATCTCTCGAACAGCAGGGTGCCATTAGCAAACACACTAGTCAAGCATTAAAAACACGTATACATGCCAACAGTTTGAACAAGGAGCATTTCAGTATGTGCAATAACGTTTAGCGGCTCAATCTCATCCGATTTGATTCCACAGTACCTGGCTTGGGGGGGGTGGGTCTCCAGTGGTCAGGGGAGAATTTCAAGCCCACATTTGTTACAGTCGCTATGATACACAAGCTGCTTGACATGAAACATCTGATGGAAATATGTCCCAAGGGCCACTAGACTGCATATCTATTGGCATATCTACTCTGGAAGATTGCAACCGGAAGGCTGCCGATTAGATCCCTGCGGGGAGCGATCCTTGACCATTACCATGGTGCCCGAGAGCAAAGCAGTTAACACCAGACTTGTCCAGGGGGATTTTACCCTTGTAATAAGCTCATGATGGCGTTCTATACAAATTTTGTGCTAATTACTGCTGGACTAACTAAATGAATTAATAAAAATCAATAAAGAATTACATTACAGAATTATATATACAATTTCCTGCATTTCCTACAGTAAATAGACCAGTTTCCAATTTTTGTTCCACCAGCTAATGAGAGTGTTACGACAAAGGCATTTTAATAGCATCTCTGATTTAAGCAAGTCTAAAACTAACTAGTTTGACTTGCAACAATCAAAATGTCAATCAATAGCTTGCAGCTCTGCATAATTTTAGTCATTTCCATTCAAGTACCCATCCTCTTCCCGAGGCTGTTCTTTCTTGCAGTAACATCCCATCGATGCAGCTGGTATTTCACCCCTCTGTGGCACCGCTGGGTCAACTAAAGGGTGAGTTTGTTCTTATACAAGCTGCCTAGCACATACAGTACGCAGCAGAGTGTATGCACTCTCTGTTGCTAAAGCTCAAAATGAGGAACTGACTAACAACTTCGTTGACGACTACTGCAGGGCTCATTTGCAGCTAAATGTCAAGCAGATTCAGGATGAGGAACAAACGTTCATTGTGCGCTGATTCTCATTTCCTGTTCAGGTAGATTATGAGTCTTATCACATTGGTCGGTAGATCTTCCAACACAGATAAAGTGGAAATGCGTGCTAGATTCAGAAGGGGGGCGGGGGAAAGAAAGGAAAAAAAATAAATAAATAAATAAATAAATAAAAAAATCAGTCTTTATATATAGAATATATATAACACTGTTTTCAAGACTCATGTAACGAACTCAGTGCCTCAATACATTCTGTGAGACCACATGGAACATGCCAATCTTTTCTTTAGTGTTATATGCCTTCAAAGTTGTGTTGTTTAACTCAATGCGTCTATCATATTTACATGATCATAGTTTGGATGGTATGAACAGTGTTTTAAAAAGCTGTGTTTTGTTTAATTTCATTGTACTCCGTCTAGCTTTTCTAAATGCAAAAACATTCAGTATGTACTGCCCCTTAAAACAGCTCAATATTGCATTCATTTTGCATTTAAGACAAAATGCAAGATAAGCATGGAAAATGAAAACAAATGAACTACTATTTTGGAGAAAATCTATGACGTTTCTTAAACTGCAACACTCATTTCGGTCTCTCCTTCCGTGCTTCCTGTCTCTCTTTCATTTTCTGTCACACATGTAGTTTAGTCCCTGCACAATCTCAGTGTTCCTTGAGCAGCCAGGAACGTTTGAGAACAAGGCCTTGGGGCAATAAAACTAAGCTTGTTCTATTTTTATACTGCTTCAGGAATGATGCATTTCATGGTATAAAAACCGAACCGCCACTGTGTTTCTGCGACCAAGAACTGACACTCACAGCCAAGCTCCTGCTCTTCCTGCAAGCTCAGAAGTTCAAAGTCAATATAAGTGGCTTTCAAAATGGGGGAAAAAAAGGGAAATTAACAAATAGGTAACGGTGGAGTACACTTGGGATGTATGTAGGTTGCCAGGAGGGTCTCCAACGTTACTGACTGCGATGCAAATGCCTCTACAAAAAGAAACTATTTGAATGAATGGCGGTATCTGAGAACACTATTGAGAGAGAGAGAGAGAGAGGGGGAGAGAGAGAGAGAGAGAGAGAGAGAGAGAGAGAGAGAGAGAGAGAGAGAGAGAGAGATATGAGGAGATACGTAGCGGGCACTTTTTACAGCCCTTGGAGAGTGTTGACTTCATGCCTTCTGCAGGAGTAAAAAGATAGTGAGGGGAGGGAAGATTTGGCTGCAGTTCCATTCCTGTCGTAGCCATGGATGTTTCATTGTACTGCAAATTAAATGGCCTCCCTACAGCAATAACTATATCGATATTTAAACTCTAAACAGAGCAAGAAAAAAAAAAAAAAAAAAAAAAAAAAAACTGCATTACACTATAAATCTCACTTGTTTATGGAAAGCGGGCCACATTTGTAAAAGCAGGTTATCATTTAATGAATAATCTTATAATTATAACCACACACACAGCCATTCAAAAGTTTGGGATCAGTAATATTTTTAATGTTTTTTTCTTATGCTCTTTAAGGCTGCATTTATTTGCTCAAAAATACAGGAAAAAAACAGTAATACTGTGAAATATTATGATTTAAAATAATACTTTTCTATTTTAAATATAGCTGAATTTCATGAGTGTTCAGAAATCAATCTTATATGCTGATTTATTATCAGTGTAGGAAACAATTGTGCAAAAATCCTGATCCCAAACTTTTGAATGGCTGTGTGTGTGTGTGTGTGTGTGTGTGTGTTACAGATTTTCATCTGTAGAAAGGTCTATTGCAAATATATTATAAATGAAAGGAATGGCTTTATAAAAACACTTCATAAAATCTGTGGGACACTTGAGGCCATGCTATGACTTCTTTAAGGACTGAAAAAACACTTTACATGCATACTTGCACTTTCAGTCATTTACTTTCATTTTTTATTATCCCAAGCATAATAAAAGTTCAGGGTCATTATTTAACCATACTGAAGGACGAGAACGAATCCAAGCACAGAGTTAAGAGAGGTTAAAATAATTTCCCCTCTGCAACCATCTCTTGCTGCAAGGCACGCCTTCACTGCCTGTCAAAAATATATTAGACCGTCCTTAGTGATGAAAGCCATCGGCAAACAGAGGAATTCCCATATATGGCACATCGTTTCAACCCACTGTGTTCGTTTTGTAACAGAAGGCAAGTACATTAATGCGGGAAAAATCCCTAATGCACATGAATACATTTCCTTGCCAACAGATTGGATACCAACCAGGAGTGAGACGCTCCAGCTATTTCAGACAATGCAGTTTTTTTTTCCCATAACCTACATATTCAAAACCCCCTTACCTTCCCTCGACCATACAAAGCAGACAACACAAGGTCACGCATAAGCTGACCCTCTACACAGCTGGAATACAGGCTTAGTGCATTAGCAATTTGCTTTATACTAAAGAAATAAGTCATGAGAAGCTGTGTGTTACAGTCGTTTTATTGGTAACGGTTGTTTTTAGGTACAAAGTCTGTCTTTTTATTGATTTTGCTGCCTTAAAAAAAAAAAAAAAAAAACTTTAAAATAATTATTGTTATTAATGTTGCTGTTGAACTAATATAAAAATAAAAATGTCTATAAATGTCAGGTCTAATTATAAGCTGTTTATAGTTTCAATAAAGTTCCTACCTGTGCAGTCCCAGATGTGCAATTACACTTTCACACATGCATCATCCAAACAATTTTATAAAACATGAATAGACAGAAGCTTGCATATAACATATTCAAAGACAAAATCAGAGAAGTACACAAACCACAATCATTTGTAAATGTCCCTCAGATGCAATTATCAAAATGAGGCCACGTTTTGTTCATGTAATCCATGTTTGGATTAAAGGGATACTCCACAACAAAATGAAAATTATCATATTAATCACTTACCCCCATGTCATTCCAAACCAGTAAAAGCTTCGTTTGTCTTCGGAACACAATTTAAGATATTTTAGATGAAAACCAGGAGGCTTGTGACTGTGCCATTGACTGCCAAGTAAATTACACTGTCAAGGCACAGAAAAGTATAAAAAAAATCATCAAAATAGTCCATCTGCCAACAGTGGTTCAATCTGAATTTTATGAAGCGACGAGAATACTTTTTGTACGCAAAGAAACTAAAAATAACGGCATTTATTCAACAATTCGTCTCCTCTCTGTCTCTCTGTGTCAGTGTAGCTCCATTTTGGAGAGCATCCGATGGATGCAAAGTGTGTACGCTATTCTCTGTCATCAGTAACACATGGATACGTATGGTACGTTTATTTACGCTTTGATTTGAACGGAAACCGCGTATCCATGCGTTACTGATGACAGAGAATAGCGTACACACTTTGTGTCCATCGGATGCTCTCCAAAATGGTGCTACGCTGACACAGAGAGACAGAGAGGAGACGAATTGTTGAATAGATGCCGTTATTTTTATTTTCTTTGCGTACAAAAAAGTATTCTCGTCGCTTCATAAAATTCAGATTGAACCACTGATGGCAGATGGACTATTTTGTAGGGCTGGTCTGAATACCATTTTTTGAGCTTCGAAGCTTCGGTAGTAATGAACACCGAATATCCGAAGCTTCAGAGGGAGGGGGCTGAACATATTCTTCTCTCTAATAAAGGCAGGAATCTCTGTGTGTCTGTCTGTTTGCATTTTTATGATGTCGAGAACCGTTCATCCAATCGACTTTACGCGTGGCAGGTGTGTTGCTGTGGACCGAAGGGAGCACAGTGCTGCATTTTGTTGCAATATGGACACGCGACAAGTTCAGAATTAATAAACTTTTAATAAACTACAGAACAGCGCGAGCCGGAAGCGGCGCGCCTCACGCGGGCAGGGCTTATATGCTTCGAGAACGGACACTGCACTAGTGATACAAAACACACCGCTCTGTTAAGAGAAATACTTTCAATAAGGTAGCCTAACATTTTTCTAACAAACAAATCACTCCCAAATCAGAAATTAGCAGCACAGTAATTACTGACACCGTAAAAGGTAGGCTATTTAAATAAAAGAAAAATGAAAAATAAATAAACGAAGTTCAACAAACTGTAATAAATAAAGAACACGGTAGCATACTTTGAATAACTGCGTCACACATTTTAATTAACGAACAGTTTAAATAAAATTAAATGAATTCCCATATATATAGAATAAAACAAACTAATAGGCTAAACAGAACAAGGTAATAGACAAATTATTACTACACTGGGCTACTGTACGTTTTATGACAGCCATATTCGCAAGTATTTTCCAAGCAAATTAAGTGCACGTTTTTATCATGTGTAAAATTACTGATTAACATGGCGGATAAAAGCAGCTCGCTTTTTTACACCAACAATATACTATAGGCATAGGCCTACTACTTACAAAACTCAGGTGATTTTTGATGTGCTGTTGTGGTAGGTCAGTTTCAAATCTCATTTTTGGCACACTGCCTTTGTCTTGTCCTCACTCAATTTAAAGTGCTCTCACACAGCTGAGGTTTTCGGCATTTTTGTCTTCTCTTCCAGATGAACTGACTCATGACGTTCATAACCTTCACTCATCGGCGATTCATAATCAAGCACGAATGAGAACCGTTTCGCGGGGGATGCCAGGTGTTCGAGAGAAAAATTAAAAAAAGATTATTAGAATCTCAAAATTGAAAATCAAATGCCAACCTACCGCACGAATATTCGAATAATCTGGTCCAGCCCTACTATTTTGACGATGTTTTTTTTTTATACTTTTCTGTGCCTTGACAGTGTAATTTACTTGGCAGTCAATGGGACAGTCACGAGCCTCCCGGTTTTCATCCAAAATATCTTAAATTGTGTTCCGAGGACGAACGAAGCTTTTACGGGTTTGGAACGACATGGGGGTAAAGTGATTTGACAAAATTTTCATTTTGGGGTGGAGTATCCCTTTAAGGTTGGAATCCATATGGTGTGACCACTGGCTGGTGTCAAATCAAGGCAATGAAAAACATGAGAGAGAGATGCAGACGGATGTGACTTTTTGGAGACGTGTTGTGCTTCGACTATCTTTAGCCCCTAGTGAGACTCTAATGCTTTTACTCATTACCCCTCCTTTTCCCTTCACTTTGATTTCCTTCACCAGTCTTCCCCTGTACGTAGCGTGTCACACGGGGGCCGGGCCTGCCCCCTGTGGGGAGAGGGCAGTCTGAAATGTCGGTGGATGACGTGTTACCACAGGGACTAAGATGAAGAGATTTGAAAAACTAATGAGGATAGCTAACATTTCTGTCAGCTTGTCACTGGCCCTGCCAATGTGAGCATGAGATACAAAGCCCCCAGTGATTCGGCATGAAAAACATCTATCTGGAAA
The DNA here is from genome assembly GCA_039654775.1 of Spinibarbus caldwelli. Lineage (NCBI taxonomy): Eukaryota > Metazoa > Chordata > Actinopteri > Cypriniformes > Cyprinidae > Spinibarbus > Spinibarbus caldwelli. The sequence continues at coordinate 16,512,964 of CM077247.1, read as the reverse complement.
ATAAAACACCACGAGAGACACATTTATCGGTCATGAATACGGTCGCCGCAAACAGACACGACAATGCAGATTTCTTGTGAAGTCCATCAATAAGACACCGGATATCCAGCTGTTTCGCATTTCCCCAAGGAGGCAACACTTAACCTCTGAGGAGTTTCACTCTTTGGCTGAGCTTAAAATGTGATTCACAGTTGTGACTGCCCATACAAATGCAGTGATTCCCTGGCTGTAGCATTGTAAAGCCAGCAGCCTTACTGCATTTGTCCCGCACTTTAAAGTGTAAGTTTGACTCCTGTCTGACACTTCACAAAAAAATATGAAGCATAAAAGATAAAAGGGCTGTGACACGCTCGCTTGGATCAAGCAGTCATGACAGAGAGACTTCAGTTGCATTCCCACATAAATAGCGATGGTGCTGACTATCGATTAAAATTTATTCCGTTTTTACATCAGCTTGCATGTTGGAATCAGAATGGAAAGTTTCTCCCCTTCAAGTGTGTACTAACCACTTGCGGAAGTGACAGCTTCCATTTTTTCTGTTTTGTGGGTGGCATAAGGAACTTTTAATTAGTGGTTTGTAAAGTTATATTTTACTGAAACCAGAAACTCATCTAGTATGTGGTATAATTAGGATGTTTCAGGCTCACGTTGAAGGGCGCGGCTCGTCAATAGGGGAAATGACAGACATCCTACAAATATCTAATGATCTAACAAATAAGGCTAAATATTTAAAAACTTCTATTGCACAGAACTATCATGGTTCTTACAATATCTACAGATTATGCATAACAATGGAAACGTTGCTCACAGCAAGTGATTTGAAGTCTGACAGTAATTGTCTTGAAATCTGTTGAAGGCGGCGAATTTGTTACAAAAGCGATGCTTTGATGGGGATGAATTTAGAGATGCAACTTCTCTGCAGCACGTTCAAGCATGCTGTCAGCATACTAAAACCCTCTCGGAGAAGCAGAGTCTCTTAAATCATCCCCTTTCAAGCACAGCATCCTAAAATATGAAAGTTTAAAAAAAAAAAATTTGATAAATTCAGTGGTCGACGACCATAATCGGTTAGGCTGTCTATCCTGACTCATCTCTTTATTTAATTTAGTCTGGCAAAACATCTCGCATTTCGTTTCTTGTTTGTGACAAATACTACAAAAGCAAGTCAGATACGGTGCATAAAATCAATTTCGGATCAGGATTGATCTGTGCATTTCAACACAGACTTCTACCATAAATCCCCTAAAGAGCTTATCTGATTTATTAATGAAAAATGTCAACAAATGTCTTAATCAAAGACAAACCTACAATCACCAGTCATGCGTGCTCTCTTCGAGATGCCACGTTAAACAAAAGAATAGCTAGTCTGGAGGAGTACAAATAATGTTCCATCATTTGTTTTGAAACAATTCCAGAATTTAAAATCTGCAACAGACAAGGGACAGTAATTGGCACTTTATGGAGCAGAAAACAGGTGCCTACCTCAATCAGTTTGTTGGCGTGCTCACGGAAAACTTGGGCATATTCCTTCACCTCCTTTTCATTGCCATTCTTGGCAGCCTCGATCAATACCAGCAGTGGAACATTGGTCTCCAGAAAAGAGTCCGACACGTGGTCCATCACAGCCTTCCGCAGCTGACATTATGTATACACAAACACACAAATCCTTAGCTAGTTTTTGATCACTCAGTTTGGTACACTCATTTTTAATACGCAATGTAAACAACATGCATCTAAAGAAAGACAGTCATGATATATCATTAAGGAGAAGGACATAAAGTATTCTTGTTGACACCTATAATCAAAATAAATGTGATTCCGTGCACTGCTTCAAGGCGAACAGACCTGTCTGCGCAGGTCACGGGTCTTCTTAGTCATCCTGTCGATGGCCGTGTTCAGGGCATCGCTCTTCTCTTTATGTCCAGCCTGTGATAAAAACAAACAGGGGAGAATATACTTAGACTCATTTAAACTTGTTATAGTCAGGCTCACTGGGAAAAAGAAAAACGACAGGTGGGAGTTAAAGCTGAGGACTGAAAGGACAAGACAAACTTATAAGATATGATGGATAAGACGCATTTTCTACAGAGGAAGAAAAAAGCAAAACAGCATGAGTCACTCGGATGGTTATAACCCCCTGTGGCAAACATTTCATTTCATTCTTGAAAACTTTGTAGGGGTTTAGGTTCTTTTGCCCCCTTTTGGCGATTGTTTTGTACGACTAACGTGACTTGTGGTACTGTCAGGAGGCACCCACCCGCATTCTTTCACCGATACATTTTTCAGCTCAAAAATCCAGAGTTTTTGTCTGTCACTTTCTTGAGCTGGGCTTAAGCAGCCCGTGAAATAATTCATGACACAAATAGCTCTCCTGCAGTGCAAGTACAAAAAACAAAACAAAAGATGTAGGGCAAAGGCACATGTAAAGATTAGTTAAATGCGACAGATTCTTTTGAACTGGTGTCCGATTCTTCCAACCCCCAACCTTCAAGGATTAAAATGTAAGCATGGCATTTACATCTTCAAATAAAACCCATTATGTGATGGGTCAGACAGCTTTAACAATAAACAAAGTTCAGAGGTAGGTAGGCAGGAGGAGTTAAGCCTGGCCAAGCAGAGTTCACATGTTAGCCAACACAATGATTGTCAAAGATAAATCTGAGCAATTTCCACACTTTAAAAGGCATCCACTTGTCCAGCGCTTCAAGTCAGGTTGGCTAGCTTTGGGAGAACAGATCTCACTCACATCCCCCAGACAAACTGCTCATGTGCAATGAGTAGGTAAATCTCCAGCACAGGGAAAAGCCTGGGGGAAGGCCGTCACAGGGGTACAAGCAGCAAAAGCGTGACAGTCAATGAAATATGGCAGTGGCACTGGCAGTTCGGCCCCCCCTACATCCTCACACCATTGGGTGGTACACGGTAGGAGGCAAGCGAACGCCATCGGCCTTAATCCCCTGCTGATTTTGTGCCAGTCGGATGAAGGCAATTCAGAACAACAGACTCTCCAGCGTAATAATGGTGAGGGACTGTCAATTCTAAATCACTAACCTACAGATGGGTTGCTCATTGAGTTGAACAAAAATGACCCAGATTAGCACAAATGGTACATTCATCCAGAGCGCAAGAAAGAAAACTCGACGGATATTACCTATATGATCACATGTTCCCCCGGAGGGTGAAATGACTTGGATCCCTCAATATTGATTTTGCTCCAAGCAGCTCCACTTAATTGGGCAGTCATTTGATTCCTCACACCAGTTTACGTGGTGTTTTCACACATATAGTTAATGATGGTCAGGTAGAGCTGTGCTTGCAGCATGAACAAATCTCCCCACAGATTGGTGGAAGGGAAAAAAATAAAAAGATTTTAAAACAGTCCTCCTCAGCAGAGACATCCCTTGAGGGCAGATTACACACAAGTGAGAAAAGTATCTGTAAAAAAGTAATATGACTTATGGAGAAAAACGACAAACAAATATATCATACGCATACAAAATGGCTCAGGTTATTTTAGAAAGTGACCACCCCAAAAAAAAAGAAACACAGATGTTCAAATGAAGCACAGTAGGTACAATGGCATGAAAGCAATTTTAGCACAACCTAGAGTCACCGTGATGTTTCATTCCAACATAAGAAAATGTTTCATTCCAACATAAGAAAACATTTCTGGAATCTGAATCTGAAATAGCATTTAGATGTATTTACACAGTTTATGTATCTCAGAGGATGGATGCATTTAAACTGCAGTTACAGATGCATAAATAGGCCTACTGTTTTGTTTTTAACATAAAAAACCTAAATATACTGGTATATTTATACTGATACTGATATTTGAAAATTTAAAACATGAAAAAAAAAGTCGAAATGTGAACTTAAAACCACCAGTAGGTGACAGCAAGTGACTGTTAATGAGTGAGTCATTGAGATTCAACCGATTCATTCAGAAACATAGCATTTGACTGTCAATGAGTGAATCACTGAATCATTTATTCAACAGATTCGTTCAAAAAGCCGATTCATTCAATAAGTAAACACCATCCATCAGAGACGCAAAACAGTGCTGTGATCTTTGTTTGGAACTATTTTCGCTGGCAAAATTGAGCAAAAGCAGGCAATATTATGTCTAAAATGTAAGTCACTTATTGCTTTACGGAACTTTAGGGGTGTGACGAGACACTTATCCCACGAGACGAGACACGAGACTGGGTTCACGAGAATGAGATGAGATTTTTAGACTTAAAAAAAAAAATCCTCAATGATGAAATATATAGGGAAAATAGTCTTATTCAACTGAAAAACACAAAATGCAAAAAAATGTAGGTGCATTTTGAAATCAACTTATACTATGAAATTAAACTTCTATTTTAATTAATTATATGCAGTAATAACATGTAAACTAGAGCTGCACGATTCTGGATAAATTGAGAATCACAATTTTTTTTTTTTTGAATAAATTGGAGATCACGATTCTCTCACAAAATAACGTAATTGACTAGTTGTTCTGACAAAATGTTCATTGCTTAAGTGTTCAAAAAAAAAAAAAAAAATAATTATATATATATATATATATATATATATATATATATATATATATATATATATATATATATATATATATATATATATATATATATATATATACACACACACACACACACATTCATTTGAACAAAATTAAAAAAAATAAATTCAATGAAGGAGTCAGTATCTCACTTCATAAAGACTTATTTCACTATTGGAATCTCCTGAATGAATGATTCAATGTCAAATACATTTTTTAACGGGTTGTCGCCACCTCCTGGCGGAAGATGATAAGCGTGACAATACAAGTGTTAAGATACTTTCGTTTTGATCGCTACTGTAGAGAATAAGTGTTTATACCCAAACTATAAACTTTTATCCCAGTACTTATGTTATTTAAATGTCTATAACACAGAAATGATGTGTGGTTGAAAAGACTGTTTGTGTTACTCTTTCTGGATCAGCAGCAGCATGAATGCAGATTTGATTGTCTTTAACACCCGTTTCACATAAGCGTCAGTGGAGCGTCAGCAGCGCGTTTAGTCTGACAGCGTTCACATCGGAAGCGTGATGATGGCCGACCCTCTGATTCATCAACATCTCACGCTCCACTGACACTCGCGATGTGAAACAGTAGTAATAGACATAGCTGAATCGTTGTCATTCAGGAATAAGATCGCGTGGGTGTTTGAATCAATATCGCAGAGCAGTTTTTAACGATTAATGGTGCAGCTCTAATGTAAACAATGCAAAATATTTTGCGAGGATATCGTCACGTTCTCACGAGACCAGTCGGATCTCGCGAGACACATCGGATCTCGTCACATCCCTACTGAACTTGTATAAAATGATTATTAAATGTGTTCATGCTGATATCTGCAGAAAAACGGCACTCTTGTGTGATATAGATTAAGTTAACTATATTAAATTATATAAATATAAAAAGCATACAGAAGCATTTTTGCCGTCTACAATTAGACAGCCTGGAATTTTGAGCTTTAATAGACTAATAAATCAACGTGCGTGCACTTTGTGTGATTTGATGATATAGCCTACTTGATAATGTCAGATCGCACATCATTAGATCAACACTTACCATATTAATTGCAGACGACGCTGGGTATCGCCAAAGTCCCTTTTATCGCACACCGCAGACTCGACTTGAGGAAAATTAATCATCCGCGGTTGTGCGTGCACTTGTTTGCACACGAGCAAAGGTGTTTTTTTTAGGAGTCTAACTTGCAGACGCCAGACCACTGATTCGTCAAACCTGCTTCCTTGCCGTCTGTTCTCTTCTGACTATTTTGTAGTAAGTAACGAATATGCTTCTGGGAAATGTATCAGAGTAAAATTATACATTTTAATTAGGAAACGTAGTGGAGTAAAAGTTGGCTGAAATGTAAAAACTCAAGTAAAGTACAGATACTCCCAAAAAATACTTAAGTACTGTAACAAAGTATTATTACTTCGTTACATTACACCACTGCATATTACTAGCATATTGGCTATTTATTAGCACTTACGAAGCATATATTCTGCATGACCACGTTCTACATCCCTAATTGTACCCAATACCTAAACTTAACAACTACCTTACTAAGCAGTAATTAGGAGTTCATTGAGGTAAATGTTGTAGTTAACAGTTCATTAATAGCGAGAATTGGACCTTAAAATAAAGTGTGGCCAAAGATTTGTATAAATGAGCTGGTTTAGAGTCACGTTTACATTTAGATACTGTTGTATTCAAAAACAGAAGATGGCAATCTGACATAACTGTAAAAAAAAAAAGTTTACTTTTTAACTTGGCATGAGGTCCTAAATACAATTCATACCATGAGATTCTGAAATAAGTCACGTAATGCAAAGATTCCAACTACAACAGACCAACAATTACACATAATAACAGGACTAATTTTTCACAGCAGGCGATTTGACATCTAGCAATAATTGTCTTGAAATTTACTGAAAGCAGAGAATGTGTTACAAAAGCAGCGCATTGATGGCGGTAGCGGCATCGTTTTAAAGGGGATGATTTCAGAAAATATCTTTGCAACATCTGTGAGCAAGCAAAAAAGTTGACTAAATAATGAGATATAAAAACGTATACAAATACATACTATTAAAAATATTAAACGCAAACTAATTGAAGATAATCTGGAATCAAAATCGTCCAGATCCATTTAAAAAAAAAAAAAAAAAAAAAATGGGGTTCTGATTCGCCAATATATATCCCCACTCATCCATGTTTAGCCAGTAAGCTTTATAGGCTGTCATCCAACACGCCAGGCTTGATTTCATTAAAAAAGGAACAGTTTCATTTCCATTACATTACATTCCGCAAACCCACATGAAGAAAAATTAGCCAAAAGACAGAGGAGCAGAGAAAATGCAGACAACAGCTACGTTGTGCACATCTTATGTTTAGTGAAATCTCCTGTCGGGCTGTTCAGTGTGAATGCTCTATTAAGTCCAGCACTCTGTCCCCACCACTGCAGATCGACAGGAGTATAAAAGATCTCTGTGATGTTGGTTTGCTTGTGACGCGTTATCGTGTTGAAAACCTGAACGAGTGAAAGAGAGAGAGAACGGAAGGAACAATCTGACTGCAAGTCACCGTATATCAAATTAAGTGTCAGCTTCCTGTGCCAACTTAATTATATAGTAAATTCATTCATCAATACTTAGAAGTAAAAACCCAAAACACAAACAAAACAATTAGAAATCACCTAATTTGTGCCTTAATTTACTACTACAAAGTAGTAAATATACATACATTGTACACATATACACACAAAATATAGAACCTGACCAGACAGGAAGCAGACGAGGAGATTTAATGTAATTGTTAATTTCGGCTGTGAACTGCCGCAACACGTTGCAGTTATCAATATTCTGACTGACGAACCAGAGAAAAAAAAAAAAAAAAAAAAAAATGTAAGGGAGGGGGAGGGTGCGTTGAATCAAACGCCAAAGCACTGTGCAAGTGTGCAAGGCAGAAAGTGAGCGAGCCAGGGAGCGAACCAAAGCGCGCATGAGAGAGAGAGAGAGAGAGAGAGGGAGAGGGAGAGAGAGAAACTGCACTGATGATCGACGCCAGCCTGCCACCACTCTGTAGCAGTGAGTGGCTGCAACAAAAGCACAGAATAACATCTCAGCTCCTCTCCTCTGCTTTGCTTTTCCCCTCACTGCATCTCCTCTTCCTCGGTGCAGAGAACTCCACACAACACAGCAGAGCCACACGGAACTGCCGTCACAAGTGCAGCCTCTGCCTGCCATCAACAAGTTAGGGACGAAGGACCTCGAGCAGTGAAAGAAGAATGCGTGATCTTCAATTAACCAATTGAGCTGACATCATTGCGGTGGAAAAGGAAAGAGGCAGCTAAGGGACGGAGGGATCTGCTCAGCGGTGCTGCTTTGGATGCAAATCATCAACTTCAAATTTAAGGATTCTTGGAAGGCAAATAATGCTGGTCTTTTCTTAATCCGGGAATTGAATAGCAGGACCGAAAAAAGGACAGACCGGAAAAAAAGAGGAAAAAAAAACAGCATCCCAGGACATGGAATTCCTGAATTTGGTTCAACTGGGGGGGCTCAGCACTTCTTTATTTCTGAAGAGCTTGATTCCTTTTGTATTTACCCAAAAGGTTTTTCCCCCTTTGGATTTCTCTTCCATCTGGCTGCTCCAAACGTCTGCGGAAAAAGACAGTTGAATGCAGCCTCCGATGTACACAAAAGAATGGGTAAGTTAGCCCTTTTATTCACAGAGTCTGGACCTGAATAGGAAATGTAGTGAATAGGAGGGGGGACAGTGGCTGGCAGGGTCTCTAGAAACATCTATATATTTAAAAATCTGCTTTCCTTTTTTTTCTTTTTTTCTTTTTTTTTTACTTAGTAGACTTGTAATATTTAACAAGCAGTAATTTGCAACAGGAAAAGGGAAAAAAAGATGACGACTTAATGACAAAAAAAAATTAAGGCAAACTGCAACGGTGAAAAACTGCATCCTAGGAAAAAAAATTTAAATGAAACCCGCGAATAAAATGCTAATTCTGCAGTTCTAAACATATGGATGAATAATTTATACATTAAAATAACTTAAGTAAACAATTATCAGTGCATTGGAGATTCCCCTTAAATATTGTTAAAATTCTTGGATCAACAAGCAGATCGCTTTGACTTTGTTGATAAATACAGAAAGAGTGCGCATGATAATGGGAAAAAAATGTTTGTGTGCTGCAGAGATTAGATTTCCCTCCCCCCGGTTTATTTTCTTATCTTTAAACCCACCCAGGTTTCCACTCAAGGTGGCCATTGGTGGGACAAGCACCAGCGGCACTTTGTGTGATCAGCATGCTACTGTGTCTCCCTCCTGTGTCATGCACAACCTGCCCCCAGAAATGCCGATGTGAAGACCTGCAGTTTTACTGCGACACGCAGGGGCTCCTGGCGCCCCCAGACAGTGTGGATAAAGGGGCCCTTGGACTTTCGCTCAGACACAACAGCATCAGCGAGCTCAGCTCAGAACAGTTCTTTGGCTTCACCCAGCTCACTTGGCTTCACCTGGACCACAACCAAATAACCACCGTGCATGAGGATGCCTTCCAGGGGCTGTACAAGCTCAAGGACCTTAACCTGAGCTCAAACCGCATCACCAAGCTGCCAAACACAACCTTCATCCACCTCATCAACCTGCAGATCTTGGATCTCTCCTTCAACCAGATGACAGCTCTGGAGCCAGAGCTCTTTCACGGGCTCCGGAAGCTCCAGATCCTACACCTGCGGTCAAACTCGCTGCGCACGACGCCCGTGCGGGCCTTCTGGGACTGCCGGAGCCTGGAATACCTTGGCCTGAGCAACAACCGGCTCCGCAGCCTGGCCCGGAACGGCTTCGCCGGGTTAATTAAGCTGCGGGAGCTCCATTTGGAACACAATCACTTGACCAAGATTAATTTGGCGCACTTCCCACGTCTGGTCGCCCTCCAGTTCCTTTATCTTCAGTGGAACAAGATCAACAATTTGACATGCACCATGGAATGGAAATGGACAACTCTGGAGAAACTCGATCTCACTGGGAACGAGATACGCATACTCACCCCCGACGTGTTTGAGACTTTGCCCAACCTCAAGATCCTGCTGCTGGATAACAACAAACTGACCAGCCTCGACACCCAAACCATGGATATGTGGAAGTCCCTAAACGCGATTGGGCTGTCGAGCAACCTATGGGAATGTACCAAATGGATCTGCAATTTGGCCACTTGGCTGAGCACCTTTAAGGGTCGATGGGAGCATTCCATCCTCTGCCACAGTCCTGAGTATGCACAGGGCGAGGAAATACTGGATGCCGTTTACGGATTCCAACTTTGCCAAAATTTCTCGGCCCCGGTCGTACTGACCAGTACCAGCATGGAGGCCATGCTCCCCGAGATCACAAGCTCCGTGTTTGGAAATATGCAGACCCCTACGCAAGACTTCTATGCAGAGGATTTTGGGAGCTTTACGATTGTCACCACTACTACCACCACCACCCAACCCCCACGCACTGCCCTCGCCACTACCATGACGGTGGAGGGGGCAGACATTACAGAGGACTACTCTGCGATGGACAACACAGTGCTGACCCAGAGGGTCATCATTGGCACCATGGCTCTGTTGTTTTCCTTCTTTCTCATCATTTTTGTAGTGTACATATCACGAAAATGCTGCCCTCCCACTCTGAGGCGGATCCGCCATTGCTCGGCCATTCAGAACCGGCGACAGATGAGGACCCAGCAGAGGCAGCCAATGGCGGACCTGGCCACACAGGTGCCCTATAACGAGTACGAGCCCAGTCACGAGGAGGGTGCACTCGTGATCATCAATGGCTACGGGCAGTGCAAATGTCAGCAACTGCCTTACAAAGAGTGTGAAGTATAAACTATTTATTCCTGCAGTTTCTGGGTTTAACCATTTGTCCATTTCAAAAGATACAGGGTTTGGTTTTGGGCTTTTTTCCCCCTATTTCAGTTTGTATGAAGAAGAATATTTCTTTGAAATTGTTAGCTTTGAAAATCTATGAAAGCTTGAGATGACTGGGATGAATTTGAAAAGAGGAAATATAGAGAAATCCACAAGTTTATTTTTGTAATACAAATGCAAAGGTTCATATCTAGCTGGGGCAATCAATCTCAGCAGAGGAAGCTTGGATGTGTCACTGCATCACCAGTTTGTGTACTATGTATTCTGCAGCACAGAGGAGATGAGAAATCTATAGCCAAACCGCCTGGAACCCTGTGCTCCAGAAAACCGTTTATAAAATGACATATCTTCTGATAAATGGTGAAATTTTATTTCATGGAAAAATAGTGTTACATACGCTGAGCAGTGCAAATTTAAAAGGATTTAAAAAAAAAAAAAAATTAAAAAAAAAAACTTTTGGTGCACATTAGCAACGCTATAGATCTCACTCACATTATCACTTTTGGGGAGAGGAAACCAAAAAAATAAATCAAATGGACACAAAGCATATTTTTTAAACTCAAATTTTCTAAATTGAAAACAAGTACTCTTACAAATTGAGCCACATAATGAAATTTAGTTTTGAACAGGGAATTCAACCCACTCAACATTATTTGGCTTCCTCATGTGGCAGAAATGATCGTTACACTTTGATCGAGTCTTAAATCTGAACTAATGAGAACACTTAACTGCCTTCCCGTTTCTGCATTTGGTTAAATTCAATAAACACTGTCCGCTTCCTTGAAATCTTAAAGCCTAGCACTTTGTGTGAAAAGGTTAATGTCCAATATGGCTCTGCACTGGTTCTAACAAAATGTCCGAACAAGCTCCCTCTTTTACAAATTCAGAAGGGATTTACTAAATGTTAAACAGAGGCAATTGCTCAATTATCATTGTGCATATATTCTTACATAAGATGGCTCCAAACACTGACATCCTCACTGTGATAGAACAATGCTGCTTAGATCACTGCATCATTAATTAATGGTAGAGACCATCAAAAGGATGCTAGACGATGAAGCAAACACCAGCGAGAACAACTTCCTAGGGAGAGAGGAAGAGCTAGAAAAAGAAGGCATGCAGAGGACACTGACAATTGCCTCCTAAAAATACATGCGTACGCTTGCCGTTGCACTGTTCGAATGCAGCAAAGAGCATAATCACACCTGACAGCTTCAACATTGAGTCAATTAAGCCCAGGGAAAATGAATCTAATATTCTGTCACCCAAAACCTCTGCCCTGTAAGTTTCAGCCTCCTCAGCCAGTACAAAAGCAGTACTTATAAAGGGAAAGAAAAAAAAAAAAAAAAAGACGAGAGTTATTACTTCATAACCTTGCTCCTTTCAGCCCATAAAGACAAAAAAGGCCATTTTTCGTCTGTGCAAGAAATATCCAGAGGTTCATACCAAGGACACTAAAGAAACAGAAACAGAGAGAAAAGCTGAAGTAAAGCGTAGCGCAGCTCCCAGGAGAGCATGCAGAAGACGGCGGGAGGCTGGGTCAGGAGACATTTGTATGCAGCACTGAGAGGACATACATTAGCATCAAACTAAAGAAGCCGCCGCTGCAGTAGCTCTTGGTGTTGCAATCAGAAGTTGGGGGCAGGGATGCACAAGGGGGTACAGGGAACACACACTGGTTAGCAACTAATTGAAGTCAATGAGCATCTTAGGAGCCACCGAGTGAGGCTAAATCAGGGTACAGAAACCATTAGAGGAAAAAAAATAAAATAAAAATAAATCATGACAAAACGGTGACTGATAACACCCTGGGCAAGAGCTGGAAAGCTCTGAACGCCACCCTAGTTATGCTCTAATAAGGCTTATTGCCTCATTGCTAAAAAAATAAATAAATTTAAAAAAAAGTCTAAAAATAAAGAAACATGTAGTCACATCCAGGCAGAGGTTTTTGGTGGAAAGCTCAAAATCTGAGAAATTGGCATCTATATCAAAGCCCATTTTTTGGTCACCTACCTAATTGGTTGTAGAAAAAAAACTTGAGTAATTATCATATACTGAAATTGAGCATGCCTGAAGAGACTGATTAAAATTGTCCTCTAGAGGGTGCTGTAAAATACCATGAGTGAGGAACAGCTGCTAAAAATCTTTCTCCAACTCCAACCCTGCAAAACACAATTTTATGTTGGTAAAGACAAACAGAAAGGGAATGTAGGTCTGTGTAGCTGATCTTTTCTGTGCAGCCAGAGGTGTAGCTGAGAAATAACATTCCAAAATGCATTTTTCAAATGCTGTTGGACTGAACAAGGAAAAGTACAGCTAACATTTACTGAGCCAAGAACCTCTACCAATGGTGTAGTTTTGTTTTGAATTTGAAAAGCTGACCTTTGCTTTCTCCGTTCCTCAAAAACACCTTGCATGTTTAAAGAAAACATGAACATCAGCACCATTCCAAAAAAAAAATAAATAAATAAATAAAAAATAAAAAACAGAAGCCTCACATCCTGATCTGATAGTTTAGGCATATACGGTGAGGAAGAACGACTTTCTAACGAAATACTGACAAACACTGTAATTGGTTTAAACTATCAATTTATAAGCAATCACAAAAACCACTGAACACGAATCCATTTGCACTCCTGTAAACTGTTTTTTGGGGGGGAGGGTTATCTTGCCATACGCTGAAGTCCTGCTGCTCACTCTGGCCAAAAAGCCCCCTTCAAATCACAACCCAAAAAATCTTCTTTGTGCAAAAATGAATGCTTCTCACCCTCCTCTCCCCAAAACCCCGCTTTTTCCTTTTGTATTGTAATATGTACCATTTCATATCTGTATAGTGGGTAAAGATGTGGCCAACTGAAAAGATCTTTTTTTTTCCTTAAGACATATATTTTTAAATAAAAATGTTACAATTTATAAACGTTTTGGTCTAATATGCTCTTTAGGTACCCAAGGTCTTACTTGCCTGTATACTTGCCTTCTTTTTAAATATCTTCAACACAAAGGATTGTAGAAACTCTATTATGTATCAAACGTGCTGAATAGAGATAGCTGAAAGGCTTTTAAGGACAGTGCACTCAGGGTATTTGGTCTGGGCTTCAGGCAAGGTGCCCTTCTGAAGTAAATGGCTTCTGATATCATTAACATTATCATAACCCGGCACTCACCTGCCCTTCTAAACAGAGATAACAACCTGCCTGAATGACTGGCATCAAACGCAACAGCACGACCGAGATTCCACTCTAGCCCACGGCAGAATAGTGCTCAAATCAGCTTAAAAATGCTATTATGAACACAAAATGATTGATGTTGGTTGGAAATGATTATCTAGACCACTGGTTCTTGATTTAAATACGATCTAAATAGCGGTAGGTTGGTGGACGGTGGCAGAAAAGCAGCACAAAAGTTTCGTAGGAGAACTACATGTGACCATTACTTCTCTCACGTGAGGTGTCGCATATATATACACATACACACACACACACACATACATATACATATCTATCTATCTATCTATCTAATATCTGGACAGGTTTTTCCATCTCCAGTTCTCTGAGGTTTTTTGGTGAGCAGAGAACGTAAAATGGTGCTGATGCATGACACCACCAGTGGGAAATTACTGAGGTCTCAGACGCTCTAGAAATACTCTTCCAAAAATAAATGAAATGGCAAGTTAGTCACTCCGAACCCACATGACTGATTTTCATCCAAAACTGTATTATTCTGAGAAAATAATTCTGTAAAATCTGAGCTTTGGCCAGGAAGAGGAAGAACCGTGACAAAAATTAACAAATAAAATATATATTTTTTAAAAACCATCTAAAATATATTAAATAAACTAAAATACAGGTATATTATAGAGCCTAGAGTGAAACCAGTGATTTAGTCAATACGACTGCAGCTGCAGCCTCTGTGGAGGTTTCAAAAGTGTGAGGGTAGCAGCAAGCATATGCCACAACAGCTACCCTCCGGTGTTATATACTGTGCACTGCACAAGTACTGCAGGGCAAGCTGGAAAAAAACCCATTTCCAGTGCAGAATGAAGGGGACCAAAAACATAAATAATACCCCGACTGTTACTGTATGCCTAACCTTGGGAATCCAATACATCAGGCACAGTGAATATCAGCTTTTATGTAGCCATTTTTAATGCTTTCTATAAATAATACATTCATTTACCCAGACTCTTAAACAACAATGATATTGTGTGTCATCCGTGACTGCTGCCTCACAGTTTAAAGATTTTATATCTTTTGTAAATCTCGAGGCCTTGTAACCCAGATGACAGAATTGATTTTAATGATTTTACTGCAGGCATAAGCTAAGCGATTGGTCGACTCCCTACGGGCAGCTGTTGACCACTGGTTCACTGATGCTGTGCCTACAGGCATTTTCTACGGAGAAAAAGGAAAGTTGTTAGGGAGTGGGGGGAGGCAGGATGGCTGAAGCTGAACATGATTTATAGAGGACAGCCATTTCTTGGCCAGCCGGAGTGTGTAAGAGAAAAGGCTTTGTGACTACAGAGGCTTCAGACGCAGCAGCTTTCTAAGGCTTTTCACTCACTGGGAAAGGAAGCTATTAACTCCAAAGGTCACTTTTTAATTTGGTCACGGCCCTACGTGGCAGAGGTCTGTCCCCGTCTGAGGAAATAAACAGAAGTGATTTAACTCAAGATTTAAGTACACTAAGATGAACGTAAGAAAGTGAGAAGATATTGTGCATCTCAACTTTACGCACGAACTGTACGCCGTGTTCCCAATTACGAAGGCTTGTTTAAACCCTGCAGGAAGTCAATGAACACACACAAAAGAAAAGGCAACTCCGAGACCAGATGAAAACAGGCTAACACTTTTAGAGGATTTCTTATTGTGCCACGGCAGTCGCGCCAAACGTTAATTTGCTCCCTCTGTTTTTAAGTCTACGAAAAAGGCTCTTCTTTTTCTCTCGGCATCATTTCCTTAGAGCTCAGTGCTCTCAGGGACCACAGAGGATGAATGGACACCTCTCTTCAAAACAAGACTCTCAAAATGAACTATATTAAAGCAAAGGGCCGAAGCTCCATTAGCCACCAAGGGTAGTCATCCCTCATTCGCTCCCTGATCAAAGCGGTCAACAAAAAGGAAATGATAGCAAGAGGCGCAATGCGGCTCAATGAACCAGCTACCGAAAAATAAAAGCATTTTTTCGTTAGATTCAGCTGAAGTGTTTCTGCCCTTGGACATTAAGATGATACCAAATGTTGTAGTGCTAATTACTAGCTGCACGTCAAGCACACAACCTCTATTCTGCAAAGGCAAAAAGATAAATATCACATGTAGAGTTTTTTTTTTAGCTGACTTTTTTCTTTTTTTTTCTCCACATCTAGTCATGTAATCATGCTGTGATGTTATATTAGCTGATTCCTTGGTTAAAGAAAAGAGATCTAGGAATGTGTGTATTAGTAATGAATGACTTTTAAATGTTATGTTTAGAGTTGTAGTTTATAATAATGCAATGATGCAATGCATGGCAACAGATGCAAAAAAGATAACCAAGTTTGAGTTTAAAGAACATTTAAATGTACATAAAAGCACTAGAAAGAAAAAAGAACCAGCCATCACATTTGATTTCTACATTGTTAATGATGATGACCGCCACTAGATGTGGACACGCAGAATTTAAATGACAAAACGCTCCATTTATCTCACATGGTTGCCAAGGAAACAGCGTTCAGCCAAACCGAATTCGTGTTCATTACCATCTAGGGTGTGACGAACAAAGACATTCATTATCCTTGTTCTGACCAGAAGTAACTTTATGCAGCCCTATTCATGAGAATGTCTGACACATCTAAGCATCAGAGGAAGGTAATACCAGATATCAAGGCGCACGCAGAGCTAATGCAATGAGTAAGAGCTAATCCACAGCAGCAAGTTAAGAAAAGGACCCTAATAACACTGACATACCTGTTCTTTGACTTGTCAATAGAGGTGACCTTCATGCTACAAGGCTTAGTAACAAAAGCAGTTACACAACCCAATAGAAAAAGCATTTTCTTGCCTAAAATACCATACCATCAAAACTAGTCGACTGAACATGAGTGGAGCGGCACAGAGAAGGCCTGCCACCACCACCCACTAGCTCTTCATAATCAAATATGATGAAAGCATGCTATAATTACTCCTATCTGGATTCCATCATGATTGCCCATTGTTTCCCAGTGCCACAGGTGAAACATCTGCATCGCACTTATCACTGACTCGCTGAATACAGTCAAGAGACCATGTGCACAATTTAAGGAAATCCAATTACTGCCTCGAACCTCTTGAAGAGGTGCTATTGAAAAGCAATCAGATAGATCGAAAGGCAAATTACATTGAGATCTTAGAGTTAAGACCACCCAGAAGCTACGACTATAGCCCATTTCTCCCAGTACCACTCCATGTATATTCGATCAAAAACAAACCTTTCCCACCAGGACAGAAGCAAAAAAGCACCCATTTTCAGGCATGAGAGAAACGTTACTGGGAAACTCAACAACCTACAGGGTTCAAGGACTCAAGAGCTGTATATGTTTGAAGCATTTATTATGAGCTTCCAATTAATCTTGAAAACGCTTTCCAGGGAGGACGCATCGATCTGGATTCTCGTCAGCAAATACCTCTATAACATTTACTGCTTTCCACATTTTAAAGTTGCTCCTCCTTGGAACCCAAAAACACATCTTGGACCAGACCAGACAGAATCAATTAAGCTCAGTCAGAAAACCATAACAAGGAGATATACAAGTGAAGAGAACTGCCAAAACCCTGTCCTGAGTCCAGCCAAACTAGTTTCTTATTCAGTCGTCATATATAGTTTACAGTGTAAGACTTCGAGAAACAATTCTAAGTGTAACTACATCCAAAAAAAAAAAAAAAAATGCATAAGGTCCATTTTGTTGACAAAAATACAAATCAGTTAATTTTTTGATAAATTGATAATCAATTAAAATGAAAAAAAAAAAGCACAAAATAATGGTTTTGATGAAAATTCTAGATATGAGTATTATTGATTCAAATAATCAAACCATAATAAATGTTAAATTAATATAAAATTCTTGAATATTTTAATGAAGACTTTAATCTTGACTCATTTTTAGAGCTCAGGGATCTCAGGGACCACAGAGACCACATTTTTAAAATGTAGTTCTGTCAACTAAAACAACATGCCATTTTAGAGTAAAAGTGATTTTACTCTGAATATGAAATTAATAACTAAATTTAAAGGATTTTTGTCAAAAGAGTAAAAATGAACATTACTAATAAGAGCTAACATTAAAAAGCCTTGTAAATGTACCCTTTCCATTCAATTGAATAAACTTACAGTTCAATTGAATAAACTTACTAATAAACTTTTATTTAGAAACATGACTTTTCCAACAGTGACAAGTCACTAGAAACAGCTCAGTACATTATGTATACGAGGGTGACCTTTTCATTTCATACGCCTACCTGTCGCAGGCAAGGAACAACAGTCTGGCCGTCGAAACGTCACAGGTCTTATGAAGACACCTGCAACGTGCACCAGAGGAGGTGCATGATAGCCATTCCTCAGTATTCTAGGGAGAGGTCTGGGAAACTGGACAACATGTAGTTACTAAGCCTCAGCTCAGGATTGAGGGGCAGAGAATGGGGCATGTCAAGCTTTGCAGCGTTCATCTGTCTTCACAGAGTAATCAGTTGTGGCATCCAGTCGCTGTTGGCAAATCGTACAGAGCGGTTAATAAACATGGCATGCTATCTGTCTTCATACTGTCAACTTCAGGCTGAAGCCTGCCGTGAGGCCGATTCCAAGGTGGGTTATTGAACCTCGAGGGTTTGAATACCAATGCTCTTGTTCACAGTGGGGATCTTTTCTCGTCCTTCGCACTGTCTGCTCTGATGATCTATAAAAATGAAAAAGCGGTGTCACCAGCAAAAGGTGACGATCTTTTGATTTATTAAGAACGTTCAACACAAATTTATGCAACCGGCCATGCGCCCTAATTACCTGGGGAATGATCCTTGGCCACTTTGAATACAAGCCCATACGTCAAACTACCAGAGCATATCTTTGACACAGCGGAACCTTTGCAAGAGTTTTTAGTGTATCCCAGACGACAATGAGAGAAGACATGAGCACGACTTAATGCTTCAATCATTATTAAATCTTACAGAGAGAAAGTTCTGCTGAGCAAGGTGAAATCTAATTTCTTAAAATGTTCACCTCCTGCCCTTTCAATTTTTAATTCATTAATATTCATGCTGCTCCTTAGAGCCCATTCTGGCCAAAAGAAAAAAGACGTTACATACCGAAAGCCTAACATCTCTCCATAGATTAAAGGAACCACACACCAAAGGAGCAGTATCTCAAACAATTCACCAATAAAGCAAGAATCTATTTTCAGTGACAAAAGAAAATGCAAATTTGTTGACATTTTAATACAGCTTGGCATGCACTAACCATACAACAATATTCAGTTGCACGGCCTAGCACTGTTAATTTCCAAGCTCATTTCAGAAAGACCATTTCAATGATACTGTAAAAACTAAAAGACCTTGTGCTGAACCCAATATCAAATGGTCGCCCTTGAAAACAAGCCACACATCATCACGATGCGTCTGCGACATATTCAAGATGCACAAGGACCAGCACAGGCTATTAACTTTTAATACGCCATTTGCAAAACAATCCTACAAAGTCAACGGCTTCAAATGTCTCATAAAACAAGCAGCTTACAAGATTTTTTATCTGAATGCCGAGAACAACAAGAGCTTGAGCATGTGTCTATATAACACATGAGCTAAATGGACATGTAATGGCACTTTGAGAAAAAATGCAATCTTGAGGAAGACCATAAAAGAGCCAGTGTGACAGGAATCAAACCAGTGGGACCATTAAATAACCATTTCTCTTTGGATCTTGACAATATATCACGAGAAAATCTGTTTTTCTATATTACCTATGAGGCCACTGATGCCCTTGACAATCACAACGGCAAAATCCTAAGCCTCTTCTGAGGGTAACCTAGTTTAGAGTCAGAAATGCTACATCACCGAAGTGAATGTGGGCAAATGCCATTATCCGTGACAGCAGTATTTAATAGCCACTAGTCTGAATCATTCTGCCCTTGGAAAAATATAAAATATTTCCATTCTGTGGTGGATTTGCAAGGAAAAGAGCTGGGACACTTCTCTAACATTGTTTTCCAGCAAAAAAAAACAAAAACAAAACAAAAAAAAAAGACAGTTATCTAGTTCTAACAAATGCTTACTAGATCAAAACTAAACTGAAAGATCCACGCTAGCTTTTGAAGCTTGAGCAAGCCATTGATTTCTGTTTCTGAACCATTCAAAGGCTTGCTGTCTGCGCGCATTTCATAAACAGCTTTGTCTTACACGGCTGGATTTGGTAAAATGAACAACAGAAAAACAAACAAGCATTTGGGTAGATCTTTTCTCTTGAGCTGCTTCCAACTTAAAGAAAGAAAAACATCACTAAGGATATAAAAAAATGATACATAAGATTTAACGTGGAAAAGTACTTACAAAGAAGTTATTGAAGTTATTAGAAATGAGTGCAATACAAAGCCTAGCACTTAAACTAAAAGATAAATCACCCTGGTTCATGGGGCTTGGCAGTTTTTGAAAGCATGTAGCACCATTTGTGTTTGGGTCAAACTAATTCAAATATTTGTTTTGGGGGGTTCAGAGGCAATTAATCTTGGCCTAACCTCATTTATCTGCTGGAAAACAATTTATTCGGCTCCTCTGGATATTTATTAAATGCAATTACAAGACACTTCCAAGACACAGGAAGTGTAATGCAAATTCCCAGGACCACCTCTCCTAGATTAAAACTCTAAATGTTGGTCTAAATGTGGCTTTAAACATTGAACTGCAACTGCAGTCCCTAGTGGAACAGAAAACCATTTCAAATATTTCTAAAGCAACTACGTCTTTGTGCTTGAGGAACACTCAATGATTCATCCTGTTTCTCCAGAAGGAGACAAAGCATTAAACACGCTCACTTGCATTTAAAGTAACTCTTTTCGCTCTCTTTCCCTAAGCATTGCTGGGCTAGCATACATAATTTGGATTTTTACTGTCATTTAAATGTACAAATCACAACGCATTTGATGGACTAAAAGAAAACGTGTGCATTTAGTTTTTTCAATCTGCAGAGAAAATAAGCAGCTCAAGGTCACAGTCATGTTAACACGCAATCACCCTTAAGCAGGAGAGAGTCATTTAATCTTCATTCAGAAAGGACAAAAGGAACATCCTTCATGAATTTAAATATCTTAGTTACCTCAACCCATTGTTTGAATTATACTGTCTACATCCTGGAAGCGGCCAATGTCATGACAGCTTGAAATAGTCTACACTGGATGCTGCACATCACTGTAAAGTTAATCAAGTCAGCTCACATTTTTATTTTTAACAAATATAGTTCCATTTTATCAAGTTTTATAAAAGTAAAATAACTTCCCTCTTCTCAGGATGGAATAATGTCTTGGCAAGGTCAGAATCATGGACGTGACACCCTTGAGCAAGGCACCGAACCCCCAACTACTCCGCGAGCGCCGCAGCATCGGCTGCCCACTGCTCCGGGTGTGTGTTCACGGTGTGCGCGCGCACGTTTGTTCACTACTCACTGCTGTGTGTGTGTGCACTTGGATGGATGAAATGCAGAGCACAAATTCCAAGTACGGGTCACCATACTTGGCCACATGTCACTTCCTTTCCTTTCCTTTCCATGTGTCAGCGCTGAACCAGGTAGAGATGTGGCCCTGTTCCCAATGACGGCTCAAATACATTCAGTACATACCAATTCACTGAACACATTCACCTTGCAAACTAGCCAGCATGTCTTCCCCTCAACAAGGGGAAAATAAGAGTGATTTGTTCCTTTCAAATAAGGCATATGATTAACTGTCTGGAAAAGTACATCTGACAAGAAAGGCGACTGCGACAGTGACATGCACTTACTGAGCAAAAGGCAAATTATGGCCAGCGTGAATGTACAACAAAATTTGCCAGACGGAAAATCAGTTTATATACTTGAGAGGAAAAATGGATTAAAAACATTTTGGAGGACAAAAGTGAGATATCAGGGTGACGCTGATTACCAAAAACACTGCACATGCAGACACCCATTATTAGTTTGTTGGGCCACGAGAGTAAAGTCTGAACTTTTGTTTAGTTATGTGCCTTCAAATTGCCATATTCACAGCACGTATAACAAATAGCACCTCTGCTTCAGAAAGCACTGACGCATAATTTGTCAAACTGATCATGCAATTAAATGCATTCGCCTTAAACAGAAAAAACTGTAGTAACAGAGTTGATTTACACTTTAAATTAATAAAGAGTTACATTCAACCACCTGATCAATCAAGAATACCAAACACAGTCACTCACAGTCATTTCATATTTATTGAAATTTGCTAAAAATGACATTTAACAGTGTTTTTACATTTTTAGTGCTTTTAAAGATTTACTTTACCTTTTCAGTCTGCTAATTCTAACCCAATTCCAAAGTATTCAGGGTTTTTCCCCTTATTATGAGGCGGCCTCCTCTGCCAAATTGTGTGTCACCTCTGGTTGTCGAAAAAACACAGTCAGGCAGTTACGTGCAAACGTCACTGAACAGCGTCCATTAGAGCTTTTAGTTCATATTTGGAAAAATACCGATATTTATATATAAGTTTACTTGATATTTCTTCATACAGAATCATAATTTCTATTCACTTTCCACTGATTTACGTGATCTGATGACCATTAACTCAAATTACGCGATCGTATCCATGTATAAATGAGTGAATGACTGAATGAATGGAAGAGACGCGCGGTTTCGTTTACTACACACATACTGTAACACGTGATCCTCGCAGTGATTTCAGTGTCTGTCATCTCACTAAATGAGGACATAAATATACGAACAACATCTCAGAACTGCTCTGAGAGTCACTTCATGAGCATTTGACGGTTTCATTTGAGTAAAACTAGCATCATATCATATACACACAGAACTAAGTTATTCACGGCAACTAGGGCTGGGCGATATGTCGAATATTAGCAATATCATCACAATTTTGATGACGATGTAAAATTTGAAAATATCGTGAATATCGAATATTTCAAATTCAAGCATACTTTCCCAAAAGAACGCGCAGAACGTCCAATATTACGTCCTCTTACGTACTACAGTGCAAGAGAAGTAAGGTAAAAACTTTACCAAAAACCCCTCTGTATTTGTCAAAAAGAGACAATGTTATTACGGACTGCTATACACACCTCTACTACACAAGCTTTCATGAGTGCGGTTGCCAGATATCAAGAGCTCAAATCCCCGAATCAGAGCTTCGCTGTTATAAGGATACATTTTCTGCCCGGTGTTTTGTTTAAGCAATCTGGCAACCATGCACACTAGAGCTGTGCGAAATCGACAAAAAAAAACCATCGCGATTTTTGATCAATTTTGCGATTTCAATTTTAATCACGATTTTGACACACATACATGCTTTACAGTCATAAATGCATTCAGTGTGAATTTGAAACATATTTCCAATAGAAAACCAATTAGAGCTTTATCAAAAAGCTGTAACGTCTCTAGAACAGACATAAGGGAAAATAATCACCAAGTAAAGATGTAACAAAATGTCTCTAGAACAGACATATGGCAAATATTATGGCTGTTTATTATTTTGATTTCACATGCAAACGTTGTTACTGAAAATGCTTTTCAACATTGTAAGTTTTATCACAGTACAGTAATACAATCTTTCATAGACTTATTCACGGTTAAACTCAATAAATATAACTTTTCCTACCTCCATGAGTGCCATCTATTATTGCTTTGTTTATCTAAAAGTGCACTTTTGCTTGTTTTAAATCTAGCCAAAAAGCCATGTGTTGACGGTGAAACAGTAGACTTTAATTATATGCATTTATGGTGTAATTACATTTCCATGTCAATCCGTGTTCATTTTTACCACGAACAATGCGCTGTCACTTTAATTCAGCACGTGCAGCACAGCAAAAATAGACTTTGTGCGGAAACTATCTCTGTACTGCTGCAGACGCGCCGCTCCTAGAGCGCACTGCCGAACTGCAACAGAGTACAGTGTGAACGCTTTAAACCGTTAACATGGGCGCAGAAAAAATACGCACCGCATATGCACCACAGACAGAGTATGGCATTACATCTGTCTGTATGCCCGGTCTGTTCTGTTCTCGCACTACATTCTGATTGGTTCGGATAGCATTCTGCGGGAGGTCGGGGACGCTATAAAATCGTGCTATAAAGCGATTTAGAAATTGCGCAAGCTCAAATCGTGATTTTATGCCGATTTCGATTAATCGCACAGCCCTAATGCGCACACGCTCGCTCACTGTGGAAGCGCCGCCAACGATGATTTGAAAACACCGACAAACAAGCTGGAGTTTAGCGATCAAAATGAAAGTGTCATTCAGCCGGTCTGTGTTCTGTCATACGATCTCGACAATACTGTTTGCGATTGTGATCACTGAATAAATGCACTTACTCAACCACTGTTGTCTGAATAGAGAAACATAGGCTACTGAAATTTGGAATTACTATTAGGGATATCACTGTTATAATATTTTTCAGTTGTTTTACCAGTTTTCATAATATAGACAGAGAGTGCATAAGTCTTTGGTATTAATATATTTGGTATTACTATGAGCCTATAATGAATCAGTATATTAGATGAGGTAAAAAACCATGTATGAGTCCACATTCTATTGATTTGTGCTCATGGTGGTGGAGCATCCATGAGGCACATTTCCCCAAATTTGCAAAATTAGCTAAGAAATACCTATGTGTTCCAGCAACTAGCTCCCCATCTGAGAGGGTTTTTAGTGCCAGTGGGAACAGTTTCATGTCACAGAGCTTCTCTTAAACCAGAGACAGTTGACAGATTTGTGTTCTTAGCTAAAAACTTGTAAAAAAATACCTATCCCAGTTTAATTATTTTCCCCAGTTGCAGTGTAAATTGTGAATTGCATGTATTACAAAAGTTGACAATGCTCTTTCTGTACTTGTTTTGCATTACTTCAGTTACATATACATGTGTTCATTTAATAAAAAGCAGTAAGTGATCACTTGGTCAAGATTTTTTTTAAATGCTTAAATTTGCACTAAACATTTTGTATTTACTTTGTAACAATAGCTGTTCTATCTAAATTTTTGTTGTTTTTTTAATGGGGGCAAAAGAAAATCATGTTTTTTTTTTTTACTATTTAAAAGCAAACGCAAACATATCGAGATATATATCGAATATTGTAAAAATTGACAATAGAGATTTTTTTATATATATATATATATATATATAAATAAAAATCTCGTCAAACTTTTTTTGACGGCTGGGCTATATATATATATATATATATATATATATATATAAAAAATATAGCCCAGCCGTCAAAAAAAAGTTTGACGAGATTTTTTTATATATATATATATATATATATATATATATATATATATATATACAAAATCTCGTCAAACTTTTTTTTGACGGCTGGGCTATATATATATATATATATATAGCCCAGCCGTCAAAAAAAAGTTTGGTTCAACTGGAAGAGACTGTGGCAGAAATATATTACAACTGTTCAGCAGAAATGTACAAACTGCTACTACTAGACTACTATTAAATTTACTAAAACTTTATTTTTTTTAAGTAAAGATCACACAACATTTCTTCCATGTTTTAATTTCAATAGTAAATCCCCTTTGTTTGCCAAAATAAAAGTTTGATTTTCAATAATTTAAAGATAAATTAAGTTAATGTTTTATGCCTTCATTTGATAACCAGATACAGAACACAGAATTTCTGAAGAAAAAGAAAACATTTCATAAGGCTATTTTAAGAATGTTTTTATGCATTCATATAATTAGACTACAACACAGAATTTGGCAACAATAAAACATGGTGAAAGAAAATAAAACATTTCATAGGGCCCTAAACATGTCATTTTTGTTAAACTTTTAATAAACTAATGTTAAGTTGTGAAATTTAATGTGAAATTTTTTTCAATCATATAAATTATTATAACACCTAAAATGCGTTGCGTGTAAAAAGTGTTTGTTTCACGAAGTTGAAAGGTGGGTGCATTGTGCGCACATGATCAGGATGGTACCACCTCCGCCTCAATTTGAGTCAGGAAAAACCCTGGTATTTTCAATATCAACTGATAACCAACATACTAAAGCTTCAAGACACAAATTGCTTTTGAGACCCAACATTTGTTTCTTTCTGTTGTGCATAGTCTAGCTATTTTCTAGTGAGCGCAAGAATCTGTCTAATTACACAGGCTTTCAGCTAAGACTATTCTACTAATCTTAACATCCCAATATACTAGCTAATTGAATAGGTGTTCTGCTTAATAGCCCTGACCATATTGCATTTTGCAGGATAACTGGAATGTTTTATTGATCAATCAGCACCTAGGACAGGAACTATTCACTCCACAATTCACTGTACAAAGCCACTGCTGATTTGCACGCTTCTGCCAGGTATAGGTCTGGACTCCACACTGTAGTACAGCACACAACTAATGCATGTGTCCCTTCAATTGAACAGCAGCCGGAGTAAATTAGGGGCATCGTGATTCAACTGAGTGAGCATAATCAATTATTGTGTACAAGAACAGGATGGCTACATTTTTCCAATCACTGACGGCGGCTGAAAATAACCATCATTCCAAGCTATCACTCCTAGTTTCAGAAGTCTGTAGAGCTCACTCAAGTGTTCTCTGTGCCAGGATGAAAAAAATTACACAGAGACAAAGAGGATAGAGAGTAAAGTGCCCCTTTATTGTATGTTATGATACCAGCTCTGCCAGGCTCTACGACTTTGGAGTTGGAACAAAATGTCAGTGGACATTTCATTATGAGAAGAGGAAAAATAAAAAGAGGCTGTCAAGAGCTCACAGTGTGGACAGCAGCTCATCAAAACTGCATTAGAAAAGACAGGAGGAAAAAAGAAAATCAGAGCAGAAAACATCTGAGCACTGATCCAGCACAATTTATTTGCTATCTGCCATTATTAAGGTCATTTTTACTTGAGCACTGCACCAAGTGAAAACACTTTACGATAAGGTTTGATTTGTTATTGCTGGTTAACATTAAATAGCAATGGATAATAGCATTTACTACCCTATAATTTCAACATTTACTAATTCATTAAGCTCAGAAATTGTATCTGTTAATATCTATTAATGCACTGTGAACTAACATGACTAAATACATTTACAAATCATTAATAGCCTAAATGCTGTTAAAAAATATTTTCGTTCATGTCAGGTAATTGTGTCAATTAAACTTAATGTTAAATTAAAGGTCGTTTACACCAAAGACAATAACTATATTAAAACTTTATAGTTATTGTTAATCATTCTAATTCTATGAGAACAAGGATGTCCACACCACAACTATAACAACAGACAATCGATTTTGTCCCAACTTTAAAGATCTGGTGCATTTAAAGTGGCAACGGTCATTAAGACCGTTTAGTATTTGTGCTGTGGCACAGTGCTAATTTTTTGGAACAGAAAAAGGAGAATGTACTTCTACACATGACAAAACAAAGCTGTTAAACACATATGCAACAAGGACAAATGACAAGACACAGCAGAGGTCACTTAGCATCCTGAAAGGGATGAAATGGCGCTACAATAACCTTCAACACAGATCTGAGCTGTCGTTTAAATGCTCTACAACACGTCTAAGACTTCAGCAGGCCTTAATAGAAACTGTCGGTCACAGAGTGATGCCACAGCTCTGCAGCAGCCGACAGCAGTGGTCCAAGACCCATGAGGATAAGAGCGATGAATGAAAATAATGGAATCATCAGTGGTTTGTGCTCTGTCTCTCTCACACACACACACACGGCTCCCAACATGGAACAGGCAGTGAGATAGACTGCAAACAGTGTGGCATAAATCCTTGTGTGCCACGCCTCCATCCCTCAAACACACATTTTATATCTACTCATATTTAAATTTTATAAGGAGATCAGGTCAACTCCAGACCTCCCCAGGTGCTAAAATCACACACAGCGACATGAATTACTGTACTAAGTGGTAAATGCTTTTGAGGAAACAAAAAAAAAACCACAAACAAATAAATGATTTACCTGTTGTCTTTTTACCTTTTATGGTAAAGCAGTAAAATGCCATTTGTGTGTAATAAGGCTTGGTATTTGGATGGGATATAAAGTGGGCGCAATCTTCTAAACTGTGAATAATAAGGTCTACTGTTTAAAATCTTTGGCTAAAGTGATCAATTCAGAGAGGATTATTAAGTCTCTCTCTTTGCCATCATATTTACAGCAGTTAGAGGAAAGTGCTTTTAACATTTACAGTCAAACACCATGATCGCACAAAAAAAAAAAAAAAAATCCAAGTGACAAACACTAAAAGCCATTTGACTAGAGGGTGTATTGCATAGCTGGATAATCACTGTTGAAAAGCAATGCCCATGTGACAGGCTTTTATACCATAACAAAAACAGAGATTTATGTTTTTTTCATTAATCATAGCACTGTAAGATTCAAGTGTAATATTCTGGGTAACTTTTCACCATTTGTGGTCAGCATCAGGGAACAATAGCAACTAGGGATAAGCATTTTGGTCATACTAACGGATTATTTTTTTCATGAAATTGGAAAAAAAAGGGAAAAAAGTTTTCATGATCCATCAATGTCATGTGGACTAGAGTAGCATTGCCCATCT
The DNA here is from genome assembly GCA_039654775.1 of Spinibarbus caldwelli. NCBI lineage: Eukaryota > Metazoa > Chordata > Actinopteri > Cypriniformes > Cyprinidae > Spinibarbus > Spinibarbus caldwelli. The sequence continues at coordinate 16,484,720 of CM077247.1, read as the reverse complement.
CTAGTAGCTACTGCTTTAACGGGATCGTTCACTTAAGAATGAAAATGCTTTATTCACCCTCATTTTATTCTAAATCTGTATCACTTTTTTTCTGCAGAACACAAAAGATATTTTGAGATATTTTTTTGGGGTCCAAATAACACTGGACCACATTGAATTTCATTGTATGGATAAAAAAAACTATGGAATTTTTCTAAATATCTTCCATGTTTCACAAAAAAAAAAAAAAAAAAAAAAGTCAGTCATTTAGGTTTGGAGCGACATGAGGATGACTAAATGACAACTGTCCCTTTAAGCAAAAAAAAAATAAATTAAAAAAAATAAAATTGAGTGCTGCAAGCTTCCTATGAAATGGACAAACTGTCTCAATCTTTATGCAATTAAAATTGCTTCAGCAAAAAAGTACCTCATCCATCTCTCTGAAAAGGGATGTGATTTTAACAGTGAAATGATCAAGGACCAGGTATGGGGGGAAACCATCTGACAGCCCATGTGTGACGGATTTGCGTTTTTATGGAGAGCTGTAAATTTAGCAAAAGCCTCAGGGACAGTAAAGTGCTCCCTTGATGCACTGCATGTGGTGTGATTTGCTTTAATTACGCATTCAAATGAGGTTACAACAGAATAGACAAAGTCAGTTTTGCGTTTTTGCAACCTGAAGTAAATGAGAAAATATGCAATGAAAGTGACGTGGCTTTTCAAATATTTTTTTTTAAAGAAGCTGCAGGAGCTCTTGACTCCAACTTAATTAACATTAGTAAATATTTGGGAAAACCAGAGGGCAACAGGTTAGCAGGACTCATTAAGGCTCTGCTTTAACAAGCAGGTATCCATACACTGAATTTCCTAAAGAAGAAAATTGCTGCCAAAAAGGTCAAATGGTAATGATCTGCTCTTACTGTTCAAATGTTATCGCTATTTATGAACAAGGAAAATTATTCCGGGGTGGTAAGATGAAAATAATTTCAAAAAGCACACTGTTAGGTGAAAGAACAAGAAGAGGAACGATAGAAACAGGGCTCAGTTCGAGTTAAGAGACTTCTAAAAAAACAGAAGGGAGTTGTCATGAAACAAGACCAGGTGTCAATCTTGCTGAATGCCCATGGCAAAGAGGAAAACGTGAGGAAGAGAACAGACGGATAGAGAGGTGTGGGTGTGTGTGGGTCTCCATCTCCCCTCCGTAAGGCCTTGAAGAGTTCGCATCGGTCTTTTCATAGATTCTTCTGATGTTTGCCTTCAAGTTTAAGAATTTAAATGTCAAAAGCTTGACACGTCAAACCTTATTACTGCCAGCTCGCCTTGTGTACAATCACCTCTACAACAAGAGTCTGGGGGGGGGGGGGGGGGGGGGGGTCTGAAATGTATTAATAAAATGCAGCGGAGAAGCTCAGAACAGACACATCATGTGAAGTAGTCACGAGAGGGTGGAATAATTAAATACGTGCTTGAACCACAGCACTCGAAACCATGAGCTCGTGCTCAGCAAAGTGAAGAGGCTTGTTTGTTTAGCAGTTCTCTGCATTGTTAATCATTTGGCTAATCAGTCTGGGCTGGACTTTTAAGTCGAAACCAGATTGACTGCCTGAGTTCGGGGTTACAGCACAAACCGAGGCACGCGGTTTAAGGTCCTGCGTAACAATTACACATCTTTTCCTGGCTAACAAAGGCCTGATCAATCTCTGTGCTAATCGGCAATTAATTAGAGTCTATTTTTGAACAGACTGAAAAGTGCTTTTGAAAACCTAAGCCAAAAACTGGATGCGGCAGTCCATTATAATTCAAGCCGTGTCTTCGGTTTTATGCACCATTTCTTCTCAAAGATAATGAAACCTGTAAAATTCAGGTCGCATAACAGTGATTAAAAACGTTAGTATTCATCATAAGATTATATCAATTATGAATAGAGGTTTGATTATTTTGAGGCGCTGTTCCAAAATTCATTTAAATATGTGACGAATCAAAGCAAGGATATTAAACAAACATGAGATCACACAAAAAAAAAAAACAATTTACGCCAATTTGAGCAACTTTAAAGCATTTACATTTAAGCTCTATAAAGTCGGAAACCTTAATGCGTTAAGCGCTTAGCTTGGTCAACAATGCCCAGAAACTGAGTTACATTATGCCTTTTTATTAAATTTTCATAAACATTCATAGCCAGAGCCACTGCCAGAGGCTCTAACTACAGAACTTGGGTTTCAGATTAACCTCTCGAGACCTCTCATTTAATTTATACACTAAAAAAAAAAAAAAATGGTGCTATATAGCACTAAAAGTGGTTCTTTGGCTCGTAATCATAGCGGAACCACTTTTGGTGCTTCACCGGTTCTTTGCCATGACTGAGGGGCTATATAGCACCGCTACCATATACAGAACCTGTTAAGCTCCTGTATGGTTCTTCAGCGGTTCTTTGGCATGATTAAGGTGCTATATAGCACCACTGCCGTACAAAGCCTGTTAAGCCCCTTTAAAGGTTCTTTACGAGCCAAAGAACCACCGTTGGTGCTGTTTAGCACCATTTTTGTGGAAGAAATACAGTGCTATATGGCACCTCTTATGGTTCTACATAGCACTATTTGACAAAAGTCTGTTTTGTGGGAGGCTGTCAAAATACACATCCAATCAAGCCTCTCATCTGAAGAGAAATCTGTCGAAATTTGACTAGAATGAATTGATTACTGCCTTAAGCAGGAAAATATTTGATGACATTGTCTTCAATTCTATTATGTCAATGCATCATTTTGCTTCAAATTAATAAAAACAAAGTTCCAGCTGACAGTTTCATTTTGCGGTTTGAAAATTGTAAAAAGGCAGAGAAAAGGACCCACTGCTATTCTAGCTAGCTAAAGAGAGAGAGGTTTAAAGAGCAAAACTCCTCCAATAGCAAAGTCTCAGCTGTGACTGAAAGCCCATATGCTGTCTGGCCAATATGTCCTTCTATCAAACCAAGTCACTTCAAACAAGGCAGTTTCTTTATTCCAGGAGAAATCATATGGCTAAAAATTGAATTTGGGACACCAATTTAATCTCTGTATTATTGCGGGCCTTCAGAGTTAATTTAACAACACAGTCAGAGCATAAATTGGATGTGAGACTAGTTATTCATTCTAACAGAGGGAGGAGGAGCTGCACCTGTCTTACTCAAATCGAAATTCCAGCCTATTTCACCCAATACATGCCTCCACTTAGCAGAGGATAAAAAAGTAAGAGAGATTGAGGGAGAAATATCTTTACTACCTGATAAGGAAATCCTGAAAGACTATAACAAAAAAGATGTTAAGTCTTTTCCTGCATTAAAAGTCTTGAAATGCCCAACTGTTAGCACTGACAAAACACTTCAGAGGAAACACCTTAAGATTTTAAAGATTAAATAAACATTTAACCCATTCACAAATAAAGCGCCAGAAGACAAAACAAAAAAAAAGAAAAAAAGATGTCTGTCTATACAACATTACTATAATAATAATAATAATAATAATAATAATAATAATAATAATAAATAAATTTTGAATAAAATGAACATTGCTTTTATTCAGCAAGAATGCATTACATTGTCAATCTTTAGTAAACTGCGGCCTACGTAAGCAACAGCTCAGTAGGATTTGGAAGAGAGCTTGTAAAAGGTAATGCCAGCTAAAGTGCTGGCCAAAGCATCCAGAGACTCCAGGAGGCTTTAGTCCAGAGGTAGTCGAGAAAGATGGACATATCATCTCCCTCATCTGTTTCTCCTGTCTGAACGAGTGAGCAGCCAAAGCGTCGTCATGTCAGCTGCGCTTCAGGGGTGAGGAGCAGTGTTTTGTGTGTTGGGGCAGACGCACTGCAAAGGCCTAGTCAAGTAGAAAACCTGTTTTGAAACGACCCAGACACTGCTGGGATGAATCTGTGGCTAAAATAAACCGGCAGCACCAAGGATGAGCAAAAAAGCGATCACAGAAACGTACATCTCATGGATGGCGCTCATCTGTATTCAAACGACGGCTCTGTCATTTATCTGTGCAGGGACATATGGGACTGCTCCATGTCATTTATCTGTGCAGGGACATAAAAAAAGTCTATACATAAGCTGGGGTTTCTATAAAAGGTCCTGTCCAATTATATTAGCATTTCTCATGCAGTCATGGTAGCACGGCTAATTTTGGATGACATGGCAAGCTTATTACACAGATAGCTGCATATTAGTGATTACTATCACTGCTGGAATCGATCTGGCATGATTTTTCCATTCCAGGCATGAGCACTCTTCATGAGGATCACTTGAAATGGTACTGGAAATTGAATGTGTAATTTGACTTTTATTGAATGCCTGTGCCTTATCCATGCCAAACCTCTTGCTAGATGTTATCAGACGGCCATTTTCAGGCTCTCACAATGCAGTGTTAAAAATGGACGGTAATGACAGAGGCGCTTGCTCACGATCCTGGTCTGGAATTACATAGAACCAGCAATGAGCCATCTGGAGCGCGTCAGCTCAGGTTCCCGAGAACATTGCTGTGTTTCCAGACAGAGCAGAGGACCTGCTGCTTCCTGATGTTTTGTAAGAATGACATAAATAGTTGCTGACACCTGCGAGACATCGCCTCCCCGAACATCATCTTCAGCGGTTTGTGGCACACCACTTCGGCTGCCCACACACCACTATTAACGTGTGACAGAAAAATTATGTTACTGTGTGCTAGGGGCAAAGAACTTATCTGAACTTTGAGTAAGGCCATCAAGCAGGAAAAACTTATTACAATACCGATTACGAGGGGAGTAGCTAGGGCTGTGTGATTTGGAAGAAAAAAAGCGCAATTTTTTGTTTGTTTGTTTTTTTGCATTGCTTATTTGTAGGGCTGTTCAATTTGGCCAAAGTTTTGTGGCTTTAGACAGAGTGCTATTAAATAATAATAATGATTAGAATTATTATTATTACTAAATAAATATTATTAATTATAATTATTACTAAATATAAAAATTACTAAAAAAAACAAAAAAAAAAAAAACAACCAAGCTGTTTTGAGACGTTGCAATTACCGGCACATAATGATATGCTCATGTGTATGAACATAATACCAGGCTTCATTCTGAAACAGGCAGAATTTTTTTTAGTTCAGTTTTATTTCAATTAATCATGCAGCTCTGGGAGCAGCCCTCACTAGATATCTAGAAAGCAATAGATTTGTAGTTATTTCCAGCAAACAGATGGAATGCAGAACCAAGGCAGCCAAAAACAACAAATCTGATTGGCTGCTTGGAAACAAAGGCTACTCCATTTGGAAATGAGACGAAGATGGGGAAAGAGGTTGGTTAAAACAAAGATCTATCATGTAGAGAAATGTACTGGGGGAGAAAAAGAGTGATGATATGACATATATATTAGTGCGTGTTAGAAATCGAAGGAATAAATCAGCCTGCGGAAATGAGGTAGGGTTTTAAACTGGGGAATTAAAATTAAATTACTTACTAGAATGATTGCATTTGTTTATCAATTATAGCACTCCACACCAGCTTGGCCTAAAAGTGGCCAATTTTCTCTCGGTGTGGGGCAAATACAGTCAAATGTGGCAAGAACTTACAAGTTCTTCATTTACCCAACGGAACACAAGCATATCATGTCACCCACCGTGCTGCACGCCACAGGGGTGTAAAACGGTTGCTTTCAACCAATATTTCTTTAAACTACTCAGGACTTTCTTTGAAAAAAAAAAAAAAAAAGAATCTGTGACAAGATAATAAATGGAGAAGAAAAAGGAAAACAAATTAAATGAAAGACCAAAAAAAAAAAAGACAATACTGGTGAGCAAACAAAGGGAATTATTTGAAAACAACAGCAGTCAAACAATTCAATGCACAGATCAGTATCACAGGAGGGGGCTTGTGTGTACTGAACCCCTCTCTTCAAATTGTGATGAGACTGGAGGTCTTTATACAACACCACCCAGCAAACGTGATGTGTGCACTGTCCCTGAAATAAAGCTCCCCTCTCCATCCCTGCAGGAGAGCGTCTGTCTCAGGTAGCAGGTGGGTACTTGGCTTCGCCATTCAGGGATGTGGGACTGTAGAAGGGGAAAAAGCAGTATTTGACGTGCACCTACATTGCCCATGTACTCGGAGAGCAGGTCCTGCAGCGCCTGTCGCACGGAGTTGCATTCAGCCACGATGCGCTCACGCCGGTCGTCACGCGTGCAGGAGGAATCGGCCATGAGGGCGGCGCCACTTATGATGCTCTCCAGACGCTCCTCGAGAGAAGGCCGGAACCTTTCCTCGCTGAAACTCAGCGGGTCCACGATGATCTGCTTCTGCAGGGGGAGAAAAAGAGAGAATAAAGCATAAGATGATTAAAAGTAGGAGCATGACAGGAAGATTAAGCACTTGCTCTGTATTAATGCACTAAAATATTGCCATTCAGCGTTTCGGTGCAAAACGGGGGGGAAAAAAAGTGAGATTTATGATTTCACATACCAAATGTCCAACTTCACAAGAGTTCGACAGTTAAACAGCAGTCATTATTGGCTGCGCGGCCTGAACATGATTTTGGAATCTATCTCCCTGGACGCCGAGGCACAAGCTGTGATATTCATTAACTGGACGAATTAATAATTCACAAGATCTGAGATGATGGTCTGGGGCTCCTGATGCAATTTCAGGCCAACGGCTTTTGCTCAATCAGAGGCTGCATTAGCTTGCCTGTGCACTTCGGCTGCCTTTTAAATCAACTCCATGTAACAGACCGCATCTTAAAAGCCATTTGTACTGTCTTCTGGGGACAAACGGGGAAAAAAAAAAAAAAAAAAAAAAAAAAAAAAAAAAGCGGGACAAAAATCAAGCTTAACTGCACATTATGTAAGATCACAGACTCTTGCACATCTCATGTGGGGTTTTCAACAGAGAGAACTGCTTTGGTAAACACTGCAGTTAGTACGAACGCATCTTTAAGGCTACTAACCCTAAACGGTAGAGCAATCGGATTTTGGCCTAGGGCAATAAAAATGCAGTTGCGCATATAAAACACAGCTTTTTTCCTCCTTGAGCCAGGATGACATTTTAGATGTCCCTACATGTCCTCTGCTGGGTACATTCACTTGGGGACATCACGCTCCCACTCTCAAAGAATAAACTTGTCAATGTCTGGTGCAATTAAAGCGACACGAGTCACAAATGTGCCAAAAAAGCGATAGCCCCCTAGAAAGAAAAGAAAAGGCAGAACGGCGGCAGGCGGAGTCAATCTTCAAAACAATGTGGCAAGCCCCTCCATCTGATGTCATATACTCAGTAAAATATTCAACAATTCAGTTGTTAGAATCTGAGTTTATTAGCCTCATCTCATCTGACCTCCTTTACTTGTGTGTCACGTTGGCATGGCAACAAGCCTCTCTCTCTGACTCACTGCAAAGTTGCTCCAGCTTCAAATTAAGCAGCAAGAAGCGATGTGGAAAAAATGTGCATGTGTGCTGAAGTTTCTGCATGGTCACCAGGAAATTAAAGACGCACATGATCTGAGGTACCGACATTCCCCATCTCGTTTGAGCGCACACTCACGCCCACTTTTTTCTTCTGTTAGTTAAACAGATGCCATCTGTTTGGACAGAGGACCGCCTCTCCTTTGTGAGGATGTCTGGCCTACTACTAAGAATAGAGCAGCTACATCTCCAGCTTAAGCTGTTTTAACATACAAATATAAAGTGCAATGTTTGATGCACTGATACGAATTTGTAACATTTGTAAACTAAAGTCACATTGCTCATAGCGTCACCCAAATTAAACATGGATACCAGTATTTTCTGATGATTGCTTTAGTTTTAACCGGGGCTTTTTGTTGCTCAGGGCCCTTTATGTTGCATTCAAAGCAATAAAGATCCCAACAGCCGAGATTAAGGGAAGCAAAGCTGGTTTTACAACAATTATGGGAAACAAGTATTGGTGATGCTTCAAGATGCTTGGTGATGTTTTCATTCTGTTAGCCACAAGGGCAATTGACTTAGCAGCCTTTCACAAAGAACAGAACAGAGGGGTTTAGAGACGTGCGTTTAAAGTGTTTAGCAAAGAGTGTTGGAGGGAAAACATGACGCAAGTAAACTCCACAGAGTAAGCTAATTGTGTAATTCAAAATTGTGTTTTCAGTTTTTGTATGGATTCAGCATTTTATGATTTCAGTTATCATTAAAAATTAATGAAATTAACCTTAAGGATTTAATCTTGTAAACTGTAATCAACTGACAACATAATTTACATCAGTGGTTCTCAACTGGTTTGGCCTCGGCACCCACGTTTTCCCATGGTCATCAAGCCGCGACCCATTTGTGTGTGTGTGTGTGTGTGTGTGTGTGTGTGTGTGTGTGTGTGTATGTATGTATATATATATATATGTGTGTGTGTGTGTGTGTGTGTGTGTGTGTGTGTGTGTGTGTGTGTGTGTGTGTGTGTGTGTGTGTGTGTGTATAATATATACACACACATACATACATATAATTTGTTAAAAAATAAACACAAAGCAAGTTTATTTAAAAAAAATTAAGTTAAGACTGTTAAGAATATTACTAATACTGAATAAACAGCCTATAAGGTAAGGCTATTAAATAGCAGTCCCAAACTAGTTTTTGTTAATACAATTAAGTTGGTATGAGACACCACAGTCATTTAAGCATATACAAAATAACACAAAGTGGAAATAACATGATATTTTTGGGTTATGGAAACAATCGTTACCATGAATAACATGAACTGTTAACACGTGAAAACTGCTCATGAATAGAATGAATATCAAACCTTCATGCAAATCCTTCCCAGCTAACACACGCAGTACCAGTTATGTGATTTATCGGTACTATACTTTTATTTCACGCGTTGCATGTTTGTAGTTTCTGCGCTTTAGTGAAGTGATATGCAGCGCGGCGCCGCGTTCGCGCGTGCTATAGAAGAGTGCACGCTATAACATCTGACAGGACAGGATAGTTCGTTTTTCTGAGGCGAGAGACTTTTTATTTCATAGCTACGAAAATAACGATAGAATAATGACACTGACAATAAATCTGTCTACATCTCATCTGACTGCAGCTACTGAATCTGGACTGCGCGTTTTTCTCAGGAATTATTACTGCATCTGACAGAAGTGTCAACAGCTTTCATGCACATCTTTTAAAATAAAAGTCTCGCATCAGAAAAAACATTTAGAATTACGTTTTTTGTTGTTGATGTTGTTTCTTTGGCCGTATACTCCGCAACCCACTCAGAACGGTCCCACTTTTGGGTCGCGACCCACCAGTTGAGAACCACTGATTTACATCAAATTTTGTCAAATAATGTTCTGCAAATCAGAACTTGTATACTGTATAAATTAAAAAAAGGATGAAAAATATTTTGGCTCTATGATTCTCTTTTGATAATATTTATTCAGAAGATTTTACATTTTAGTATACAGGAGTAATATGTATCAATTTCTTAAAGTTAAACCAAACTTATTCTGGTGGTCACATTTCATGCATCCAGCTCTAATTGAACACACTTGAATCAGATAATGAATACTACAGGCAGATGTGTTGGAGCTAAACTCCTAATTTGACAGCCCTTATGTAGATGTAGACTAAATATCGAAAAAAAAATTCTCAAAGGTTTATGACCAATACTGTGAATTAATTTCTAACATATTGCCAGGCCCTGATGTTAGCTGCAAAAGACACCCGCATCAAAAAAGTCATCTAGTTATTCAAGGCAAATGACAACAGAGAGTTAGCTGACATTCAATTAGACAAAACGTCTAAAATAAGACTATAACGGGTTTTATCATTACTGGAAATCATTAAAAAAAGAAGGTAGTAAGATAGTAATAATTCAGCTGTCTGTAGATCAATCTGACGAGATGAGCTCTATACAGAATTTTAAAATTCCCTAGAAAAGCAGCATGCAAGGTCAAGAGTAAAAACTGGGCCAATCACATAGTACAGCACAATCAATTAGGGTTGTAAAGGTATGAGATTTTCACGGTATGATAATAGTCTCAGAAAATATCACGGTTTCACGTATCACGGTACACGGTATTAAACGATCAAAACAGGGTTTTTTTTGGTTGAACAAATGTTTGGAAGCATGTGTTTATTCAAATTTCATTAATCAAAAACAATCAAGTAAATTTCATCATTGATTATATTAGTTTAACAACTTATATTCATTATTAATAATTCATAAATTCTGTTTGTCTTAATTTTTCTGGATTCTGTACTTTTATGATATAATACAAATATACTATCAAAAATGGTGGTAATGAAATTAATGCATAAAGCTTTAATTTAATTAATGTTTTAAAATGTAATCAAATGAAAATAACTTATCATTTTGTGTTTTCGTAAAGGGCTGCACAACAGAGATTTACTATATCCAAAGTATTCCCATACTGCCAATTTTAATTTATATTTCGACGTGGGATACAGATTAGAGATAACGGCCTCTGTCTCTGATGTTGTCTCCGCTGTATGTGTGGGTGGAGCAAGAAAACAGTTAAGTGGAAAGTTGTTGCCTAAGTGTAGGTGAGATTCTGCGTCTTTTATTTTCTCCTAATACCGTAGATAAGCAAATGTACACGGTATGATAATCATACGTGTTTATATTGTGGTATACCGTCATACCGGTATATCGTTACAACACTACAATCAATATAATGGAGGTCCGAGGGTACTGATAATTCTAGCAGCTGCAGGTAAGGATAGAGCTGCAGGCTGCTAGAAATCTCAACGTGCTTTGTGCTGAGTATTGATTGGCTAAGGAGGGAAAAAAAAAAATAAAAAATCAGGACATTTGCTTCACTTACAATCAACCATGTTACACTCTTAGCCTTGGGTCACCACAAATGCATCGTTTTGAAAACTCTTAATTCATTTAAAACAGCTCAGATTAATTGCCTCACGCAGATACTCAATCTGATGAACCACACACAAAAAAAAAAAAAAATTAATAAATAAAAAAAATAAAAAAAATCTATAAACTTAATTTTGTTGCCAGTGTTAAATTTTGTCTCACAGTGCATCCTGCAGTCTGCTTTACATGATTAAATTATGACTTCCTAATGGTTTTGAGCTTAAGAGGACAAGAGAACAGCAAATGACAAAGGACTGATGCTGTGGAACCCAACACTGTGCGCAAAACAAAGAGAAACGATACAGTTGATAAGTCCATCGACAAACATGACAATGCATTTTGGGCTTCAGTGAGAAGCAGAAAAATAAATTTAAAAAAATGGATGTCAGTTCATTGTTGTAGAATGATGAGGGATAATTGCAGCATGTAAAAGGGAAAAAGGGAATGAGAAACTGACTCATGCTACTACACCTACAGCTCTGTAGATGACTAATGAATTCTGCATTAATCCATCAACTTCCAGATGTATTCGCAGTCAAGTGGGAAGATGAAAAAAAAAGGGGTGATTTCATCCTATGAGAGTGAGGAAGCAAAAAGAAATAAAAAAAAATGTATAAAAGCGTTGTAGGTAACGGAGCATGTGAGCCCCAGAGACAGCAGATTTTGAAGATCAGAGCTTTCTAAAGTCCCTGAGTTCAGAGCCAACAACCCTAGAGACAGTTTGAAGAAACGAAAGGAGCACAAAAACTCATGAAACAAGACAATAACCCATTACCTCAATAATTAAAGGCCCCAGAACTAAGGATGAGAGTGCACTTTTGTAAAAGAGAAAAAAAAAAAAAAAGAAAAAAAAAAATTGAAAATCAAATGGTGAAAGAACAGTGACAGGGTTCGATTTGATGTGTGAGCGCTCTCTTTAGCAGAGCGATGCCACTTCTGACACCACTGTGTGCAAAATTTTTCAACAGCTAATCGAGGTAGAGGAAATCTGATGAGCAAACCCTCTCACCACAAGAGACGGAGACTCTGGCCTGTGGTGACTGATTTGTTGCAAATTTAACAGGAGGATGCTGAGGAGGTTTAACAAGAGGTACATCGCCTTAATTGACTTTACTCGTTATTTTGAGCTGTGTTGCCCAGGCAAACATATACGATACATCATAACAGAATTGTTGATATGAGCTGAACTAACAGACGCCCTCTAATTAGGGATGGTAGAGATTAAATGAAGTGCTGTGCTAATCTCTTAAAGCCTTCTCTCATCATTATTTCATGACGGAAAGCATCCATTTCAAAGCAGCAAATAAAAACAGTATATTCTGCACATCAAGAGCAACACAGTTTGTAAACACTCCTCTAGCGGCTCAAGCTTCATTAGAGGCACCTTCTTCAGTCAACGCAAAAACTACAGATTCAAAAAAAATTGTATTTGAGATCAGCAGAGAGTTTTAAGATATTTTTATGCTGCTGTCCATCAGTAGGGTGGAAATTAAACACCCGCTACCAGCAAAATGCATGTTTTCTTTTCTGCAATTGTGGGAAATTTTACTCAACTTTGACAAGGCACCTAAATTGGCAGTCTTGGAGAAAATAAATATATAAAAATATGTATTTTTATATATTTATTGAAAAAAATGTTCACTTCATTTTTTGACATTTCTTTTCAACATATTAAAAAGAAACATACCAAAACAGCTTTAGAAAACATCTAAACCAATAAAAAAAAAATACAGCTTGGATATTTAATGCTTTGCTAGTTTGCTTAATTTCACATACTGAGCTGGAATTGAATTTTAAAAAATGCTGGTAAAATTCTGCATTTAGCAGCCACTGTGGCTAATGGGAAAAAAAATATTAATTTCCCAACCTGTCCATCAGGAACAAACTATTTTAACAATATCTATCACTTAAAGCTGCAGTCCATAACTTTTTTGGGTTAAAAATGATCCGAAATGTTCAAAACTATCGCCTTACTTTAGCCCGATTCACAACGGTTATCTTACAATAATGTTTTCTAATTTGAGTGGTACGGGTAGGTTTCCGTGGGAAATTCGAGCATGGCACTACGTCATTACTTCACGTCTGTAAACAAAGAAGTTTTCCCGGCTACTAGGCTATAGCACGTGCGGATGCTGCAGGTGGTGGATCGTTTATAGCCTTTTCTCACAACAGCTGGAATAATTAAATGTATCATATTGATGGCGGATTGTAATCCAGAAAGGATTATGGGTAGGGTTGGGTACCGAACTCGGTACTTTTAAAGGTACAGACCGAATTGCGTCGGTACTACAGAGTATCGATTCACATTAAATCATTCAGTACCAAATTTCGGTACCTGAGAACGCATTTGGGCGCATACGAGAGAGAGAGAATGAGACCCTGTGACATGTCAACACTGCAACTCTTTAAAACACAACACACAGCACACAGGGCAAACCGAAATGTTATGAAGTGTGCTTACATTTCTAGGGTCATATGGTTTCCGCGAAAACGCAGACAGGATGGCGGAGTCCATTCATAAAAACGGAATTTACTCTAGCGCAGAATTTGTAAATTTTTGGGTGAATAAAAGAATGTCTGACACTTAATTCGAATCGCGATATGAACTAGTGTATGTGAATATTAAAACGCAAAAAGACGGTTTAAATATGAATCCTGCATGTTCCGTTAGCCTCGGTATGTTTGAATGGCTGAGACGCGGTTTTGTTTACACAAATACTGAAGCACACGTGAACTCGTGGTGACTTTCGGCCTCTGCATTTCACTACATGAACTTACAGACTATGAGAGTCACTTCATGAGAATTTTACCGTTTCATTTGAGAAAACTAGCATCATATCATACTGTATACACAGAAACTTCACTGTAACCTGTCAAAATAAAAGTGCGGTTTAACATGTAACAGAAATATATTACTCTATTACTTTTGTACAGTATAATGTATGTCTTTATATATTCCATTTACTGTCAAATTTAAATAAAACAATTAAATTATAAAAATAATTATAACTACATTAACCACTTAATTGTAGAAAAAATACAATTATTATTAAAACTTTTTTAAAAGGACTATTCACACAATTTTTCTACCATGTATTAATTTTAACAGTAAATCTCTGTTTGTTTGCACAAAAAATAAAAGGGTTTCATTTTCATTTGATTAAAAATAAATAAATGTTTCATGCCTTCATTTGATTATCAGAAAAAAAATAAGAAAAGAATTTCTGGAAGAAAAAAAAAAAAAATTGTAGGGCCCTAGTGTTTAAAATGTTGAAATTGAGAGTTTTGGACTTATTTTTTCACTGAAATAAATGTTTTTGTTATTACACAGAGAGTAAAGTACCGAAAAAAGGTACCGTTGGGTACCGGTACCGGTACTGTACCGGTTCAAATGTGAACGGTACCCAACCCTAATTATGGGTTTATAAAACACGTGAATGAAATCAAATTATATTCCAGTTTAAATGTGCTTCTGATTACAGATAGCCTGGGATTACACAGGATTTGTATTTTAAAAAGACAACCAGTTTGAAGGGAGCATAGTTTGCTTTTCGGGTTTAAAGAATTTCTTAATATGAAATTCAAATGGCATGACAATTAGATTAGACTGTACAGAAATTGAAATCTACACAATACACACTATACCCATTGTCACGCAATGCTGATGTTGTTAACATTAATAATTTGAGAATAAAGTATAACAATAATAATAATTTGCACAGTTAGATGTGATATGAGCTAACCGATCGTTAGATTTAATTATCATTGGTAGCGCAATTTATTGTAATTCTTTTTTCCTCAGTTGGGCAGAACAAACATGGCAGACTTGTTGCTTACTTGTTCAGATGGCAATATACGGTGAAAATTCTTATTTGGGTCATATATTCCAAGACGTAGGCTAGAATCTGTGATTCCTGAGTACAGTATCTTTGTTCTGCAGTGAGGGGCTACTGGTGCGGTGACTGACTGCCACACATTCACCTGAAAACATTAGATTCATCAGCGCTGGAACACCGGATCACAACCCCACACATGAAAGATAATTCCGCAAGAGGCTGCAATTCCAGATTTTCAAACAGAGATGGCGACAAAGAGGCAAAACTTCCGGACTGCAGCTTTAAAAGAACAGGCTGCATTTGCTAGACCAACAAATTCAAAAGTAATATGTGCAGACACCTTATGCTCAAAAACACAGCTGGTGCCATTATAACCTACTTTTTTCCTTTTATAAGATCTCTATGGCAACATTTCAGTTCGTGCATATCATTTGAATTTATTACTTCACTAACTGATTGTTTAAAATGTTGAGAGGGCAACAGACCAAAAACGGTTAGCCTAATAGTTCGCATCCTATTCCGGAAGGAGACTAACCGTTCAAAGTGCAAATAAATGAAGGATAGCTAATGATCACTTGCTACCCTTAACCTCAAATTAAATTGAGATTCTGATCTGAACTATTTAAAACAAATAGTCAGGACATAAATGTATTGCTTAGACAGTCAAATTGTCATGTTATTTCCCATAAGTTTTTGGTGTTGACCTGACTCAACCCTGCAACAGAAGTTCAAACTTGTGAAAGACTCTCCGAGGTCAGTAGCTCAGCTTTGTTTGGACACACAAATTTAATCTGATCCAATCCTGGATTACCGTCTCCTCGACACAGTTCAATCACACACCGGATTTGTCAACAACTCGTTGCTCTCACGCTCTTTGTTGATAAAATTGTGTGGAGCAGTTGCAGAGGGTGATGCAACTGCTGTTAGATCCTACACACAATATGCTCATCTTCATCACTGGCTGCAAAACAACTTTGTGCGCTTTTCACAAACCCGAAAACAAAATTCACCAAAAGTTCTAAAATAAAGGCTTGGTGCACTTTTGGCCAAAGCCTGATCTTTCTGCAGACTTTCTGGTGAAGATGAATTATTGATTTAGCAATTAAAGAATTTTTAACATGTTGAGCCAGGCCTAAGGTCTGCAAGGAGCTGCATATTTCATAACTCTTCAATGCAACTTTTTCCATGAATTCTGAATATTTTACGATCTACATCCCATACCTAGAGCTGGATTGAGGCATTTACTGCCTTTTCACACCCTGAAAAGTGCATAAGCTTTCCTGTTGTTCTACCCTTTTTGAGATTAGCACCTCAAGGCAGCATGCAATATGGCATCCATCCCAATAAAACTGGCAAAAAAGTGCCCATTCCCTAAATGACAATGCTCACAGAGCACATTCCCTTCAATTAGAGGGAAGCCAATTCTCAGTTTAGTCTCGGTCGTGTTGCTGAATGACAATTCTTCACTGACACAGCTTATTAGCTTGCTATTTCTGTCTGGATCAGAGAAACTGGCCAAAACACGTGACATCCAAAAGCCCACGGACTTACATCAAAGTTGTTGAGGGCGTAGGCCAGCTCTCCTCCACCTGCAGACTGGGAGAAGCTGGAGTCCTCGCTGCTGGTAGCCTGGGCTGCATTAGATATGCCGGAGACAGCGTGCTGCAGCTGCTTGTAGATGAGGTCCCGGTTGGCTTTGTACGCGGCCACGTCTGGATGCTGCAGGCAGGCACGCGAAGCCGTGTACAGCATGGGAACGTTCCTTTGAAGGACGCCGCGAGCTGCCGCCATTTGGTCTTTGTGATGGACGTCCTTGAGTTCCTGTCATATGAAGAGGAAAAATTCAAGGGTGATGTTACAGGCCTGTCATAATAAGGACATTAAAGAGAACCCCAAGGGCCCACACATGCTCATAATTAGATCATGACCGTACAGCCTGGCAAATATGCCATGTAGAAACATATACCATGTGGAACCAAAGTAAATATGATCACTTGAACACATCTTGAATCACAACTTTTTTTTTTTATTCCCAGTGTACATAAAAATGAGTCAGATGGACATTTTTTTTTCCCTTCACGCCATAAGTGCCACATTTTTAAGACGACATGTCAAGTTAATAATCTACGGCCTGCTCCATACGCACTCCGTCTAGCTGTTTGAAAGAGGGAATGCGTCCTGCGTGAACGCCCTCTAATCTCTAAAGAGTTGCTGTTCCTGCCCCATACTTAAAGTCAGTGTACAGCGTTGACACAAATTGCTGTCTGTCAGAATACAAGTTACAGCCCAAAAAAAATACACTTTGGGGCCAGTTTGAGTATAGTTGACACAGGATTTTGATCTATGTGAAATGTTTTGAAGATGGGAGGGAAAAAAAAACAGGGTCAATTTTTGTGCTTTCATGATCGATCTTTGCTGTCAAACCTGAGATCTCCCAAGTGTGGACTAGGCCTCACTGAAAAGGACTTCTGTTCTCGGTGGAAAAAAGCATAACTCCTCTGAGAAGGAAGTAGATTTTTTATTTTTATTTTTTTTTTAATACCACAGCAATTTGCACCTTGGGAGTGAGGCTGTAGCATCTGCCGACTGATTCACGAAATTATAAACTTAGAAGGACCCAGTGTAGCATGAGAGAGGAAATCACGCTGAATAAATAAATTGAACAGCTCTACTCCATATTCGAACAGAGAAATAATTAGCATTGTCAAGATACTATAATCTCTCTCTATTGCGAAACAACGTTCTTTCTATTAATCAGTGAGCTCACCTGGAAAATTCATCCTGAAATCCATCATTGCTGACTACTGCTTATCCTGATAAACCCAAAAAAATCCCAAAGACCCAATTCTCATGTCATTTAAAAGGATTTTGTTAGTCTAGCTGTATTGGTTTTCCCCTCCCCGACCGGTACAAAGAAGATTGTTCATGCTTACACACATCAAATCTTCGACCAGTGCTACATAGCTCCTTGCTGCACATGTGGGCAGAGGATGTAATGCTATTCAAAGTCAGTACATCGCCGAATGAAATTAGATCTCCTCAGATCATGAGAACTTTGGATACGAGGAGTGGCTGCATTTTACCTGCTGCCTCTTGGCCGCCATCAAGTTCAGTTTGTCCACCTCCGGTTTCAGAGCTTTGTATTGGATACCCAGGTCCTGCTCAGTGCCAGCGTTACGCACCTTCACCAGGCTCTCTTCAACCTGTGGGTCAAGGACGATAAACCATTAAAGAAAAAAAGTCTTAATCTATGGCCTAAGCGCGACACTGATGCGTTTATCCTGCAGGCAATGTATTTTTTAAATCACCATGAAACACTATTAAAAGCCCCTTCTGGGATATATTAATATTTAGAACTTCTTGTGAGCTTTTCCACTTTTTACTAAGAGAGACAACAAAAAGAACTGGAAAGAGGGAGAAAGATCAGAAAACCTTACCTGTTGAATATATTATAAAACATCTAAATACTACATATTTTATTTACAATTATTTACAACATATGCACATATACAAACATACATACAGGTGCATCTCAAATTAGAATGTCGTGGAAAAGTTCATTTATTTCAGTAATTCAACTCAAATTGTGAAACTCGTACTAAATAAATTCAATGCACACAGACTGAAGTAGTTTAAGTCTTTGGTTCTTTTAATTATGATGATTTTGGCTCACATTTAACAAAAAAGCCACCAATTCACTCAATTCATTCAATCTCAACAAATTAGAATACTTCATAAGACCAATAAAAAAAAAATAAAAAAAAAAACGTTTTTAGTGAACTGTTGGGCTTCTGGAAAGTATGTTCATTTACTGTATATCTACTCAATACTTGGTAGGGGCTCCTTTTGCTTTAATTACTGCCTCAATTCGGCGTGGCATGGAGGTGATCAGTTTGTGGCACTGCTGAGGTGGTATGGAAGCCCAGATTTCTTTGACAGTGGCCTTCAGCTCATCTGCATTTTTTGGTCTCTTGTTTCTCATTTTCCTCTTGACGATACCCCATATATTCTCTATGGGGTTCAGGTCTGGTGAGTTTGCTGGCCAGTCAAGCACACCAACACCATGGTCATTTAACCAACTTTTGGTGCTTTTGGCAGTGTGGGCAGGTGCCAAATCCTGTTAGAAAATTAAATCAGCATCTTTAAAAAGCTGGTCAGCAGAAGGAAGCATGAAGTGCTCCAAAATTTCTTGGTAAACGGGTGCAGAGACTTTGGTTTTCAAAAAACACAATGGACCAACACCAGCAGATGACATTGCACCCCAAATCATCACAGACTGTGGAAACTTAACACTGGACTTCAAGCAACTTGGGCTATGAGCTTCTCCACCCTTCCTCTAGACTCTAGGACCTTGGTTTCCAAATGAAATACAAAACTTGCTCTCATCTGAAAAGAGGATTTTGGACCACTGGGCAACAGTCCAGTTCTTCTCCTTAGCCCAGGTAACGTTGTCTGACGTTGTCTGTGGTTCAGGAGTGGCTTAACAAGAGGAATACGACAACTGTAGCCAAATTCCTTGACACGTCTGTGTGTGGTGGCTCTTGATGCCTTGACCCCAGCCTCAGTCCATTCCTTGTGAAGTTCACCCAAATTCTTGAATTGATTTTGCTTGACAATCCTCATAAGGCTGCGGTTCTCTCGGTTGGTTCTGCATCTTTTTCTTCCACACTTTTTCCTTCCACTCAACTTTCTGTTAGCATGCTTGGATACAGCACTCTGTGAACAGCCAGCTTCTTTAGCAATGAATGTTTGTGGCTTACCCTCCTTGAGAAGGGTGTCGATGATTGTCTTCTGGACAACTGTCAGATCAGCAGTCTTCCCCATGATTGTGTAGCCTAGTGAACCAAACTGAGAGACCATTTTGAAGGCTCAGGAAACCTCTGCAGCTGTTTTGAGTTGATTGGCATGTCACCATATTCTAATTTGTTGAGATAGTGAATTGGTGTGTTTTTGTTAAATGTGAGCCAAAATCATCACAATTAAAAGAACCAAAGGTACTTCTACTTCTGTCTGTGTGCACTGAATTTATTTAATACACGAGCTTCACAATTTGAGTTGAATTACTGAAATAAATGAACTTTTCCACGACATTCTAATTTATTGAGATGCACCTGTACACATACATACACACACACACACACATTATATATATATATATATATATATATATATATATATATATATATATATATATATATATATATATATATATATATATATATATATATATATATATATATATAATAAAAATAAGGGGTGTACTAGGGCTGCACGATAATGGTTAAACTGATAATCACGATTATTTTGATAAAAAAATTATAATCACGATTATTAATAGCAATTATTCTATCAAAAGGGTAAATGCAATAACATTTCATGTGTCCTTTAATCAACCTCCACTGACTACACACCGACTTCATTTAATCAACTATTATAATACAAAACTCGTGGTTTTGGTTAGTGTTTTGTAATCTGTATTCACATTAAATTTTCTAAGTGACAATTTGTTGGCAAATAAGACAAGCTAACCAGATCGCACAGTAAATTTGCTCAAAGATCGTTAATACACACTGATAATAACATTGCCATGCCGTTTTCAACTGATTAACATTATGAAAATTGGTCAACTTTAGAAACTCCTAATAACTTAAAATAATTCCATGTACATTTTTCCCCATTGTATTGCCACAGGTAGCAAGAGTGTATATTCCTCAAACACAATAGATCCATTACTGAAACTCGGTGAAAGTTTGATCATGGCAGATTTGGTTACACAAGCAGCACAAATGGCTTGTGAAAACACACAGACTGGCTATATGACACTTTCATGTAAGCAGAAATCGCTGAGGAGAGATCGCTAAACTCCAGCACATGTATGTTTTCATATCATCAGCGCTTGTTCCGCCATCAGTCAGCGCGCGCACAGGGTTGCCAGATTGCACAGATTAAGTAACCTCCCCTTGCTGGGGTGCGTTCGAAAGACGATGATCTTTTATCGACGATAGCCAGAGATATTGTCAAAAACATCAATTAATGTAGGCCTGTTACATTCTTATTTTTATTAGGCCTAATATTATGATGAAGTTACTTTTATTATTAAATTAAAAGTACAATTAGTTTGCCCCGCAATAATTACAGCATAACTGACGTGCTGCGAGGATAAGATTAGGCTATTTACTCCTCAATTAAAATGTTTTTTATAAAGGTCTTTTAAAACAGGTCTTTTAGGCTATAGGCTACGGCTACCTACAATGAATTATAGTCCTATAATTAATATATTAACACTGCAGTCATCAATAAAAATCAATGAAATAAAAAGCTTTTATTTCAAGCACCGACTTTCAAAAACAACCTGTTTAACACGAAATACGTTTCTTCTCATTTTTTTTTTTCAATATGTACGGGCCACAAAGAAATATAAAAGGAAATAAATGAAAACATCTATAGGCTATACCGTTATCAGCATGTTCAAGTAGTTTAGTCTCTTTTTGTCTCTGAGAGAATATGCGGCGTCAGATGCCGAAAGCTCCGTCATTACGTTTTTACTTTCACTTTCTGCTTATAGTGAATTGACTGAGATTATGACATTCACCAGCATAAATCTTGCGCAAAGTTTGCACGTGTGCAAACCCTGTTGCAAACGCGTGCTTGTGTGATATCCATTGGCTCGTCTTCATGGTTTAAAACAGAAATATTTCCAACATTGCGACGTAACCAATTGCCCCGCCCCCCCGTATCGAAAACGTACCGAACCGTGACACCACTGTCGTATCGAACCAAACCGTGAATTGTGAGAACCGTTACACCCCTTAAATAAATATATTTTATTTTTTATATTATATTATATTTATATATATATATATATATATATATATATATATATATATATATATATATATATATATATATATATATATATATATATATATATATATATATATATATATAAATAAATAAAATGCACTGATCACTGTGCTGTAATTAAAAAAAGAAACCATAAAGCTATACAACTGAAAAAGTATCAATATGAAATTATTGTACTGAAAAACGATTAGTGACATAACTAGTAAGCCAGAAAATCTGCCACCTACATTCGAATTGTAATCAGTGCACTTCGTTCAACCACTGATGGAAAAAAAAAAAAAAACAATGTCCAACTCTATCATGATTTTCCCTTTCATAGTTTATTCTAATTAATTCAACAAATGCATTAGCCAAATCATTAGTACATTAGTCAAAATCAGACAAGAGAAATATTTCATGGTCACACAAGCATACTTAAAAAGCTTCTCATTTAATCATTCAAGCTGAGCTCCCAGAACAATTCAATGAAGAAAAAAAAAGCAAGAAAAACAGCACCTACTCTTCCACAAGAGAGCTTCTGCTTCTACTTGCACGAACGTCCATCATAAACTTCAAGCGAGAAAAACTCACATAAAAATCTAAATTGTAACACTGAAAAAATAATCCACCTGTATCATATCATATATATTTTCAAAAAAGGGGAGCTTTTCACAGCCCTGCCAACATGGTGAAATCATTTTGTGCACAAACGTGACAAGACCTCTCTACACTGCATCAGGGACTACACAAAGTGTGATTGAATAGTGTGTTGCTTTCAGAAACAGAAAGTGGGTGTAATATAGTTTGTACCAACAACCTATAGACTAAATGCAAACAAATCTAATATAAAACCTAGGCATATGTGAAACACAAATTGTAGGCTACAGAAATGCTTGCAACATCCAGCTTCCATGCATGGTTTTCTTTTTATATATGAAGTGTTAATATTCACACACAGTAACTTGGTTTCCTGTGCATATAATTACTGTTGGAGGAAGTTCAAGAAGAGTTGGGCAGTAAACACAGAGGGTAATAAAAGCACTGACACCAGTACAGATGATGAAGGGAGTAAATAGGACTAAACTCAGGCATCTTTTTGTGTGCTTTACCCAGCCTTCTGGACCAACGCCAGTTCTCTGCGGTACTCCCTTCAACTTTAGCTTTTTCTCAGATCACTGACGAGGGGTAGAGATAATGAAGGGGGTTATAAAAGAAATCTGAAATCAGTGGTGGACTGAGTCTAAGTGATACAGCAAGATACGAAGGTTCAAAATAACCTTGCTATCAGCCTACTAAAAGTGTACATGTTAGCACCACTTGCACGCACAACACATTCTGGCTAATTTCCAGCTTATAATTTGAGTTTCATAAGAGTCATATTTCAAAAAGTCCAGCCTAATACTTTGCCAGAGAGTTTCTGCTGGTTGGCATGATGTGAGCCACTCCAAAATGAAATGGAAATTGCCGGGCACATACTCTGCCCATTTTCACATAACCCCTCCAGGCATGTCTACAGTGATCAAAATGTTAAAAGAATCATTCACCCAAAAATGAAAATTGTGTCATCATTTACTCTCGACAGACACCAAATGTTCTGGCATTTCTTATAAGGGAAAAGTGAAATAAATTAAAAAAAAAAAAATATGCATACACATGAAAGAGATTTGTGAGCTACAGCAGAGGAGAAGATGAATAGTGAATATAATGACTTAAAGCTAATGCATGGCTTCAGAGAACTTGTATTATAGGGTGAGAATCGTATAGACCACTTTTATAGGTACTGCTTTTTAAGACCGAAAGCCCATGGTTATCACATATTACAGAAAACAGTGTCTCTGATGCTCAATTAATCATTATGGAAATCCATACAGGTCTGGAACTACACTATTGTCCCAAAGTTTGAGGTCTACAAGGTTTTTTTTAATGTTTGTGAAAGAAGCCTCTTATGCTCACCAATTATTTGATCAAAAACACATTAAAACTTCTTAATATTATCAATGTTGAAAATTGTGCTGCTTATGTTTGTGGAAACCAATACACATTTTTTCAGGCTATTTAAGTTAAAAAGGACAGCATTTATTTAAAATACCAATCTACTAATATCATAAATGTCTTTACTGTCATTTTCGATCAATGTAATGCATCCTTGGCTGAATAAAAAGTTGGTGAACCAGCATTTCAAAGAGTAAAAATGTGTGTGCATGTGCCTCACCAGTTTGAGCTGAAGCAGAAGCTGGTACACATCAGCCATGTCTGCCAGTACAAGCAGATGAGTGACAGCAGAAAGAAGGGCACGTGCAGCACGGACCATGTTGCCTCTCTTCACTGAAGAACAGGGATCCTCTGCAAACTCCCCTGAGGCCAACTTCATGGATTCGCCTACAGAAAAAGAGTCACACACACAGAGTCTCATTTTTAGTTTTAATTCGTCCTTTCATAGTCTTCATGATGCAAGAGTAGCAAGGTCAAGGAAATGATCATTTCCCAAAGTGGAACTCAACATAACAGATAATTCAACATCTAAAGATGCAATTACTTCCAAAGAGGCCTTTTGAAATGCTAAAGACTGAGACCTAATTATTGTCTGTTATTTGATTACAATCCGCTTCTGTTAATTGACAATGATAATACCGTCCAAGGTCACTGGTGAGACAACACGAATACATAAGACAAATATATATGACGTACAGGAGGTTCTTTAGTGGCAACCCAGCCTCTCAAACATCCCCTGTAACAAAGGGCTATATGGTGAGCTGTGAAACCTAAACCAACAATTCAGGCAGTAGGTCTGATTCAGCCACCCTGCAGTCTGTCATAAGAGCATAGCCAACCACTATACACAAGAACAACTACAAGGTGAAATATAGAGCTAATCACCAGGCCAGCGGGTGTTCATGTTCAAGGATAAACGCTAGTGGTTAGGGGGGTGACTGATTAATTGCATTAGGATGTCATTTTGTGAAATGCTAGATGGAAAGTAAAGTCAGAAGTAGTGAAACATGGTGGTGAAAGCAAAGGCTCGATTCATGTCTACTCGTAGCAAGAGCTCTGAGAAACATGGTAGCACACCAAACGAGTCCTTTCGGTGAAGGTCGAGTCCCTGGGATAACACTGACGTCTTATCTGATGTGCCTGTGAAAGGGTGTCATCACTTGCCTTCACATCCCAGTTGGCTCATGTTGAAACCTTTTCAAAGCGACAAAGAGTATTTTAACAGCAGCTTAAAATACTGAAATGAATAAGCGCTGCCTAACATTCGACACAGTTTCAGGTTGTTTTTTCAAATGCGTCGGCAAATGAACTGAACGCAATCGTGCATATCTCCGCATCCCACTGAAGCCATACATAAAAATAAAAAAAGCCTGCAATGAACGTGGCCAAGAGTGCAAGTAATGGCCAAGTTCATAACTAGACTAAACTGAAATTGACTGAATGAAAAGAGAGAAAAATCAATTTGAGGGGGCAGTGAGTAAGAGCTTTGTGCTCAGGAGGGGGTCTCATTCCTTCCTTTGTTGATGTTTGGAATAATGTGCACAGTGTTCCCTGGTAACAGGAAGTGAGTCTCACAGAATGATGGCAACAAGATTTTCTGTGTTATTGTGCAAGCGGTGGTTGCCACACACACTGAATGGTATCTCTAAGAACCTTTCTATTTTTACCCATCACTTAAAAATAAATTCACCCCACCATAAACCACACAAAAAGTAGTAAGGTCTCTGGGACTGTCATTCCCTCCTGAGGGTGCACTCAATAAGACCATTTTCACGGGCCTGATAGTGATCAGTGCACCCATAATAAACTCACATCTATCACTTCTAAGGTATCGCTCACAAGAAGACCACAGAGGCTTGTGATGAAATGTTGAAAGCGGATGTCTGAAGGTGGAACAATGAGCATTCAGATACCTTGGAGGGAAGGCAGACGGCATTATCATTCCCGGCATCCTTCATCTGTCCCGTCGAAAGGTGCGAAGCAATCAAAATCGGTTTCTACAGTAAATAAGACACATTCCACCCAGGAGACATGCTAATGTTGCACGTATACATGCAACAGACAATTCTGGAGCTGTTAGGGAGAAAATCGTTCAAGGATTCGGTGGTTTCTAACGTGCATTACGCAACGATTACATTTGCCTGGCTCGCAGAACAGCTGGTAAGCCACAGCTGGGTACCGGGATCTCTTTTCAATCTATGGAAGCTTTAACCCCACTCAATGGTGGCATTATCAGTCGAACCACGCATGGTCGAGCAAAACTGCATAGCTGACAGTCTCCAGCAGCAGCAAGCAACAGCGTCTGGATTCTGCAGCCAATGACAGCATAGCAAAACCAATGTGACATTCCCCGGCATAACAGCAGCATGCTGGCCGGCGCTCGACAGATTTTACAGCCCAAACTAAGCCAATAAACACTGAGTGCCGAGTCTGAAACTGACAAAAATGTTATTCCAACAAGTGATAAGTGGGTTGAGCCTGCACTCTGCATCTCAGAAGTGTGAAATGCCACACTAATTCCAGAAGAAGGGGTCATTCCGGCCCAGGAAGCTCACGTCAGCCACTCACTTCCAATGAGAACGTATGGTGATGACTTTATAGCTACAGGTTATTTCTGTCACAATCCAACAGACTTGGCCTGAAGTCTTGCACAAGTAAAGCGTCGCCTTCTGCACATCTGACATCACCTTTGACAACTGGCAGACTCCATGTATATATGCAAGTTTTGCGCTTGTTTTCTCATTCTTGGCAACAGAGCATAAATAAAAATATCTTGATGGATCAGTGCAGCAAGTCAAGGCAAGCTGTTCGCTAATGAATGTGACAATCCCTCCTCAGCAGAGGGAGCATAGCTATATACCCAGGATTAGCAGTTAGCAATCGTTGTCAAAAATGCCATGCAAATTTACACCATAAACTGAAGGCCTCTAAACTCATGCTGATATGATAAGGCTACTGCATCTTATTTAACGGAGTCAAACCAAAACGCGTGCTAACTAGAGCGTCACAGTGATCGTGTATCGATATCAGCAGGATTTTAATCAAAAATGCATGGCAAACAAGGCATGGAGAAATGAGGAGTTGTGCAATTTGACAGGGTTAAACCCTTCTATTAACCTGTCTTCTCTATCCTCTTTCTGTAAAGATGCATGGCAGAGATCCCAGTGATGTTCTGTAATGAGAACAAACAATATGAGAATGAGTGAGTGGATATACAGGACAACAGTCTTGGGAGAAGTACACACTCCATTGCACGATAGCAGCAACTCTGATAGCACAAGCCAAGCACTCTTAATTCAAAAATCCATCCACACATGCAGATAAGCACAGGCAAATAATGAAAACAGGAAATGAAACCACTGATTAAAGCCATTACTCGAATTAGGATATTCAGTCGTTTCTTGTAATAGTTTCAATGGCTACAGACACTTTTGAAATTATTGCAGAGGTAACACTAGGTTTGTGTATTGACAGATTTGTTTCAGACTCAAAAACTCTAAATTTGATTCAATATTGTTTTCTTTGGACATATATCAGGTACACTACACATCTATTCTTCTTTAGGAAAACAGTCTCTCAACTTGATAATAATGAGAAATAATGATCAACAAAGATTTAAATATGCCACCAGACCCCCTAGAGAGACTGAGGTCCACCCTCCACAGTAACACAAAATACGGTGGGAAACACTGACACTCTGCAATGAAGACATCCCTAACAGGTTAAGCCAAAATAAATATCAAATATGTTGATTATATTTAGTAAAATTCTCCTCTATAGAGTAATTTGTTCTAGCTAACTAATAGAGGTATAGACATTGAATGGCTTTCTTGGGTTAAATGTAAGCTTATGTTTCATGTAATTATACAAGCTGTTTTACTGACGTCTTGCTGCGACTAAAACACTGATTTAGCGATTCCAAGAGACATGATACATTTCAGTATGTTGTACCATTTCTTTGAACATACTTTCTGATGTTCATTCATGTTGACTTCAAACTATAACTACTAGGGCTGCAACAAACGATTATTTTGATAATCGATTAATCTAACGATTATTAGAACAATTAATCGTTGATTATTTCACGGATTAATCAGTAGACATTGATTATTCAGCTTTTGCAATTAGTTAAAATGTTGAGTTATGCACATTCTAACAAATATATAACAGTAATCACTTCAGCTTTTGAAAGTCATATTATGTAATTACAATTATTATACAATTAATTTATGCAAATATTTATATTTGGCACACAAAATAGATGACAGAGAAACTCTCTCATTCACCATGTAATTAGCTATATGAAAAAGTAACAATGACACATCATTCTGCCTAACATCTCCTTTTGTAAGTCATATGGATAAGAAACAAAAAGTGATAAGACCTTTTATTTTTGGATAAACTATTTTATTCACAAAATAATCTCTCTTAAATTACCTTATAGGGTTATAATAATCAAAACAGCCCTGAGCTAGATCAAGCTTTGATCTTTGCAAACCAAACTATCACTTTAATGAAATAATATTTTTTTCCCACTAATAAAAATATTGTATCACTAGCTAGTTCCATACTTGAGAGCTGCTTTATAACAGAAAATCAAGTTGTAATTCTAACTGAAATCAGCACTGATTCCTGTTCTTCATGTTTAATACTGTAAAGCTGCTTGATTTAAGGCTATTGCATAAAGTACTACATACAGTGGTGTGAAAAACTGTTTGCCCCTTCCTGATTTTTTATTTTTTTTTGCATGTTCAGTCACACTTTAATGTTTCAGATCATCAAACAAATTTAAATATTAATCAAAGATAACACAAGTAAACAACATGCAGTTTTTAAATGAAGTTTTTTTATTATGAAGGGAAAACAAAATTCAAACCCACATGGCCCTATGTGAAAAAGTGCTTGCCCCCTAAACCTAATAACTGGTTGGGCCACCCTTAGCAGCAACAACTGCAATCAAGCATTTGCGGTAACTTGCAATGAGTCTGTTACAGCGTTGTGGAGGAATTTTGGCCCACTCATCTTTGCAGAATTGTTGTAATTCAGCCGCATTGGAGGGTTTGAGCATGAACCGCCTTTTTAAGGTCATGCCACAGCATCTCAATAGGATTCGGGTCAGGACTTCAGCCATTCAGAGGTGGACTTGCTGGTGTTTTGGATCATTGTACTGCTGCAGAACCCAAGTTCACTTCAGCATGAGGTCACGAACAGATGGCCGAACATTGTCCTTCAGGATTTTTTGGTAGACAGCAGAATTCATGGTTCCATTTATCACAGCAAGTCATGTCCTGAAGCAGCAAAACAGCCCCAGACCATCACACTACCACCACTATATTTTACTGTTGGTATGATGTTCTTTTTCTGAAATGCTGTGTTACTTTTACACCAGATGTAACGGGACACACACCTTCCAAAAAGTTCAACTTTTGTCTCGTCAGTCCACAGAGTATTTTCCCAAAATCTTGGGGATCATCAATATGTTTTCTGGCAAAACTGAGACAAGCCTTTGTGTTCTTTTCGCTCAGCAGCGGTTTTCGTCTTGGAACTCTGCCATGCAGGCCATTTTTGCCCAGTCTCTTTCTTATGGTGGAGTCATGAACACTGACATTAACTGAGGCAAGTGAGGCCTGCAGTTCTTTGGATGTTGTTCTGGGGTCTTTTGTGACCTCTTGGATGAGTCGCCGCTGCGCTCTTGGGGTAATTTTGGTCAGCCGGCCACTCCTGGGAAGGTTCACCACTGTTCCATGTTTTCGCCATTTGTGGATATTGGGTCTCACTGTGGTTCGCTGGAGTCCCAAAGCTTTAGAAATGGCTTTATAACCTTTTCCAGAATGGTAGATCTCAATTACTTTCTTTCTCATTTGTTCCTGAATTTCTTTGGATCTCAACATGATGTGTAGCTTTTGAGGATCTTTTGGTCTACTTCACTTTGTCAAGCAGGTCCTATTTAAGGGATTTCTTAATTGCGAACAGGTGTGGCAGTAATCAGGCCTGGGTGTGGCTAGAGAAACTGAACTCGTGTGATAAACCACAGTTATGTTTAGGGGGGCAAACACTTTTTCCACACAGGGCCATGCGGGTTTGGATTTTGTTTTCCCTTCATAAAAAAAAAAAAAACATTTAAAAACTGCATGTTGTGTTTACTTGTGTTATATTTGATTAATATTTAAATTTGTTTGATGATCTGAAACATTGAAGTGTGACATGCAAAAAAAATTAAAAATCATTTTTCACACCACTGTAAATAAACGTGACTGAACTTTACTGCAGAGCTCGTGCAAACATCCACATCGCTGTAATCAAGATGCGTTTTTAACTGCTGCTTTCACTCCACTGTCCATTTTTGTTGTGTTTATTTCGTTATTGAGAGGAAAGCACACGGCATATATTTACATATTCATCCAAACGCCGCTCAGCAGCTTCAGGCAGTGTTGCCAGATTGGATGGACGATTTCCAGCCCAAAAGCTCACAAAAACCCGCCCACTACAACAAAAAACTGCCCAAAACTTAGCTGTCAAAATAATATGATAGAATAGGCCAATCAAGGTTGATAAGAGCCATTTTAACTCCTTAAAACTAAATAATGACGACAAAATAATATAAATATAATGTTAGCTAAATTTCCCATGGATCAAATCGGGGCAAATACATTAATGAGAATTACCAAATATGATTAAAATATGCAAGCAGACACTGTCAAAACGGCAATCAAGAAATTAACTGATAGGCCTACCCTCAAAAAAACATGCATCATTTTCAATGTCAACAGTCAGAATTTAAATGCAAAAAAGTGCCCAATATAAGTGATTAACGTAAGGTATTTGATTCACACTTGTTTATGCACACAAAATGACAGTCAAAACTGTGTCATTTGATGCATACTGTACGATAATCCGACAATAAAAATTAAAAATAATGCGTTTTGTGTCGCTCTATAATTTCACACAGAACTAGAGGAAGTCTTTCGTGAAGTTCATATTGTAGAACATTACAGAACTCTGCACAATCAAAACTAAGTCCAGCTTTCAAGGATACACCAACCTAGACAGTTTAAAAGATAAAACGCAGGAT
This sequence comes from Spinibarbus caldwelli, assembly GCA_039654775.1. Classification (NCBI taxonomy): domain Eukaryota; kingdom Metazoa; phylum Chordata; class Actinopteri; order Cypriniformes; family Cyprinidae; genus Spinibarbus; species Spinibarbus caldwelli. The sequence goes on along the minus strand of CM077247.1, from coordinate 16,454,150 downwards.
CGTATAGATATAAATAGATTGATTAAATAATTTAACTGATTTCGTAGTTGCAGTGATATTAAAGCCTTCATGTCATCTCTCCCTCAACAGGTGTAATTCAAGTTGTGAGAAAAGACTCTCCCACTCTTTACCATGTAGCCTAACTTATAATCAGGCATTATGATCACTTATACAGCTATACATTCAAAATCAGATCCGTAATCGCGCTAAAAACCTGACACTCATGAATCATCACATCTGTCTGCTGATAAGCGCAGCCGCGATGTCAACATCAGCACCAGTCGTCTTTGCAGTGTGTGCGTTTAGTAACGTCATGATGACTGACTGGATGCAGTAGGCTACATGCACACTTGGGCTTATTTGTTAACCAATTAGCCTATACAATTTATATGTTTGAAAACTGCCAAACTGACCCCAAACCAGCCCAAATTTTGTCCACCCACCCAAGCCAATTTTTTGTCGACGTTGTCGATAATGTCGACTAATCGTTGCAGCCCTAATAACTAGCAGTACATCAAAAAAGATGATTATTGGATAGACGGCAAGTTAAAGTAATGAAGTTTTGTTCACACAGAAAACAGAAAAATGACAGAAAACAGCATAACTTAAAGACTGACCTTGGAACTTAAGAACTGATATCAGTTCATCAAACTTAAACAATACTGTCAACTCAGCCCTAGTTAACACTTCTCTTTTTTGCATACCTTGCTTGCGGACATCCTCCACCGCTGCAGTCAGCTCGTCCTTTAAGAACTGGCTCTCTTTAGCAATCTTCTCCCCTTTCTCCAGGAAGTTCTGGGTGGCTGTCTCCACAGAGGCTGCCAGAACATGAGCCTTCTTAGAGCGGCCTTTCTTCTTGTTGGATGGTCCTTTATTGCTAGAGTTCACAAGAGTGGTGACCTGCAAATGGTGCAAGAAAATTTTAAAGAAAACAGTGACCTTTGGTGATTAATACAATAACTGAGGGTGAAATCTGGAAAAGCAGTCTGACCTGGGTAACCAAGGGCTCCAGCAGTCTTTCCACAGCCAGTGTGCGGATCTCCAGGCTTTTGGGATCCCATTTGAAGTTGATGTTTGCCGTGTTAATGCTCGTCATGTTACTGTGGAGAAAAAAAGGCAATCAATGGTTTAAGAGGAGTGGTGAGAGAGACAAATAAGCGGCCTGAGGCTGTGTCTTTTATCAAATGAAATGTCACATGACAGACTCATATTTATTGAACGCAATCGCTAATGATGTAAACAATCCACACTGCTAACCAAAACTAACCCACACTTATGCCGTCTGAGTAGCTCTGTTGCCCACTCTGCTATTTTCCATTCAAACAGTGAACGCAATTGTATTGATCAGCAATCTTGCACTGAAGGACAAGGATAATCAGCCTACCCTGAGGGCTCTGCTGTTGTTGCAGGGGTCTGTCTGCACTAGACAGCCAGACTAAATGGACATTGTTTGCTATATAGGTCAGGGAATGCAGACAAAGTGGGTGAGGTCAGTGTTGCATGACCAGCACACTGGGAATAAAACCTTGGAATTCAAATGTGTCCTACAAAAAGTTAGGACATTCAACTTTGGCCCAAGAAAACTGAATAATACAAGTATTTTTATAATAAATTTTTTTTTAAAAAAACAAGAAGTGAAACTAAATGAATGAATAATTTCCATATATACAGGCTCCTTTGGGTAGAAAATATCGCTAGAGTAGTTAGAATCGGTTGATTACCATAAAAAAAAAATAATAATAATAATATCAAATAGAATTAATCATCAAATTACATTCCAATGGAGTGCAAGAACTGGGTTCCGAAAGTAAATATCCCATTCATTTTCTCCATAAGGTAATTGATTTTTAACAATAACTTTAACAAACTTACTGTGAGTTAATGATGGTATATGCTTTTGCTGAACCCATCAACCCAAATGATTTCAATTTATTTTTTAAATAATCATGTTTAACAGTGGGAATCCTGGTAAGAAACTATATTATCCATAATTATGCAAAGAATTCTCCACCAATTCAAGATTAACAGGGCTTTGCAATGGACGATGGTGGATGGCACAACTAAGGCTGTAGTTTGGATGGATGCTTCAGCTGCAGTTGTACAGTGCAATATGGGTATTCTCTAGCCATCGAGTGTAGGCTACATCGATTTTACACTCGTTGCGGTACATTATGGGACTAAATGAGTGCACTTGATAACATCCATTATGGTTTAAAAACGCCACAACAAATACTGCCCTATTTAAAAGTATAGCGGAGCTAGGACACAGAATCAGAATCGAGTCATCTAACTTAGGCAACAGAAACTGGTGCTACATTCTTGTCTCTTGTCACAAGGCTTGCTCACTCTTGTTTTACACAAATCAACTGGCGCCATCTTGCATCTCAATTATCGATTACCGATTGTTTTATACATTGTAAAGAACGTTTTCCTTTGCGAAATCTTTAAGACAGTATACAGGTCATTTAATAAGTAATTTCAAATAGAATCTAGGCCAAGTAACAGTTAATTATTTATTTGGTAAGTATCTTATATAATAATAAAAAAAAATCATTTGTAAATCGGAATATTGTACAGCCAGTTAACACAAAATAAAGCCAATGAGGGTTTATTTTGCAATAATGAAGAGCTGACTGTACATTATCTCTTACATATCAACAGGTAAAGTGGTAAATATTATCATCTTTGTTGTTATTTTAGACAAACAACGCATTGTTATCTCAGTAACTGTCTGCATCTTGTATTATGATACACTGCTAAGGGCAGAGCTCACATGAAGGGCCTGATCCATAGTTTGTGGTTTAGGCGGAGCCCTAAACTCCTCAAATGGATTTTATTCTATCAAATAGCTTTAGACTATCATCATCGTGGTTTTCAAAAATTAAACATCCACAACAACACATAAGATAAAATTAACGTGCTCTGTTTTGATTCAAAAAACCTTTCAGAATAAAAACTCCAGACACATTTGTCCTGCTACGAGACGTGCAGCTAACGGCTAACCAGCATTCCCTACCAAAGTTTTCAGGACAGTTTCTGTTTCATACTTTAGTACGTTAGTTATCGACTCTTGTCCTTTCACTACCCTTCAAAATTCGACAAAAGATGCCTAACAAGGCGTTTACACGAAACAAGCCGGTGTTTATTTAGTGTAATATGAAACTACATAGACAGAAATATCCCAAATATTCCATGAAGTTAGGAAACAAGCTAACAGTGTAGCCACAAACAAAAATTCCGCCTTTCTGTTTATCTTGTATTCACAATATAGACATAAAATGAACCAATTATGAAGCAAATTCACTTTTATATTAGTTAACAATGAAAATAATGCAATTTAAACTATACAGACAAAAGCAAAGCATACTCACCAAACTGTTGAAATTCCTGTCAGATTCAAAATGGAGGGATGAGACTTTTAAAATACTGTGGTAAAGTTTTCCCGAGTACTGTAATCCCTCCCGTAGGCTAAACCAAAGCCAAAAGATATAATCCACTAAAACCTGACTGAAAGAACCCGTTTGAGTGATAAACGTAAGAGTTCGTGGAGTGTTTAGAGGGAGTTTGGGTTTTTCCCGTGGGTCGAGTGCGGAGGATGATGGCGGACTCCCAGCAGTCAGTCGGTCGGTCGGTCAGTGTTATCAGGTGTGTTTGGGAGTGGCTCGAGAACTCGAGTAAAGTTCAGCTGAGCTCGCAGTGGGGGGGCATTAAAACACAATGGTATCAGATTAAAAGGTGTGAAAGGGGATTTAATTGTGGCGAGATTTGTGAAAGGACTTTTTTTTTTTTTTTTTTTTTTTTACATGATTGTTGACTCAGTTTGAAGAGGAAATGTGCATATTCTTTCTTTATCTCTCTCTACTTACTATCAAGTTTCAGTTCAGCTCATGTGCTTTATTTATTAAGACAACAACAGTAGGCTAAATTTGTTTTACATTTTCATCATAGCTTCATAAACTAAGCAACAAGAGATTTATAATGTATAAAGAATAAAGACAAATACATAATTAAGAATTATTTTTAAATACAAAAACAACCCTGCTGGGGGAAAAAAAAAACAGCTAAAACCAGCCTAAGCTGTTTGGCTGGTTTTAGCTGGTCAACAGACTGGTTTTAGAGGGGTTTTGGCCACTTCCTTAGCTGGTCAGGCTGGTTTTAGCTGGCCAGGATGGGAGACCAGCTACTTCCAGCTAAGACCAGCCAACCATCTTAGGCTGGTTTTAACTGTTGTTATTTGTTTTTCAGCAAGGAAAAAATTAGCAAGAATGTTGTGACATCTATCTATATATCTATCTGTCTGTCTGACCAGCGTAAGATGGTTGGCTGGTCTAACTGGTCTCCCAGGCTGGTTTATTGGTGTTGGGTGGCCAGTTTGCCAACCATTTGTACACCAGATTGGAAAGGCTGGGAGACCAGCTAAAACCAGCAAACCAGCTTAGATTATTTAAAAATATCTTTGTAAGCAACTCACTTTGTGTCTAGATTACTCATTATTAATGATGATACTTAATCTCATGGTCAAATTCATATTTTTAAAAAATCTATATATGAAAAAGAGGGAGTAGGAAATGCAGTGAATATATGAGCAGCTGGTATGAGATTTTTTCCTCAGAAAACAGTGCATAGTGCAGCGCAAGTGGGTCTGACTCATATAGGAAGTTATTGAGATGTGAGTCCCAGGCGAGTTGTAGCATGAATAGTAATAATCTTACATTTTCAGCAGTTTATATGAAGAGGGCATAGTGCTTTACAATAGAGCCAAGTGGATGATAGTCATTTAATTTATTTTGTATTTTCTAGGAATTCATAATGGTTCTCTGCCTTGCGTTTTATATTTTAGCTGGAATTGTAATGAAGTTATATTTTATGCAAGATTGTCATATTCATCTTTGGAGCAGAATGAATCTCATATTCTGTTTGAATGGTGGTCTCAAGTTATCCTCACCATCAGTTAACATAGGGAGAGAGGGGCCACTCTGGTGAAGGAGTAATACCACTATCATGAAAATCATACCTTAACCTCTAGTGGAAATGATTACATCTATGCATGATATAGTTCCGCTGACTATGTGTCATACAAGGCTGTGTTCATGTCCTTGATAGTCCGTTTGGGGGAGGGGAGGTGAACCGATGTGTGAGAATATGACATAGACTATATGCACTGCTAAGCAATTTTGGTAGAGGAGGGGACTCCAATGTGGATGACAAGTACTTTGTCTTCACAAGCCTGAATACCATTGTGAAATATAACAAATCTGCCAGGCCCAAGTGTTTTTTTTTTGTTTTTTGTTTTTTATTGGAGCTTAATGAAGTGGAGGAGCAATAAGCAGGTTATTGGATGGGGCCAGATGTATTAAAAAATAAACATGCGCATCTCACCCATAATGGCCATACAGAAAAGATGACGGTGCATGAAACCGGATGTTTTATTCTCTTCAATATGTTGTTTTTGCATCTAGTCTTGTCTGTTTTTTACTGTGTCATATGGCATTTTCTAATTTTCTCTTTATGGGAACATAAAACAGCATTGGGGTAATTGACAGCTGTGTTAATTTAGCCCTTAGAAATTCATATTTTCCGCAGGTTACGCATCTCACGGTTGTTGCCCATTGGGAAACTGCTGCGGTTCCCTGGAATGAAAATAAATAAATAACTCTCAGACAAATCAGGAGAAGCAAGTGGTCTTAATACCAATTAGATACGCAGAGGAAATTGCTTTAGTGGTAGAGCACAGACAATAATCTAAACTCAGCGGCTAAGAAAGGTAGAGTGCATTAACAACAATGACTTCTTGTTCTTCAGGTACTGGAGGAAGAAAAGCCAAGAAAATTAGTTGGTTGGACTGGACATTAATTAAGAACTTCCAGGTTTTGTTGTTAATGTGGATCCTTAAATGCTTGCTTTTTCAAACTTAGACCAGTCGTTAAGGTGTGAGAGTGTTGTGTTGAAATGCATACTAAAACAGTAATGTCCCTTGCTCTGAAGTGAACAAAAGTGGCCATTTTTAGCCATGAGATCCTCTTCTTCCATTGCATAATTTATCCTTTTTACTTTCTTCATATGTGACCCTGGACCACAAAACCAATTAAGTTTTGACACAATTAAGAGTAAATTTTTCAAAATTGAGATTTATACATCATCTGAAAGCTGAATAAATAAGCTTTCCATTAATGTATGGTTTGTTAGTATCAGACAATATTTGGCCGAGATACAACTATTTGAAAATCTGGAATCTGAGGGTGCAAAAAAATCTAAATATTGAGAAAATCGCCTTTAAAGTTGCCCAAATGAAGTTCTTAGCAATGCATATTACTAATCAAAAATTAAGTTTTGATATATTTACGGTAAGAAATTTACAAAATATCTTCATGGAACATGATCTTTACTTAACATCCTAATGATTTTTGGCATAAAAGAAAAATGGATAATTTTGACCCATACAATGTATTTTTGGCTATTGTTACAAATATACCCCAGCGACTTAAGACTGGTTTTGTGGTCCAGGGTCACATATGTATAGTGCTTTTCAACTATCCCTTTAAGCTAGGGGTTCTCAGGTGTTGGGTTGCAGGTCTGCTCTTATACAATCACAGACATCAGGGAAAAGCAATGCTAATGATGCAAATGTAATCATGCCTAGTTAGCACAGCAAAAGAAAAAAAGGCTTCGCTTTTAAAAGCTAGGGAAAAAGTGCTGCCCAATTTTTTTTTTTTTTTTTTTTTTTTTTTTTTTTTTTTTTTTGTTATATTACAGACTGTGCATCCATTCAAACAATATTTTGGCACAAAATCAACAGTTACTTGGTTAAAGCTAGCCAAATTAAGAAGATGCCAACATGGACAGGTTGCTTGAGATCCCTCATCATCAAAAAATCATGCGCAAAACTCCATAAGCTAAGAAAAAAAAAAAAAAACAGATTACATTAAATACGGGGTCACCTGCAGCGAGGATAAACATGGTTTGTGCCAACAACAATGTGATTTGTGCAATGAATTATTGGCTGCCGAGAGCATGAAACCATCAAAATTCATGAGACCTTTAGAAACCAAAATTGTCTGCTTGCTTTTCAGCATGTCATGTTAATTGCTTTGCATATTGCTGGGCCTCTGCAGTTCATAATGATAGTAAGTGTCTGATTTTATGGACAATTCCTTAATGTTGTACGATAAACAGTCTTTTCTTTATTCTCAAACCAGTTGAGGCTCGCTGTCGTTGGCTTTTATGAACTCATCCAAACTGTAGATTTAGTGATAATTATGGCATAGGTTAAATATTATATAAACCTATATAATAAATATATGCATAAAGAGGCTGTAAGCGTAATATGCGTTATAAGAATATATGGGTGTATTTTTGAATATAAGGCACAGCTTGTGATAAATTATTCCTTGTTATGCTGAAGAACTCTAGATGTGTGTCACTCGGAATGAATAATAAATTATCTCCATCGCAATCAACTGTTTAAAGATGCCACGTTCCTTATGGGGGCTCTGAATAATTTTTCCCAGGAAGGGGTTTTTGTGTGAGAAGGTCGGTAATGACGACTTCAGTCACCACACCCTACTGATTCATCCTGCAGTCTCACATAGACTACTATGATGTCATCAGTGGGAGCCCTTATCAGCATGGCACAGTCATTTCCATGGTCACCGCATTCCTCTGCTAAGTTATTAGTAGTGTTTGCGGCCGTGTTAGGGAGAACATCACTCACAGCCAGCCCTGAAGCCATGGATCAGTATTGCCTTTCACACTAACAAGAGCCTTAGAAAATCTGGGCTTCATCCCAAACATACACACAAATACAAATGAAACTTGGGAGTACTAGCACACAGAGTACTATGGAATTAATGATTATAATAAAGTGATCCTGTCCGCACTGAGATTTGATGTTTCTCATAATGAGGCCAATTGTGCACTGATAAACACGGCCCTGGAGAGAGTCTATTCTGCAAACGCAATGCTTGGGTATTTTTTCGGCAGTTCATTCAAACCTTTGGGAACGATGTTGACATGCTTTTGCATTATTTAACATCTAACTGACATTTCTGAATCAAGCTCTAATGTCTGAAATCTTTGATAGGGGTCCACTGAGCACCACCTTGTGGTTCAGGCGTACATATAGTGACCAGATTTATCAGAAAGAACAAAATGTCATTCCTAAGCAAAGGCAACACGAGAAATTATGCGCACTTAAACCTGGAGCGCGAAATGTTTAGCGTGGAAATGTCAACTTTTCAGCTCTTTTCCCGGTAACTTAAGCCATCCATTCACAAGAACAGAACTAAATGCTCTTTAAATACCATTCTACCATGTTGTGATGAGCAATTTAAGCTGTGACATTTAATAGAAGTTGGCCGGTCTGTTCTAGGGTCTGCGAGATAAATGGAATATTTGACATAATTTCTCATGCATGGATAAGACTCTCACTCAATGACTTATCAACTGTGGCCTGTTCTTCGCTAACGTGCCTCCGGCACTCTCCTCTATTAGGTTCATCTGTCGCGCAGCCCTATTTTGTAAAGCCTGTCACTTGGGAGCTGTTCCATTTTACTATAAGATCCACATGGGAGCTAGATTGAGAAATAGGTGAGCGAGAGAGTTTAAAACACTATGATGAAACTTGAAATAAACCATCATCGCAATTTTTTTTGTGGCGCCTCCTACAGGTCCCTAGAGGGTAATAGCGTTTTCCCTGCTTAGCTTATTATAGGATTCCGAATTGACTCCTGCTCAGTGCTGCAGATTTTTTATTTTGCATTGACTGGTGTGCAATGATAGACTGTATGCTAGATAATGATCTTATTGGTTGTTTAATATCCCTTCAGACTTAGAAGGAAGGAGTTAATGAGCTATTTATGGAGGGGTCACATGTATTGAGTCTTTTGACTTTTCATATTTTCCATGTCTCCTTGGCTCCCTTGTCAGCGTTCCTGATAAGAAAGTGTCTTTGATTGGTTACAGACACTATTTTCTCTGTCACAAGCGTATATACAGAGGCAAACAGAGCATGGAGCAATTAACACTAGACCTAGTCATCGCTGATTTTCCAATAATAGGAACTAGAGCTTCTCATCGACCAGCGTAGGAAGTGGACTGATTTAAATGACGACACGTCTCTGTCATAAATTTCTGCACATTTCCGCATTCCATGCTAGGCTGCCACGGAAACTGTCATTCAAAGTATTTTGCTATTTAGAAGTCAAGTGGCTTAGAGAAAAAAAATGATTGGAGTTGGAGAGAGAGACACTCATTTCCTGTTGAGCTGGGTCAATGCAAGGTTTCTGACGGGCTCCCGGTGAGTCAGTGCGGATTAATACAGCGGCTGTGAATATATTGAAATTTGAGTTCATTTAGGGTCTCACTGGCCCAGTGTGATCAAGATCTATCAAACCCACTCCACAGGGCTTCTGCTTCCTTCAACCTATTATTGACGCAAACTGCAGAGAATTATTGAACAGGATCAAAGAACACTGTAATTACGATAGCATGATGTCATGCGTATTTTTCTTGACAATGAGTATCAATACAAAAGCAGGCTTGTTAGAAGCCTGGTGATGATGATGACTTCTAGTGTTCATTATTTGAATAATAGGGCCATTCTGAGCCTGTAACTCACCTCAAGACAAAAGACACGCTTTTGCTGTAAAATATAGGATTAAAAAGGGTTTCACAAATCTAAGGGCTGGGCATGTTGTGACTCTGCAAGCTCTATTAGACTGAAATATAGCTTGCAGGGTATAAATGGTTTAGCTCACACGTGTCCTTGGTGAGATAAGACATGACCAAAAATACCAGCAGGAGGCGCTGTTTATGCAAGGAGATCCTGGGTTCAAATCCTGACCTAATATTAATTTTTTAACCAAAGTGATTTCCATGCATATTCATTTTATGGAAAAGAGCGTCTTTTCCATTGTCATACTAACTGTTTTCCACAGGGAAATTGTCATGCAAGATTCAAGTGAAGTCGGTAAATATGGTACTTATTTAGTATTTAGTTTTTATTTCTTTGGTTTAGACGAGGGCTATTCAATTGGTGGGCCCCAATCATCTTTATCCGGCCCGAGGGAGAAGTACGCGCAGGTCGCACATAAGGCTTGAATTGTTATTGCACTAATTAGTTTCGACTGGCCCGTTGTCCTGACATTTTATCCTACCCGTCAGATTTTCCTACCAGGACTTACTGCGCATGCGCACGTCAATATTGTATCTTTTTTCTCACGCTGAACAACAGTATTTAATGTATCTGCATTACTGTAAGGGTAGGTTTAGGGTTGGGGTAGGTGTAGACATTCATAAAACACAATCTAATAGGTAGAAAAAAATATTTATTGTTGGTTTCCGGTAGCTGTATCCCTTCTAGCCACAAACGCGAATATAACACATAATTACTGTATTTGCATTACTGTAAGGGTAGGTTTAGGGTTGTGGTATGTGTAGACATTAATAAAACATAATTTGACAGGTAGCATTTTTCGTTGTCAAATTGTGCTACCTACTGTTTTAATGGGAGGTAGCAAAATCTGACAGGGTAGCACAAATCGACAGAACACCGGGCCAGCCGAAAAATAAAAGAAAGAATAACAACAATCTACCGGAGACCGCAATAACAAAAGACGGCAGCGTTGACAAGCGCTTGTATGAGGGAGTTATGAGATATCCACAACTCTAGTTTAACCGAGTATAAAGACAGTGTTATCGGTCATAACTTATAGCAAGAAACTGTGCAAACACTGGACGAAAAGTATTATCAAATTAAGTTTAAAGGCTGCGCGTTCGGCTGTATGCATAAAACTGAGCCGCTTCAGACAGAGCACCAGTAGCGCTTAAACGGACAAAAACACGCACAATTATGACAAATGCGCGGTTTTGGCGAGTTACCTCATAAATGAGTTATAAAGTCTTAAATGACCGTAAAGAGATAGGGGAAATCGAATATCTGTTAGTTCTGCATCATGTGCATCAGGTTTTAAAGAGACAGCGGTGATTTTAAAGTGAAATTTGCTTAAGTATGTCATTGATGGAAATCAAAGAATAAAAGGAAAAGAGAAATCATCACTCGGCTGCTCTAGTCGCTGATTAACTTTTGTAGCTTGAATAAAGAATAATCTATAGTTTATATTTCAGAGCCTATTAAATGTTAAAAAATAATGACTTTATACTTTGGTGTTGAATGGCTATAGGTAAAATGGATTTAATAGTAGCAGTATTGGAATCAATACTTCATTAATAGTAGGCTACTTGGTAAAAGATGCCATTAAACATATTTAAAATATAATATCTTTATGTTGTTTCTACATTCATTTGGCGGTTCAATGTGAAATTATGACAATATCAATTTATAAATGTGCGATTAATCATGATTAATTACAGAAAAATTTGATTTTTTTTTAATTGATTGATAGACAGCACTAATGTTAACCTTTTATAGATGTTGGTGTTGGTAATATTAGTTTATTTTACTGCTAAATATGCATTTCAATTTAATTTCTAATTTTATAGGCCCCCCCAGAAAGCGATCGGGATGGCCCCCGCCCCCTTGGCCCACTTCAAATTTTCAGTTCGATAATCCGGCCCTCAAATGAATCTAATTGAATAGCCCTGGTTTAGACAGACAGTTAATCATACAGTGGGTACGGAAAGTATTCAGACCCCCTTCACTTTTTTCAATTTTGTTATGTTGCAGTCTGATACTACAATTGTTTAAATTCTTTTTTTTTTTCTCATTACTCTACACTCTGTCCTTTATAATGACAAAGTGAAAACAGAATTTTAGAAATTTTTGTAAATTTATTAAAAAGAAAAAACTGAAATATCACATTTACATAAGTATTCAGACCCTTTACTCAGTACTTAGTTGAAGCACCTTTGGCAGCAATTACAGCCTCGAGTCTTTTTGGGTATGACGCAACAAGCTTTGCACAACTGGATTGGGGGAATTTCTGCCATTCTTCTTTGCAAATCCTCTCAAGCTTGGTCAGGTTGGATGGGAACCGTCTGTTGACAGCCTTTTTCAGGTCGCTCCAGAGATGTTCGATAGGGTTCAAGTCAGGGCTCTGGCTGGGTCACTCTAGGACATTCACAGAGTTGTCCCTAAGCCACTCCTGTGTTGCCTTGGCTGTGTGCTTAGGGTCATTGTCATGTTAGAAGGTGAACCTTCGGCCCAGTCTAAGGTTTTGAACGCCCTGGACTGGGTTTTCATTAAGGCTATCTCAATATTTTGGTGCATTGAGCTTTTCTTCTACTCTGATGAGTTCCTCAGTCCCTGCCACTGAAAAACAGCCCAACAGCATGAGGCTGCTACCACCACACTTTACTTTTGGGATGGTACTCTGCAGGTGATGAGAAGAGCCGGTTTCCTTCAAACATGATGCTTAGAATTGAGGTTCATCAGACCAGGTAATCTTGTTTCTCAGAGTCTGAGGGTCCTTTAGGTGCTTTATTGCAAATTCCAAGTGTGTTTTCATGTGTCTTCACTGAGGAGAGGATTGAGTTTGGCCACACTCCCACAAAGCCCAGATCGGTGGAGTGTTGCAGTGATGTTTGTCCTTCTGTAGGTTTCTCCCATCTGCATATATGATCATGGAGCTCAACTAGAGTGACCACCAGGTTCTTGGTCACCAGTCTAGACAAGCCCCTTCTCCATCAATTGCTCAGTTTGGCTGGGGACCAGCTCTTGGAAGAGTCCTGGTTGTGCCAAACTTCTTCCATTTGAGAATTATGGAAGCCACTGTGCTCTTGGGAACCTTCAGTGCAGCAGAATTTTTTTTGTAGCCTTCCTCAGATTTGTGCCTCAATATAACCCTGTGTCTGAGCTCTGCAGGCAGTTCCTTTGACCTCGTGGCTTGGTTTTCGCTCTGATATGCATTATCAGCTGTGAGGCCTTTTACAGAGAGGTGTGTGCCTTTCCAAATCATGTCCAATCAATTTAATTTACCACAGGTGGACTCCAATCAAGGTGTAGAAACATCTCTGCAATGATCAAGAGACATGGGAGGCACCTGAGCAAAATTTCAAGTGTTGTTGCAAAGGGTCTGAATACTTATGTAAATGTGATATTTCAGTTTTTTCTTTTTAATAAATTTACAGACATTTCTACAATTCTGTTTTCAATTCATCATTATGAGGTACAGAGTGTAGATTAATGAGAAAAAAAATGAATTTAAACAATTGTAGTATCAGGCTGCAACATAACAAAATTGAAAAAAGTGAAGGGGGTCTGAATACTTTCCGTACCCACTGTATACGTGCCTTCTGACTTCTAACGCCTCAGGCTCCCTAGTGTGTTGTGATATGTCATATTCACGTAGCAGCAGTGGTCATGAGAGAACGCGCTTGAGAAACAGTTTAGAAAGGAGAAATCAATCTACATATAAAATATTGGTCACAAATTATTGGTCACTTTCTAAATAATAAAAGTATAGCGCATCTACTAATAATTACATAGAAATGATTACATAGAAATATCTAAAGGATGCATCGCACCGTTAACTTTTATGCCGATACAAATCGGTGAATCTTACCATCCAATAAAGCAATATTGCGATTCTAAACAAGTTTATTTATGGCCTAACCTAAATTTTGAGTCACCTAACTATCTTATCATTCTTACTACAAAGTTTATTTTCCATGTTTATAGGAGAATGTGAATCAAGAACCACCTGTTTTTCTCCTTCCACTATTCAGTCATCCATGTTGCATGCACGGATACGGTGTGAATCATAGGTCAGGAGGAACAGCACAATGTCACAGCTCTCCCGGACCACAGTGAGGAGATGCAGTGTTGAATTTCTGCCTCATTACTTTGACACATGCTTTCCGATGAGGAAACCTCATATAATGGAGAAGTACAGCGCAACTCTGCTTGCCAGTGGTTTGTTTTTGGCCTCTGTAAATATCAAGAGTCGTTGTTACTGTCGATGTGTCAATACATCATACCGGTGCAGAGCAGCATGAAGTTCAGCGAGTCACAAGAGATAAAAATGTAGCAGAGCATAGACGAATGTCAGGTACTAAGAGGTAGATGTTCACACTAAAGAAAGGGTGGTTTTTAAAACCAGACCTTGGTGGCCAAAATAGAACCTCAGTGCAGAACAGCGGAAGTCAAATGCGAAGCTTCATTCACAGGTAGCAAACAAGCTATGAAATTCTGTCTCATCTTAACGATCCTTTAGAATTGTCCTTTTAAAATGTCAGTTTGTTAATACCGTCACAAACACACTGATTTTTACATTTTCTGAAGGGAAAGTGAGGTGTGTTTGCCCATTCAAAACTATGAGCTCGGGGAGCTTTCAAGGTCGTTGCTATACAATTGCTAAGGTGTCCTGAACAATTTAGCATGTTACTTTGCACTCGCTATGGTGTTTGGGAAGTTGCAAGACTATTGCTATGCAGTTGCTAAGATGTTCTGAGTAGTTTAAGCATGTTTATCAATCCCCAGAATGGGAAAAATGCTGTTGTAAAGCATAGTTACCAATGCACAATCAAGCGTGGAGTTGTTTGGAACTATGGAGAGTTCCATGAACCACGTGACCGAGTGGCGGCGAGATCAAAGCATGTCTCAACTCTGTTTCTCAACGGCTCTAGGTGTTACCAAAGACTGCATCCGAAAACTGAAAAATGCTGCCTTCGGAGGCAGCATTCCAAGGTAGGAAGGCATCAAGGCACGTCCGAATCCAAAGTTAGCTTCACTTCCTGTCTCATGAGATACCTTCATCTGATCGATTTTTGAAAGCAGCATAGATGTATCCTTCGCTGCCTTTGATATCCCACAATCCCGTGCGTTCCATTCCGTGACGGTTGAGCTAAAAAATAAAGATGGCATCTGAAAGTTGCGTTTGGTGGTTAGTTTGTGTGTATGTATATTTCTGATTAACTGATTGCACTTTTGATGTTATTTCTAGCGAGAAATTAGTATTATAGTAATATAGTATAGTAAATATTCATTTAGTTATCACCAAAACTCATTCTATTTTGTTGTAGATCATTAAACCGTTACGCTGCCTCAAAAGCATGTCCGAAATCAGTTTCGTGAAGTGCCTTCGTGCAAAAACGCTGCCTGCAAAGTCATTGCCTCATAAGGCAGCGAGGCAGCAAGTCAGCTGCCTAAGTTTTCGGATGCAGCCAAAGTGTTCTGGAAGGTTGCAAGGTCGTTGCTATGCAGTTGTTAGGGTGTTCTGTCAGGTTGCAGTGCTGTTGCTATGAAGCTAGTAAGGTGTTTTAGCAGGGTAGTTTTAGCATGTGGTTTCTGGGCCATTCTGGAAGGTTACAAGGCCATTGTTATGCAGTTGCTAAGGTATTCTGGGGAGTGTTCTGAGTGATTTAGTGCATTGCTAAGCAGTTGCTAATTTTAGCACATTGCTTTGCTGGTATCATGGTTTTCTGAGTGGTTTTAGTGTATTTCTGAGTGGTTATAGAATGTGGCCATGTATTTGGCATTATTAGGGTGTTGCTAGGGTTTACTGTGTGGTTGCTAGGGGGTTACTCACCTGCCCAATTCAGAAGATCTCAAGCTCACATTTCTATGATATTCTCATCCCCAGATATGGCTTGCCTAGCACCACAAAGCAAATTATAATACAATATCTATTGTCCTCTGTAGAGTACAGTACATAAAATCTGTTTTTGTTTAGTACCCACATTGGTTAGCCAAATGTGGCCCGTAGATGCTGCTTTATACAGCATGTGATTTATGAGCAGAATCCATTCAGTGTATTAGATTACAAACCATAAAGGGAAAAGCCAAAAACACTCTTACTGACTATTCAGCAATTCAAAGAAACAGTAGATCAGATGATTTTCAAGTGTTGTTAAGCAACTTTATTTTATTACTCACAATAAAAGTCTGCAATGAGACATATCAGGAGCAGAGGCTTCTGAGAAATCTCTGACTGCAATGCATACAATGACAGCTCAGTGGATTGAGGTACAATGGTGAAATACAACCCGGGTGGATGGCAATAAACGTCCAGTCACTGGCCCTGCACTGCACTGTAAACAACCCGTGACTCTTTGACAGTCGGATATATCTTCTATCGTGGCAAAATGACTACCTTAATGCACTGTCAAGTGCGGTTTATCCTGTTTTATTTTAGCCTGTCAATGCACCCAAATAAGATGGTTAATATTGTAACTTCCCTGGCATTCACTGCCACTAGCAATGCCATATAAGAAAGAAAACTGACAAAAAAAAAATAATGGATCATATGCAGCCAAAAAGATGTGCTTCTATTTTCAGACATGCCACAAGACGGGAGAAACTCTCCACATCTGACAGCCTAATAAACTGCTAAGACTTCCACTGAATAAAAAACAGCTCTTCCGCACTGTGCCAGCATCAACAACACTAATCATGGACCCCATTATTAATTGGTTATCCGTAATTATTACACACATGTAAACTGATTGTCTGAATGTCTGTATACTGCTGATTGTTTGGCATTTTAAGAAGACCAAAATCTAAATTGCATGATGTTGCATTTTCACCCTGCATTCCCTAATTGACAGGAAAACACAATTTTCCCAGAACTGATGCCATGTGCTGTAGTTCAGACTGCACGGTGGCTATTAAATACAATTCTAATGGGTAAGAAAACATTTTAACCTTCTCACAGAACACATTGCCATTTCATTATTCCCTGCTGCTCTCTCAGATATTGAAATATTTGAAAACACATTTGCTCTGAACTGTCTGATTCACCCGACTCTTCCCGTTTTGATACAGGGATCAATTTGTGCAATTATGAAGCGCAACTGAGACGGCATGCTTTCATTAAATTCTACATGATCACAAGGACATTTATTCTTATTTGCATACACGCAATTATGGAAAATGATTATGGATTGTTGATTCAAAAGTCTGTTCTTGTTTAGCGGGCTGAAATTTATATCTAATCCACAAGAAACATCAAGAAACAAAGCCGGGGGCTTTTCAGTGGCTATTAGGACATGTAGGTACACTATCTGAGCTCCATGCAACTCTGATACAAATCAAAAATATCTTTTTTTTCTGTCGCATTTCATTTTCTTATTCATTTTCATTTTCATTTTCATTTTCAGCCTTTAACTTATGAATTTAAGAGAGCCGCCCTGCTATAGTATGAATGCCAGGTCCTTTCCCGTGGCCCATTCCTCACTGTGATTGCTTTGGCCTTTTTTTTCCATAGTAAATATTTCATATACTGTTCGAGGTAACATGCACACGAGAGAAGCACTGATATAAAATATTGATGCAAACAGATGTTTAGGTTTGCATCCTTCAAAAAGTGTGCGGGCATTCAAACTGAACAGCATGGTTTAAATCAGGCTTTATGTGGTGCTGTTGAACACATGTGATACATGCAGAGCAAATGTACACATTGACCAACGAACAGCAACCCGCAAAGTGTTTTCACTGCATATAACACCGCCTCCTGAAATGTCTCTATTCGAAAGGGGGTCATGCACTGATTGTGTAAAGGGAGGCCACATGGAGGCCAGTCAACAGCTTCTGTGCTCTTGGCATTTGTCCTACTGTCTACTGTGACTGGGCTCTGTAATTGGTTGCAGCTCTGCAAAGAAATATGGGTAACTGTCTTGCACTAGTCACATCATAAAGCACAAGGGACTGGCAGCATTTAGCCAGCCATCCTCCAGCCAGAGATATCAGGGCCCTAAATGTCTCCGGGAATAAAAAAAAAAAAAAAAAAATGGAGAGTAGAGCATATCAGTAATCCAGATCTATATGCCACTCAAGCTCGGTGTAACATGCACAGTGACACAGCATAAAGGGGCTGCCTGTCAGTTTCTCCTTTGCTGCTATGTCTCCATGCTGCAGCTCTGCATTTGATTGGCTGACAGTGGAAAAATGGGTCACATATTCCAAGGTTACTGTGTTTTTATCACTCACAAGTGGTCTGCATATTCATCCACTGAAATGGGTCAGAAGAATTACCCGAATCGTCTCGAGGGTCAAAGTGTTTGCAGTAGAAATGGAAATAAAAGATGTATGGCCTTGTCAGGGGCGTAAATTTAATCTAACAATAGGGGGGGACAAGAAACATAAAATTTCTCAAGAGCAATTTTTGAAGGGGACACAAATAATACAGCCAAAATTGTACTTGTAAGGACAGATATGTGTGAGACCGTGTTTAAATATGAGTTCGGTTCATATGGTTCACCACGCGGTCATATTATAATGATTATTTTGCGTCCTCCATAGTATTTTAGGTTTCGTCTGGGACCGAGTACGTCTCTTTAGATATTCAACCGCATTAAGCCTGCCACTTAACATCATACTGAGCAAAACCCAACACATCGATAGGTCTACAATATTAGCCTAATATCAGTTCACACACAGGTTTATCGCTGTGATAGTTGTAGTGGGTGACAAGCTACGGTATTAAGCTTGGTAACCTTATAAATTGCTCATAGAAAATACATCGGATATCATTATTTTTTGTCATGACTAATTTATTAATGATCCAGCATCATCTGTATTAAAGAGAAAGAATAATTTCACCCGATGTTTAAAGAGAATAAAGTAGCCTTGACAGCCTAATTACTTACACATAACTACTACGCCTATTACACATTTACGCCTATGGGCCTTGTGTATTTCTTCACACCTCACGTCACTTTGCTGAAGACAAACTGAGGTTTACAGAAACTAGAACTAGTCATGCACCACCACGCCAAAGAATGGCATAAATGAAGCAATTGAAATGGGAAATGTGACCACTGGGGCATTAAAGTTGGCCATGCGGTCAGTGAACAGCATGCCAAACAAAGTTAAAATCATTTCTGGTAGCACTGATTGTGATGTCATGTACCTCTATCTATCTATCTATCTATCTATCTATCTATCTATCTATCTATCTATCTATCTATCTATCTATCTATCCATCCATCCATCCATCCATCCATCCATCTCTCTCTATTTATATACTGTACGTACTACCATCCAAATGATATTTAATGCTCTTGAAAGAAGTCTTTGAAGTTCACCAAAGCTGCATTTATTTGATAAAAAATACAGTAAATTAATCATATTGTGAAATATTACAATTTAAAACAACTGTTTCTATTTTTATATATTTTACAAAGTCATTTATTCCTGTGATGGTAAAGCTGGATTCTCAGCAGCCATTAATCCGGTCTTTAATGTCACATGATCTTTCAGATTGTAACAATGTAAACTGTAAAATTTGATCAATTTAATGGTAAAAAAAACCAGTATAAAATAGTTTAAAATCATAAATAGATTATGCTTTTGTATTCCAAAGCACTGCAGCATACTTCAGCAGTATAAGTGAAATGCACAAAAAAAAGTAATATAAAAACAAAAGAATAGTGCAAAAAAGTGCATTTTTTCTTTGTTGACATTTTTCCTTTTGATACCATTTTTAAATCATAAATAAGATAGCAAATAGATGACATTAAAGCAAATAAATTAGAGATGTCCAAATCAGGGTCAGCGGGTCAAAGCTGGTCTGCAATGACTTTTGATTTGTCCCACCAAAATAGGCACAAAAAAAGTATATCTTCATTTCTGTATATATCTTCATTTCATTTATATTTTTGTTTTAACATTTTGTATTATTTTTGCATTGAAATATAGAGAGTATAAGTGAATTAGTTTATTAGTTTTTTGAAAATGTACGATCTTTATGTAATATAGTTCAATGTAATGTAACATTTACTTTTGGTCTACAATCAAGTTTAATATTTGGCCCCTTGTAGTAAAAATTTTAGGCACCTCTGGAATAGAGGGACAAACCAAATGTAGATTACATGGGGCTAAACAGTGTAATTATTAGTCCTCTTAATATGCAGAAATAACTATAAGAACACCATTTGGTTTTATTTTTTCAAAAAGATTATAAACCATGTCTGTGTGGTGCCATCAAACCATTGCTTTGTTTGTGCACCTCAACCAGTCTGACACAGCAACACCGTGAGTTCACCGGCTCAACCAATGCCGTGGGTTTGGAGGTGGGGCTATCTGTTTAAAAACAAACAGAAGTCAGATTATTTTTTTAAACTCCTATTTGCTAGTGTGACAAAAATAACACACTTCACCTTTAACAAATAAAACAAAATAATAGTACAAAAGAAATCTCTTTCTCTCTCTCTTTCCCCATTTTAAGGGCTGGCTCTTTGTTACAAGAGCTCCATTGTTGTATAATATTTACTTACTACTGCAAATGGAACATTGGACAAACATACACATCTGTTCTCATAAAAAGGCAGAAAGGGGAACAGGTCTTCCCATCTACTGCATCACGAGGCTATTTCACCGTAATCTGTAATCATGTTGTTTTGACCGTTATTATTGGTTTCCCTTTTCACCTCTGATTCATCACAGCCTCACATTTAAAAACTGTCTTGTAACAGATAGAAAAACACACACACACACACACACACACACACACACAGTGCTCAAGGTCTCTCCATAACTGAACACATGGGTCACAAAATGAATGATTTCCTCCCCCCTCCTACACACCTCACGCAGGCACAGACAGGGTCCCGCAACAAATACGCCAGTTCACTGATGTCCTCCAGAGAGATGCCAGCCATCCCATCTCGGTGATTTCAGACGCCATTATCATCTCCATTACCGCTCACATCAGCATGCTGGTGCTACTGGACATGAGCTCCAGCAGATGGAGGCAGCAGTTCTGCTCTATGTGGCGTGACAATCTGCAGAGATGTTTGCCCAAGCTTTGCCATGCTGTTATAACTCTTCATTATTAATCAGCTCGCTCCTATCTTTCTCTTCATTCCCCTACCGCACGCTACCCCCCATGGTCAGCGTCCCATTATTCACAGCTACTTACACTTCTCTGATGCGCCCAGGAGCACAATGAGCTACCTGCAGATTAAAGGCTTATATGGCGGTTTACTCCCAGGCCCCATCAGCCCCCTCTCTCAATAACTCTTTCTCTTTGAAATCATCACATCTAATATTCCCCATTGAGCCGCATGCCACACACAGATGCACATATGCGCCTTCATGGAGCGCAGCATGTGCGTTTCGCTCCTTAAAGACCCCGTAGCTCTGTTCCAAAACCTAGTTAGCTACTACCGCAGGCCGCATCTTAAGACGTCTTAGGCGCTTTCCTATTGAGAAGGCTGTTTTAAGATGTTGGCATATTAATTATGCAGCCTAATAACATATCTTCTTTTGGCCAAATTCAAAGGCAGCACAGCATGAATCCTTCGCAGAGGAGGCAACCTCAAATTGCATTGTTCCAAGATTAAGAAATGTTTACAAAAATCCTTATAAACATTAAACCAATTAAAAAACTGTAAATATAAAATGATAAAATAATAATAAAGCATATATAACAACCCCAGGGGGCCACAAGTGGGTGCTATGAGTCCACAGAAAAGTAAAATAATAATAATAATAATAATAATAATAATAATAATAATTATTATTATTATTTATTTATTTAAAATTTCCACAAATTTCAGAGTTTAATTTTATTTAATTCTATTTATTTATTTTATTCTATAACAGCCATATAATGACAGTAATATAATGGTGGGCAGAAAAAAGTGACAAGTTACTATCCATTCATTTCCATATCACATTTTACACATTTATCATATTTAATTTTTCATTGTAGAAATGGGTCTTTATACATTTATATAGAAATAGCTGCCTTCATATTTTAAAAAGTAAGTGCCTTGGATCATATAAGCTATTGTAGTCCTATATGTAAATGAAATAAACTCTGAAACAATGAAATAAAAAGAGTGATTAGTCATATGACATTTAGTTATGATTCATGTGATTGGCTTAAAAACTGTGGTCCTCAGAAGCAAAGATGACAAATTTCAAATCACATACTTTCAGTAGGAAATACATCAACGAAAGACGGCAAACAGATCACGTCCAGCAATTTCATGGGGCCTGTAACACCCAAAGTATCGCTCTATTTTTTTTTTCTTTTTTTAACATTCTTTTTTAATTCACTTTTGTACCTAATTGCATTCCCCTGCGTTTCACTTTCATTCTGATCCAATAAGTCAAAATCCACAGATTTCAATTTCAGCTTAAGAGAGTGTGCGTATAGTTACACTCCATTTCTCTATTCTCATCACACTCTTCTCACTGTGAGACACCAGGCTCGTAAATTAAATCAACTCTGAGTGGGCCGATGCTATTTTTACCACTATCATGAGACCGCCAGTCAATCTAGAGGATGAGGATGCTTCTAAATGAGATATAGGCACACCATATTCTAGGAAATGATAAAACAGTCAACACAAACTTGCACTATATTGCTAATCTCTCACTCTTTCTTGTGTATGCCATTTATTTCCATTTTTCCTTCTCTCTGATTAACATTTTGACTATGAAAGACTTTGAGGGCTGACCGCACAGCGCCGGTCACTGATAATGAGATAATCTGTCCCCCCTGCACAGCGTGAGACTGGATTTGATGCATGAGAAGACTCAATAGGGAGGTGGGACACCATTATCAGATTCATTATACTGACTTTTACACTCGTTGAGACCTTTACGTCTTCTCTGGCATTTACTGAGAAAGGGTTGCTGGCACAGGTCAGATCTGTGCCTAGTGGTAATGGTCAAAGTTAGCAGACAGTGAGCATTTTTATTCCAAGCACGCTAACATAGTGTGGTGGTCATGGAATGGGTGAAAAAGTGTGATCTTCTGCAGTGTTACATACCACAAGAGGGGCCTCCTGGTGCTGCATATGCTGTAAAACAGTCATTTTAATTGAAAAGAATTAATATATATATATATATATATATATATATATATATATATATATATATATATATATATATATATATATATATATATATATATATTATAGACTAAACTGTAAAAAGTTGGAAATGAAACTAAGAATACTGGAGTATGTTTTACAAGAAAATACCATTTCAGTCTTTCTACTTTGAGATTTCATGTTTAATGTGTTACTTGTATTTTTATTTATTTTATTTTTTCCTAAATTAAAAAGTACAAATTATCTTATATGAAAATGTATTTTGTGGCTGCCTTTTTCCATACAATGAAAGGGAATGGTAACAATGGGCTATAAAGCTCCAAAATAAAAAAAAATAAAAATAAAAATAAAAAAGCACCATAATAGCACTTAAAGGGATAGTTTGCTCAAATATGAAAATTCTGTTATTTACTCACTCTCATGTCGTTCCGAACCTGTATGACTTTCTTTCTACTGTGGAACACAAAAGAAGATATTTTGAAGAATGTTGGTATTTGAACAGTTTCAATTTCAATTGACTTCCACTACAAATAAATAACTGAACCAAAAATTAGGCTCTTGTCTGCTCATTGGTTCTTGTGTGTCACCTAACCAATCACGCTGCAGGAAATTTGAATATGCACATTAAAATATAGGCTATAGACTAAAATGAAAAATAATATATTTGGATGAAACATAAAATGTTAGCAATGCAGCACAAAGTTTTAACAACTGTAAGTAGCCTATAGCCTACCATAAAATCCTTTCAAAATATTTCTAACAATAACCTTCATTTAATCCCTTATTGATGCATTTAATCGAGAAAACCTACTCAAATAATGCATGTCTGAAATCAGCGTTCACTAGAATGCAGATTCCGCACTTTATTTCATTTAGCCTATACTGCAGATATGACGGCGATTTGCTCCATGTCTCACACGAGAAACCTCTTCATCTCACGTGCAGCCCTTTCTCTCAAAACACTGCAAAATATCAGCTCGCTGTTTGAGCAGAGAAAATGAACCCTCCCGCCTGCCATTCTCTGATAGCTTGTGCAAATATACAGAGAGACCGACGCATGCAGTGCAAAGAGGGAAATAGAAATGTCACATTACATTTGGTTAAACAGGCACATGGAGATTTGAATGGCAGGAACAAGAGGTAAAATAAGAGTGTATAGGGCAATGGGTTAATTGCATGTCTTTCACACAAATGGATTCCATGGGAACCAAAAGTAAAGCTGAAGTTTTAAATTTAAATTAAATTAACTTTAAATGAAATTAAATTTAAATTAAGGAATGCTGGAAAATTATTTCATTTGTTTTCTTCTTTCTATTTAATTGAATACGTTCATTCTAACACTTGTTGGAGTTGTTGCAGTACCACCAGAAATCCTCTAGGTGGCACAGGATTGTCATTACAAGGATGGTTGAGGGGAAGGGAAGTATCTGTTTCAGGCTAAAACTAAGTTGCCTATTAATTCAAAAATAATTGTTTCTTCACTCTACGAACCTTTAAACATATTTGGGAGCTTCTAAACCAGGGGTGTCAAACTCAGTTTGGCCACAGCCCTGCAGAGTTTAATTCCAACACTCAAACCAAGCAGTTTTCAAAGCCTAAATGACTTGATTAGCTGGATCAGGTGTGTTTAATTAGGGTTGCACCTAAACTCTTCAGGGCTCTGGCCCTCCAGGAACTGAGTTTGACACCCCTGTTCTAAACAATAGTATAAAAGACTGTCACTGCTGCCCTAGTATTCACTGTGACCACAACACTCTCCCAGGAACCAATTAAAGAGACTTATCACACTTGTCTTCATACATTTTAGATTATGTCTCTGCTAATAAAGTTTCAAAAAGTCATTCCACACATTACCAAGAGACAAAACTGAATGCCTGGATGAGTTGCCTGCAGCTTCTACATGGAAATGAGTCTTGTTCACTTCATCCTTTGCTAAGACAGTATGTCGAACTTCGTCTAAAGAGATGTTGCGTGGTCAACCGTGAAAATACTTGTCTGTGCCAAACTAGCAGATTTAACCGATAAATTCCATTTCCTAGGAAGACTTTGAAGCCACAGTGTACTTTTGTTGGAATGACTTGAC
The DNA here is from genome assembly GCA_039654775.1 of Spinibarbus caldwelli. Lineage (NCBI taxonomy): Eukaryota > Metazoa > Chordata > Actinopteri > Cypriniformes > Cyprinidae > Spinibarbus > Spinibarbus caldwelli. The sequence goes on along the minus strand of CM077247.1, from coordinate 16,429,324 downwards.
TAAGATAAAGCTGTATACATGCTTGACGTTAATTTGTAAATAGTCTAATGGAATAAAGCTATTTTAAAACTAAAAGATACATCAACCATGCGTGACAAATGCTCACAGGAAAAAACAGCACCGACTCTTATTAAACAAAGCACAAGTCTCTTATGTGCTTCCCTCAAGTGCAGTAAGTGTAAAACTCACCATATGTTGGTGATAATTAATGCGTACAAAACCCAGTGTACAGCAACTTAAATTAAGCGTTACATTTTGCAAAACACAATCATTATATTTGCTGTAGAAAAGCTCCTGAGACCTGCATGCAGATTTCAAGGAGCTAATTCTGTGTGCACAAACCACCAAGGAAGAAATTTATCATCACTTTTCATCTTGTCCCCAAACTCCACAGACATATCTTGTATCTGCAATTTTTCGGTCAGCTGAAATCCTGACCGCAGCGAGAAATTAATGACATAGTCTAGCATGACTTTGCCCACGCATTACATGCCTTGTCCCCCTGCACAAAGGCACCAGCTGAGCCAGGGTTACGATAATCACGTGATTTAACACCTGTGCTGTGTGCAAACCTGATTTAAAATCCAATATAAAATGAATACAACCTCCACATCTCATTCCACTCATAGCAGATTTGATTGCCTCTGTGTGTTCAATACGATACAGAAACGAAGTTCCTCATCTCATTTCACATTGATGTTTCTCGTTCAACAGTCTTGTAGGGTAGTGTGTGTGTTAAAAATTACTTCTGTATTTGCACTGTGCCTGTCTGCACCAGTGTGCCAGTATTATTCTGTTAAACCGGTGTTATGCATGCGTTGCCTTCTATTGCCACAGAGCTGGATGTGGGCGTAACATATCATTGAACAGACTTCGGGTCACCATAACAACATGGAAACTCCCTACTTCCATAATCAATGTAACAATGCACAGTTGTGAATGAGCTTACAGGATCTTTTGAAAATTGGATTACCAATTTTTGTAGTTTTATAAGGCAGGATGGATGTTTTAGTTTAAAACAAACCATTTAATACCACAAAACATAAAAGAATTCATCAAAGCAGTTGCTAATGAGGTTTTAGTCCACAAAATTAGAAATGACAACTCTCTTGTCAGTTCTGTTGCCAGGAATTTTGAGCCAATCGCCTATGCCTTATGAGTGTGACTAAACTTAAATGATATCAATGTTGCAGTTAAAGTATGTACCAGCAGGGGCTAACTGAACAATGTTGGACTGGATTAATATATGATTTTCTACATAGTATGAGGATTTAAACATGTTCTGCATAACAGGAATGACCTGGTAAATTGATGTAACTAATTAGTATACTGTTTTAAAAATCACATGTTTTTTCATGGTTTTTTAATGAGCTTTATACTATGTTTGATAACATTGTTGTTTTGGCATCGACTAGAGACCCTTTAACCTGTAGTGTTTTCTCAATTTGCGTAATTATCACTGCAAGCTAAAACAGCCTCGTGTCCAGTGGTTCATAGACTGTTCATAGCCTAATCACTGTATGCTATTATTTTTCATTGCCTTTAGACATTTTTTTTATTAACATCAATGTGCAATAACATTACCCTTTAATTTACTGACATGTAGCTTAAAGGCTTACTGCATGCATCAAGAACGATAAAAGAAAAATTATGCAAAGAACACTGTGAGGTTAAAAAAGCAGTTTCTTGCGGGTGGTGTGTTCATATGCATCCATAAATCTGAGCTTTCACTGATTAAATAGCTCTCATTGAAGAGGAATGTCAGTAGCCTATATTATTTCAGTGATAATTATCTCATTGATGGCGACAAGTATCTTTAGGGCCAGCTAAATGTCTAATTTTAAGTATATAAGAATGCAAATGTTTGTCAGGGAGTACATGAACTGCCATAAGACCAGTCAAGTACCAGATCTCTTAACCAAGATAACCGGATGTCTGGATGTTGGAGGGAGCCAGTGATAAGAAGGTTACGACCCAAGGTCAGAGCACTTAGATGGACCCTTGAGCATAGCACAGTTTTTCTGATTCATCCTCATTATTTGCATATAATTTTTGGAAGTTAGAAAGAAAAAAAATCCCTCAACATCTATACAAACCGCAAATGTCAGTACCAATATCCTATATAGCATGTGAACACTGCAATTGTGTCCTCATTTTAACAGGTTCATGTGACTTGAATATTTTCAAATAATTCCTGCCCATTTCTCAGTGGTACATCAAAAACAAATAAATCAACGGTTGTGTTTGCAGTACAGTGACTGTTCTGTGGCATTCACTCTCACGCTCATCTCGGCTATGTGTGAACGCCTTGTTTTGGATGAAAGTCGGAAATAAATTTTGCTGCATGCATTAAGTGGGCAGATCATAGTCACTGCAAGCACTTCACACAAACAAATAAATGATTATGAACAATCAGTTGGTGAACAAACCTAGTTAGTGCTGTACTTCAGTTATGCTTGGGTTTGTTTTTGAAGCGGCTCAGAATTTGTGAGATGACAGTATGTTGTTATATTGTATTTTGGATGGTACTGTCGTCTCTCCACCACAATAACCAGCAAGAACCTGCATATGGGTGGTGGTAAACTAATGGTTAAACATCTGGGATTGCAACTGAAAAATTCCAGGTTTGGGCCCTTCAGTCGATGTACTATAATCATTGTGCCCTTAAGCGAGGCACTCAACCCTATAATACATTTCAACAGTTGGGTTCCGGAAGTGAAAATATGGAAATAGATTTTTAGTGATAATGTATAAACCTCTCAAGACAGACCAACTCTGCGCTCTGAGGGTGTTAATTGATGATACGTGCTTCTGTAGAAGCCTAAGTCAGTGTTAATTTAACTCCACTTCTCATAGTCCCAAAGAAAGAGATCCACCACTCATAAAGCATTATGCTCTCCAACTAGCTCATTTATATAGTACATTTCATACACAGTGGTAATTCACCTATTTTTTCAGTGTGCTTTATATAAAATGATAGTAAATCGTTAATAATAGAAATAAAAGAAATAAAATAAAAATATCTGAATATTTTGCAATAAACTATATACAAATATATTTCAATACATAAAACTATAACTTATATTTGTCTGTCGATTTCTGTTGGTTCACGTAATTTTGCTTTTGAAATAGTTTGAATTGTTTTTTGATGAATAGAATGGGAAAAATTGTTGGATGAGTTGTTTTTTGAAAATAGAATGGGGAAAATCATAGAACCTAGTATTTTGTACTTCAATTTGGATAAAAAGCATCACCTAAATGACAAATAGAAGACTGTGTGTGCATGAGTATGTTTGTGTGCACGGTGAACAGGTTCAAACAGGTTTTTGCTCTGCGTTACAGGAGCTGCATTTGTCTCGTAAGCTTTAATGTGAAACCACAAATCCTGTCAGATTGTATTATTCAATTTTCCATCAGTACTACCACGATTAGATTGATTAAACTTGGCTACAGCCTTTGAAACAACAAACCATGCATTTGAATCAATACAATTAAATAATTTTGGCCCAGACTCACTTTATATTCTCTGAACCTCCTTTGACATCTTGAGTAGTGGTTGTACAGGCACCTTCCTCTCTTGGTTAAAAAGCACCTTGAGATGGAAAGCAGCTCAAATATGATATCTTAAGCCCAATGACAGACAGAATAATCAAAATCTAATTTTCATAAATTTGACAGAATAATCATGCAATTGTGTATCTCATGATAGTCAATAGACTTTGTTTTACACTTTTGTGTTTGCAAACCATTAGGCTTCAGTAGCAGTTTAAAAAAAAAAAAAAAAAAAAATATATATATATATATATATATATATATATATATATATATAGATGGGGATTTTTAGATGAGCTGTTGGTGATTAATTTCACAATAAAACTCAACAATAATCTTGCCATATATATATATATATATATATATATATATACATATATATATATATGGCAAGATTATTGTTGAGTTTTATTGTGAAATTAATCACCAACCAACAGCTCATCTAAAAATCCCCATCTCAGTTTCCATTGATTTCCCAGGGATGATGAAACAAACATAAATGGTTTCATATTTCATGACTGGATGAAAGCATATTTTATGACTTAAGGGTGATGTTTACATAAACATTTACATTAATACTCCTGTAAGCAGTAGTTCAAGTCTCACTACTTTTTTAAGGAAATACAAAATAGCTCTTATATACAGCCTACTACCAATGAACACAAGACATACTGTATAACATGTCACAAAAACATACAATCATGTGTGAAGTTTGTACAAAATAAATGTTTACATTGCTGTTACATTTATACCATTCCATATAATCTCAATGTAAGATCAATTTTACATTTTTAAAGTAAAACAATATTTAAGTGCAATTTATTTATTTATTTTGAATTTTTTTCTCATGGACATATAACACTTTACCTTGCCAGGCAGTTTTTACCACCTCAGACGCTGGAAGCTGAAGTCAGGCACGTCAGGCTAAAGAAACAGTTTAAAACGTTGAGATTCACTGTCAAGTTCAACTAAGCTTAACTGATTAATCAAAACTGACGGCCGCACACTGACAAGAATGCAGGCAAAGACTGTTTACCCAACTCTCAGAGTGGATAGTGAAATTTTATGTCAGACAGTTTATGTCAGTACTGACTGTGCCCTCTGCTGGACATTAATGCTTTCATTCATACTGGCCTTGTTTCAAAACCCAGTTATCTGTCTTCCTTGTATGACCATTTTAAGCATGATAGGCGTTAGGAAAACATGAGGGTTAAGGGATCGCGATGTGTAGGCTTGAAACAGGGATTGTTATCTTGCCAAATATCTTCCAGTAATACAAGGCATCATATGATCTTTGTAGCCATGTGACCACAAAAACAGCCACACTCTCTATTTAATTTTTCCTTTGGTCATTTATCTTAGTGTCATGTCCATGTTTTCTCTACTATCTTTTTGTATTTTTGAGAGAAATATTTGCCTGAAAGCATGCATTTCTCGGTCCTTTCGGAGTGATATTTGAATAGCCTGTATCATCCAGGAATCTTGCTGTTTTTGTTACATTTTGTGACAGTCATCGAGGATTGGCTATGCATTGTATTTGAACATATATCACAAAATGAAATGCAAATTCACTGTTTTAATTGCTTTGGATATCAAAGACTGTATCAAAGCCAATATAAAGGAACACAATGAGTTTTCAGTTCTGTCAGAACACAGAATAAACCAATCTACTTTTGCTGATTACTATGAATGAGGACATGCATTATTAACATGAATGAATCCACATGTATCAACAATTGCAAATTACCTTCCATAATCAGCAGACTTAGAAAAGAGAAGCATGAACCAACTGTGAAGTAATGAGTCGCACCAAATTGGCAGTTGAGCTGGAGATGTTGATGAGTTTTCCATAATTACGCTGCTCCTTGAACAAAGCCTTCACCTTCTCCTTGATGCTCATTGATTTGAGTGAATTATTCATTTCAGGGCGCAATAAAACCAAGGTCAGGGCTGTTTTCATCTGACCTTGTCACAGTGAAAGTTATACTTCAGCCCATAACAGGGGTCTATAAAATTTTTGGGCCAAGGACCCCTTGGGAGACGAAGCATACTTTGATATAACACTTACATCACAAAGCTATTCAAATCATCATTGATATAGAGTCTTTTTACAATTCATTGTGTGACAAAAGTGTGTATACATAACAGATCCACTGTAAATAGTAGTAAAAAATGATAAAGTATGCAGTACTCAATATATAGCATATAGTAATTATGATGTATAATGAGCTGCATGATGCTCTTTAGCAGGCTAAGGCCGTGACTAAAGATGTCAGAGTGACTGAAGATCATTTGGTCATTGGTCGCCCATCCAAATCACAAGACATGCAATCAACCTCAGGCTAAGCCACCGTAACCACTAAATGTTCTTCAGCTAGTTTAATTTTATGGAGACATAAACATAAACATGCTCACACACACATGCATGCACACACATTGTTACCTCAGATTCCCACACATTGTAACAAAGGCTGTGGTTTTGATTATGTCCTTGTGAAAAATGAAGTGTGAAAACTCTTGAACAGGTTTTGAGGTTGATATGGTGGATTCATGACAGCAGTAAATGAGCGTGTGCAAGAGAGAGCGAATGAGTGTGTGAGAGTGCTGCGATGTGTGAGAAGAGAGAACATGAACACTTTTATTTTCTCTGGTGGAGTAAATGAGACTCAGGGCGCTGTAAACTTGACAACGTACAAAGTTTGTATAGTTTCAGTTATAATTGTTGCTTATGTATGCTTCATATTTTTGTGGAAACTGTGATACCGTGATTTTTAACAAATGCTTTTTTTTCAACTTTCTATTTATTAAAGTATCCTGAAAAAAATGTATCAAGGTTTCTACAGAAATATTAAGCAGCAAAAAATATTTTCAACATGTATAATAACAAGAACAGTTATTTATAATTGAAGGATCATGTAAATACTGGAGTAATGGCTGCTGAAAATTCAGCTTTGCCACCACAGGAATAAATTAATTTTAAAATATATTCAAATAGAAAACAGTTCTTTAAATGTAGACAATACTTCACTATATTACTGTTTTTATTTATTATTATTATTATAATTATTATTATTATTATTATTATTATTATACATTAAATAACAAAACTGTACCCATTCAGACCATTCCTACCAGGTCATCTGTAAACTGTACTACTGCAAACTCTTTTGCATGCAAACTTACACATCTGATTTGTAAGACTGTATGGATAAAATCCATAAATGCATGCAATAAAGTTTTTTTTTTTTTTTTTTGGATTAAACTTTTCTCATCAGTATCCTTTCTGCTCTGCAGGAGCCATCAGTCTATAGACATATGGAAGAGGATGAGTATCTCAAGTTACTTTTTTATCTTTGGAAAAGAGGTTTCCAATCTTCCAAGGACATGCTTTGTTCTCTCTTGAAAAGTGTTCACTCAGATCTAGGCAAGATGATGGAGTGCCTGTTTTTACAGGAATGCAGTGGTGCTGAAACTTGTTTAAGGATGTGTGTTGGGGAGATAAAGCTTTAGTTTTAAAGTGTGAACAAATTAATGTTACACTTTACCTGTTAATAGAACATAAAAGGGCTGGGCAGCAAGATCAGTTTAACAATTAACCTTGAAACACAATGAACAGTTATAATGCACAGCCAATCTCAATATAAGCTTAAACAGCACAACATGGTGCTTGCAGTGCCTAGGTAATGGGTTCAATTTCCAGTGAATGCATGCCATGAACTGATAAAATGTATATATTAAAGTCACTTTGGATAAAGACATCTGACAGTTAGCTTGAATGTAAATGATTAAACATTATCAGGTCTAATAAGATGTGCATGCAACAGGCAGCAACTCAAAACCTATGGTTACAGATCTGGAAACTGATTGTGACCACTGGTGTTGGGAGCGTCATGCTGTGATGGACTGCGCTAATGAATAATCAAATATGTTTTGCTCTTAAATATTGAGTGTGATGGGTGAGCTTGGAGAGAGGACTCTGAAAGGGTGGAGACATACGCATCTCTTCAAACTGAAAGAGACAGACGCGCAGAATACGCACAGAAGCTCCAGCTTTTGGGCACATCCATGTACTAAAACAGTGTCTCAGGAGACTGAGGAAGCATCGGCAAACTGAATGAAAAGCAAAGCAGATGACAACGGGGCGATAACTGACACCCGAGGGAAGCTTTTACAACTTTAAACGGTTTGGATATGAAGTAGAGCTCTGTTTAAAAGCTTGCGTAATCGTGCGCAGACCAGACTAAGACGATAACTTTTCAGTTATTTCTTTTTTTCGCAAAAGTTTTTTAAGATGAACATCTCGGATATTCTTTGCGTTTCCGAATTTGCAAATTCGTCCAACTTTTCGTGTGTGAACCGAACCGTCCCGTCGTACAGCGTCATTGACATCGCGTCTTTCATGCACATCTTCCCCACTATCTACGGCATTCTGTGCTCAGTTGGAGTTCTGGCCAACGGGTTGGTGATCTATGCTGTGGCATCATGCAAGAAGAAGATGGTCTCTGATATTTACGTGCTGAATCTGGCCATCGCAGACCTGCTTTTCCTGTTGGTGATGCCGTTCAACATCCATCAGCTGGTCCGGGACAGACAGTGGGTCTTTGGCCACTTCATGTGTAAAGCTGTGGTGGTGGTGGACGTCAGTAACCAGTTTACCACAGTGGGCATTGTGACTGTGCTCTGCATTGACAGGTGAGAGTTGCATGCATTTGGGAAGTCAGAACGATATTAATGCAGTGGCCTATTGCTGGGTGCATTCTATTACCACTCTTCCAAAGTAGGCCAGAAACTACAGGAAAGAAAAATCACTGCTATTTCATCAGTTACTCAAATTTCTAATTGGAAAAAAACCTCACGCCTCCCCAGCTAACAAAATATTTTCTAAAACATAGTTCCCAGTAAGTTATGAAAAAGTTATGTTTAAATGTTCTCTGTACATTCAAAATGTCCAGCTTTTTACACTTTTAAAAACTTCTTTTTTTTTTTACGGGAACATTAAGGGAACGTTCCATTTTATAGTTATGCAAACATTATGGCAACGTTCTGAAACAAGACAAACTTTAGATGACCAACTAAAACATTTCTGAAATAAAATGTTCCATGAACAATGTATAAATAACATTTTTGTGCTAACGTTTTGAGAATATTATTAAAGACCAGATAATTCTAAATGGAACTTCTGTTTACATTACTGGAAGAACATTTGTTCATAACTTTGAGAGAACCTTGGCAAAATTCTGAGAATGTTTCTTGTTAGCTGAGTCTCATCTGCAGTTTCATGAAAGATAACAACTTTGAGCTGAGATTTGCCAACATTCCAAAGTCTGTAATCAAAAGATTTCAACGTGACCTCAAATATTTCTCATTAGATGCTCATTATTGTAATCATTAATTATTAATAGAAAATAAAATAAAACCCACATGTACATATATTTACTAAGATTTTTTTTGCAATTTGCATTTTATGTGAAACAATCACTTACCAAAATAGGCTTCATTTTTGCAAAATATATAATAATACATATAATTACATTTCTTTCCTTGACCTGTGACATGTTCTTGACAGGTTTCTTTCAGATTCAAACCAGAACAGTTAAGATAATAAAAGTGCTTACCTAAACCTTTGAGGTCAAAAGGTTAGAATTCTTTATTCAAACTCTAATTACAGAGCACAGACTATTTTCACCAAATTATATGAAATTACAGCCCAGCTGTTCATTGCTGTTAATCAAAGTCTAATGTAGATGTTCCACTGAATGTATGCAAAGAAAAAAGAAAAGAATGAAATCAATGCAACTCTCACATCCATGTGATCCATACTACACGCCCTTGAAAAATGAAGCACACTGCATCGATCATTTTTGTATCTTAAGTCTGCAAGACTGGACTACAGCAACAACGGTGTGTGCCTTTGAAAAAGCCTCTTACTTATATTTATAGCACACAAAAGCACTTTAACACACAATATCTCACCATATACAAAGGATCCTCATAAAAAACAGACTGCAGAGGAGAGTTTTTGCTTAGTTGTAGGTCTCAAAGATATATGAGTCCCCCAGAAGGTTTCTTGATGCATGATTAGGTGATAAAGCTGCACTATAACACTTTTTCATATAGTGTCATTGCTGTATTCCCAAAAGGAATTCTGTTGGTTTTTACTGGGTCACATGCTTAGAGTTACTTAGATACAGCATCTTAGCTGCACATTTTCATTATCTTTTGCTAAGCAATATAATCCCACATTCTATTTAAAAGGGATTCTTAAAGTCACTGTTACTACTGTGAGCAATACATTAAACATGAAGCCAGACACATTCTCTTCCCTTTATAAGAAAAAAAAACAAAGACTGTTGGAAAAAAACAAAGACTGTTGTCTGACTAGAGTATGAAAGCTGTAATACTTGATGAAAAATTAAGCTGCTGTGTTTGGACTGTTCACCAGTAAAGTACACATCTCTTGATTTTATACACAAGCTTTTTATTTGATTTCTAGAAATCTAGAAGAATACAAACACAGTAAATGCATTTCTTAGAAAGCTGTCACTTGCTGTGCTGTTTTGCAGCTCTAGTAGCATGTGACCTGTTTGCTTTCCAAGAGTCAAGACAAGTCAACTTTATTTGTATAGCTCTTTTCACAATATATATTGCTCCAAAGTGGTTTTGTGTAAAATAGTGCCTTAATACCCCCAGTGAGCAAGACAAAGGCAACTGTGCCCAGGAAAGATGCTGGAATGAGGAAGAAATAAGCAGTAGCAAAACGGTTTTTAGCATTGATAATAATAATAAATGTTTCCTGAGCAGCAAATCGGCACATTAGAATGATTTCTGAAGGATCATGCGACACTGAAGACTGGAGTAATGGCTGCTGAAAATTCAGCTTTGCAATCACAGGAATAAAATGAATTTTACAACAGATTATAATGAAAACCAGTTCTTTTAATCTGTAAAAATATTTCACAATGTTACATTTTTACTGTATTTTTTAATGCACTCTTATATAAAGGACTTCTTTAAGAAATATCTGACTGATCCCAAACTTTTGAATAGTAGAGTATGTATGCCAAATATTAAACAGCTACATAATATGTTAAATATAATTTGCATGTTTATTTAATGAATTATTATTTAATAATGTGTTTAGTAAAATAATGATTAAATTGTATATGCACTGGAATCCACCAGGAAAATTGATGGATTGTTATTTTGGCAATTTGTACAAAATATAAACTCAAATTCTATTTACTGAATCATCCTTAGTGAAAGCTAGATATTCTAACTTATACAAAGTTATTTATGCTGCAATATAGTTTCAGTGTCTCTCTGTTTTGCATGAATATAATATTTAGCCTGCATTTTAGCATTTAACAAAGTTTAATCCTGAAAAAAAAAGTGAATTTACTTATAAACTCTCATATAAAAAATAAGATCTCTTTCTCCCAGAAAATGGGAAAATAGATCAAATAGAGATCAAATTACTTTTGCTTATGTCTCTAGCTTCTCAATATTTTTCTCTGGAGAAAAAGACAAGTCTTCTTTGTATAGAGTATCAGAAGGCATCTTAATCATATCACAAACTGTGCTGAGATTTGCCCAGATACAAGTCTGTGAAAGAGATCAGATTTCAGTATGAACTCAAACATTTCTCTGCAAATTTATGGCCAATTTATCTAAACTACAATAACCAAACTATAACTGTTTCTGTTTTTATTTCTCCTAGCCAATTTTGGGAGAAACATTTTATACAAAGTTGATGCAGCAATATTAAAAGAACTAAAGTGTCATTAACTATGAAAGAGCAACCCACTTTCCTTATGTGTGGCATTACTTTGAATAACATGATTTATTGTTTCTTTTTTCAGGTACGTTGCAATTGTACATCCTACATCTGAAAAAAGGACCATTCAGTGGACCATCGTCATTAACATTTTGGTGTGGGTGGGCAGCTTCCTTCTGAGCATCCCAGTCATGATATACGCCAAAGTCATCTCCAAAAACAACATGGACATGTGTATGATATACCTGGATGGGCCTCAGGATATGTACTGGTACACGCTCTACCAGTCTACGCTGGGTTTCATCATCCCCCTCATTATAATAAGCACATTTTACACTCTCACTCTGTACCACGTGTTCCGCTCCATCCGGCGGGTCAAACGCAAACAGTCAGTGTGGGCCAAACGGGCCACAAAGACAGTTGTGATGGTGATCGCCTTGTTCCTGGTCTGCTGGTCTCCCTACCATGTCATCCAGGTGATCAACCTCAGCATCCAGCAGCCCACCAGTGCCTTTGTATACGCGTACAACATCAGCATCTGCCTAAGCTACTCTCACAGCTGTATCAACCCCCTAATGCTGCTGGTGTTTGCCCAAAACTACCGCGATCGCCTCTGCCATCACAAAGAGCTACGCTCCCAGATCAGCTCATCCAAGACCACCGTCAAAACTGACGGAGGGTCTGGCATGAGCCCGGACACAAGCCACCGCTGTACCGTCATCTAGCACCCATCGAGCCTCGTGCTAACTGAGGAAAATGAAGCGAAAAGTTGGGGCTGCACTGCAACACTTGCTGCACGAGTGTCAGTCGCATGGTAGCTTGTTTCTCAAAGGGGAAAACTGTGAAATGAAACGCCACAGTGAACTTTCAGGAGGCATGAAGGAGTGAATCAGCACTCGAATGTGTTTGTGGTTTGTGTCACACTCTGGAAAAGTGATTATAATGTCCTTTTACTGTTTTCAATGTTTACTGTTAATTTATCTGTTATTCGTTGTATACTGTTAATGTATCTGTTGTTTTGAATCCAAAAACCAAAGTTCTGTCATCATTTGCAGACCATCATGTTGGTCTGTATGACTTTTTTGCTATAAAACACTAACGCTATAAAAAAAATTTTCCCAAACAATTAGGCTTTCAAGCTTCATGAAGATATTTTTTACAATATTTTTTTATTATTTGTGTGAGGAACAAGCTGAAATTCAAATGAGTGTCACTGATAATATTTCCTTCCAGTGAGCTGTTTTCCGCTATAAGCAGATCATTTAATCAGTGAACTGGATTAGTTCAGTTTGTAAATGAATTATTCAGATTGATTTAGTGAATGAATCTACTGATTCATTGAAAAGACTCAAAATTATCCATGCATAAGATTTGTTTTGCTATAGTATAGCTTTAGAAACTTGGAATGAAGTGCATGAGTCATATGTACCATTTCCTGATACTATTATGGTGCTTTTTTGTCTTTTTTGAAGCTTTAAAGCTTCAGTGCTTGTTCATTGAAAATACATGGCAGTGTTTATGACATTCTGCAAAAAAGTGTTCCTTTTGTGTTCCACATGAGAAATAATTTCAAACAGGTTCAAAATGACATGAGAGTGAGTAAATGATGACAGCATTTCCATTGCCTATTCTCTTTAAGGACAGTTAAATGGTCAGGATTTTTGTAATACAGTATTGGCGGCTTTCGTTTGCGTTGTTAGGGAATGACAGACCAAATCAGAATTGTCTTTTATGCAGTTGTCAAAAAAATGTCTTTGTAATATGAAATAAAATTAGTGTTTTTGTGGCTTCGTATTGTGTTGAAGTCCATTAGTGAGTAATTGATGTCAAATATGCTGATCAAAGACACAGGCCTAACTGATCTTAAATATGACATTCCATGGCATTTTAAATTTCACTCTCATAAATGTATAAATATTGGCTTAAGGTTCAAGTATTTTACAAAATACAGGTGCATCTCAATAAATTAGAATGTCGTGGAAAACTGAATTTATTTCAGTAATTCAACTCAAATTGTGAAACTCGTGTATTAAATAAATTCAATGCACACAGACTGAAGTAGTTTAAGTCTTTGGTTCTGTCAATTGTGATGATTTTGGCTCACATTTAACAAAAACCCACCAATTCACTATCTCAACAAATTAGAATACTTCATAAGACCAATTAAAAAACATTTTTAGTGAATTGTTGGCCTTCTGGAAAGTATGTTCATTTACTGTATATGTACTCAATACTTGGTAGGGGCTCCTTTTGCTTTAATTACTGCCTCATTTCGGCGTGGCATGTAGGTGATTAGTTTGTGGCACTGCTGAGGTGGTATGGAAGCCCAGGTTTCTTTGACAGTGGCCTTCAGCTCATCTGCATTTTTTGGTCTCTCGTTTCTCATTTTCCTCTTGACAATACCCCATAGAT